>JAKFHU010000997.1:0-600000 GCA_023783475.1 Daubentonia madagascariensis | reverse complement strand
TGGAGGGAAATGGGGAGATGCAGGAAAACAGCATTGTTAAAGGATAATAGTACATAGCCCCTCTCCTGCTTGGTCAATCTTCTGGAGTAGGACTCAAGTGTTTCATCCAGTGACCTCTCCCTCTATTCACTTAGTAACAAAGTTCTCAGCAGAGGAGAACAGGTATACTGCAAAAGTATCTGTTTGAGCTGAGAAAATAGGTTTCACATGAGAAGGAACCAGCATAAGAACTCTGGCAACAAGAAAAAACAGGCTGCTTTGACACCCTAGAAGACTCACAATAATTTTCCAGCAATGGAGTCTAAAGAAAAGGAAATTTTGGATATGTCAGACATGGAATTAAAAATATGTATGGCAAGTATGATTAATGGGATCGATGAGAAACATGAAAACCAAAACAAAGAAAGCAAAAAATAATTCAGAACATGATTGAAAAATTCAATAAAGAGATACATAATATAAGAATAAGTGTAACAAACTTTCGAATTAACTTTAAAATTAATCCAGTCAGTCAAAAATATGGAAAAAAGAAGAATACACAAATTCTCCAAGAAATCTGGGACTATGTAAAAAGAACAAAAGTAAGAATCACAGGTATCCCTGATAGAGAAGAAGAAAAATCAAAAAGCATAGAAAACCTATTTGAGGGAATAATTGAGGTAAACTTGTTTGGTATCAGTAGAGATTTAGGCATTCAGAGACAAAAAAGGTCATCTAACACTGGGAAGGTTCATAGTAAATAGGACATCACCAAAGCAAATAGTCATCAGTCTGGCCAAAGTCAAAGTGATGGAGAAAATTCTACAAGCTGCAAGACAAAAGCATCAAGCAACATACAGAGGAAAACCTAATAGACTAATGGCAGTACACTGGGACCTGGTTTGAGCAAACACACACAACCTTGAAGTCATGACAACCATACCCAGTTTCTGCTTGAACAGAGGAAATCACAGGTGAACAGAACAAATCAGAACAACTGCATTACAGGCTTCAAGTGCACATGCCTCTCCTCTGCCTCATCAATATTCAAGAGTAGGCAGGAGAAAAGAATGCCATCTAGTGATCTACCTTTACTCTAACCAAGTAGGAGAGTTTCCAGCATGGAACAGGAGCCATGCAAAACTATTAGCCCTGAATTGAGAAAAGAGGTATCAGATGAGAAGAAACTTGCAAAAGAACACAGGCAACATGAAAAATAAAAACAGATCAATACCCCCACAGGATGGAGCTCCAGCACTGAACACCAACTGCAAGGAAATTGTCAAAATGACAGAAGTGGAATTCAGAATATGGATGGCAAATAAGATGAATGAAAGTGAAGATAAAATTGAAAACCAACAAAAAGAAGCCCCCCAAAATATTCCAGGAAATTAATGAAAAAGTCACCAAGGAGATAGACAAAATTATGAACGATATAATAGAACTCAAAGAAATGAAAGGGTCATTCATGGATTTTAAAAATACAAAGTTTCAGCAACAGATTAAACCAAGGAGAACAAAGAATCTCAGAGCTTGAAGACAAGGCACTTGAGCTAACCCAGTCATTTAAAGAGGCAGAGAAGAGAACAAAAAATGTGTAGCAATCACTTAGAGAGATATAGGACAATGGGAAGTGAATTAACATACGAATTACAGGTATCCCTGAGAGAGAAGAAGAAAGTGCTAAAAGCATGGAAAATCTATTTGAGGGAATTGTGAAGGAAAATTTCCCTAGTGTGGCCAGAGATCAAAACATCCAGATACAAGATGGTCATAGAGCACTGGGAAGACTCATAGCAAATAGAACATCTCTAAGACATATAGTAATCAACTTGGCCAAAGTGAAAATGAGAGAGAAAATTCTACAAGCAGCTAGATATAAGAAAAAATTGACCTGCAAGGGAAAAAACATCAGGATAACAACAGACTTCTCAGCAGAGACCTTACATGCCAAAAAGGAGTGGGCCCCCAAATTCAATCTTTATATACAGAACAACTGCCAGCCTAGAATTTTGTATCCTGCAAAACTAAGTTTCACCTTTGATGGAGAAATTGAGTCTATCCTAGACAAGTAAGCAGTGAGGAAATTCATCATAGTGAGAACTGCCCTGCAGGATGTATTCAGATCTGCACTATACAAAAATAACCAAAATAGACACCTACCATGTAAAATCACCCAGAAGTTGAAGGTCAAACCCCAGATACCACAATAGCTCAAGAGGATAAAAAAAAAAAAGAAATAAAGTTCTACACAAAAGGATGATCAGAAATCCACCCCATTTATTAATTCTTTGAAGAAATGTAACTGGCTTGAACTCTGCCTAAAGAGACACAGGCTAGCTGAATGGGTGAAAAAAAAAAAAAAAAGAATTACCTGCTGTGTCCAGCAAAACCAACTAACCCACAAGGACTCATGCAGACTCAAGGTGATGGAATGAAAACAATATTCCATGCAAATGAAAACCAAAAGAAAGCTGGTGCATCCATTCTCATTTCAGATAACATAGACCTTAAATCAACAAAAGTACAGGAACAGAAACTTTTCAAAAGAAGACGGAATAATGGCCAAAAAACATAAAAAAATGCACAACTTCTCTAATCATCAGGGAAATGCAAATAAAAACCACAATGAGATATAACTTAAGTCCAGGGAGAATGGCTTATATCAAAAAGTCCCAAAACAACAAATGTTAGTGTGGCTGTGGGGAGATAAGAACACTCATACACTGCTGGTGGGACTGTAAATTAGTACAATCTCTGTGGAAACTAATATGGAGATACCTTAAAGAACAAAAAGAAGAACTACCATTTGATACAGCTATCCCAATACTGGGTATTTACCCAAAGGAAAAAAGGACATTCTAGAACAAAGACATCTGCACTCAAATGTTTATAGCAGCAAAATTCACAATTGCAAAGATGTGGAAACCATCCAAGTGCACATCAATACATGAGTGAAATAATAAAATTTGGTATGTGGAGACCATGCAGTACTACTCAGATGCAAAAACGAACAGTGAATTAATACCTCTGGTATTATCCTGTATCAAGCTAGAGCCCATTCTTCAAAGCAAAGTATCACAAGAATGGAAAAACAAGCACCACTGGTACTCACCATCAAATTGGTACTAACTGATCAATACTTATGTGCACACATGGAAATAATATTCATCAGGGGTCGGGCAGGTGGGAGGGGGGTTGAGGGGTTGGGAAAACTCACACCTAAAGGGTGCAGGGCACCCTGGGGAATGTTCATGATTGTAGCTCTGACTTGGGCAATGCATAGGCAATATATGTAACCAAAGTGATTGTACCCCCATAATATTCTAAAATAAATAAATAATGAAATAATGAAATAAATCAACAAAAGTAAAGAAATACAAAGATTGTCACTATATAGTGGTGAAGGGAAAAATCCAACAAGAAGACTTACCAATCCTAAATATTTATGCACCCAACACAGGAGTACACAGATACACAAAGCAAATACTGTTAGATCTAGACAAAATAATAAATAGCAATGCCATATTAGCCAGAGAATTCATCACCCCACTGACAGAACTGGACAGATCCTCCAAGCAGAAAATAAGTAAATAAACAATGGACTTAAACAGAACTCTAGATCATTTGGGCCTAACACACATCTACAGAACATTCCACCCCAAAACACTAAATATACATTCTTCTCATCAGCTCAGGGAATTTTCTCTAAAATTGTACACATCCTAGGCCAAAACACAGATCTCAACAAATTTAACAAATAGAAATTATACCATGAATCTTCTCAGCCCACAGTGGAATAAAATTAGAAATCAATTCCAACAGAAACAGGTATCTTTAAACAAAAACATGGAAATTAATCAATCTGTTGCTGAATGACTATTGGGTCAAGGAGGAGATGCAGATGGAAATCAAAAGATTTTTTAACTAAATGATAACGGGGACACAAGTTATCAAAATCTGTAGGATACAGTAAAAGCAGTCCTGAGAGGAAAACTCATAGCCTTAAATGCCCACATCCAAAAGACAGGATGATCACAAATTAACAAACTAATGAGTCATCCCAAGGAATTGGAAAAGGAAGAACAAACCAATCCTAGATCCAGTGGAATGACCAAGATCAGAGCAGAACTAAATGAAATTGGGAACAAAAGAACTATACAGAAGAATAATAAAACAAAAAGTTGATACTTATAAATGATAAACAAAACAGACAGGCCTCTTGATTGATTGACCAGAAGCAGAAAGGAAAGGACTCTAATAACCTCAATTAGAAATGAAAAAGGAGGGGTCACAATTAATATCATGGAAATACAAAACATCATCTTTGAAGCATATAAATCTCTATGTTCAAAAACATGAAATTGTGGAGGAAATGGACAACTTCTTAGAAATACATAACCACCCTAGGCTCAATCAGAAAGAAATAGAATTCCTGAACAGACCAATATCAAGTACTGAAATTGAAGCAGCAATAAAAAATCTTCCCATAAAAAAAAGACCTAGAACAGATGGGTTCACACCTGCATTAATGCAACCCTACAAAGAAGCACTGGTACCTATACTGCAGAAATTATTTCACAACATTGAGAAGGATGACCTCTTCCCCAACTCATTCTACAAAGCCAATATCACCTTGATACCAAAGTGAGGAAAGAACACAACAAAAAAAGAAAACTACCGACCAATATCCCTCATGAACATAGAAGCAAAAATTCTCAATAATATCCTAGCAAACCAAATTCAACTGCACATGAAAAAAATGATTCATCACGATGAGGTGGGCTTTTTCCAAAAGATGCAGGGATAGTTCAACATATGCAAATCCATAAATGTAATTCACCATATAAATAAAAGCAAGAACAAAGATTATACGATCCTCTCAATAGATGCAGAAAAGTCTTTTGACAAAATACAGCACCCTTTTTTGATAAGAACTCTTAATAATGTACGCATAGATGGCTCATACCTCAAAATTATTAAAGCCATATACAAAAAACCCATAGCCAATATCATACTGAATGGGAAAAAATTGAAAGCATTCCCTCTTAGAACTGAAACCAGGCAAGGTGACCCACTGTCACCACTTCTATTCAAAATAGTGCTGGAAGTCCTTGCCTGAGAAATCAGACGAGAGAGAGGAATCAGGGGCATCCAAATGGGGGCAGAAGAGATCAAACTTTCACTCAAGCTGACAATATGATATTATGTCTAGAAAACCCCAAAGATTTAACCAAGAGACTCCTGGAATTGATAAATGAATTCACCAAAGTCTCAGGATACAAAATCAATGCACACAAATCAGTAGCTTTCACATACTCCAATAACAGTCAAGCCGAGAATCAAATCAAAGATGCAATAGCTTTCAAAATAGCATCAAAGAAAATAAAATATTTTGGAATATATTTGACTAAGGAGGAGACCTATAAAGGAGGAACTGTGAAACACTAAGAAAAGACATTGCAGAGGATGTAAACAGATGAAAACCTTAGAATGTTCTTGGATTGGTATTGTCAATATTGTTAAAATGTCTATACTACTTAATTTACAGAATTGATTTATTGAATTATTGATTTACAGAATCAATGCACTCCCTGTCAAAATACCAACATCATTTTTTGCAGATCTAGAAAAAATAATTCTACACTTTGTATGGAACCAGAGGAGACACCATATAGCCAAAGCAGTCTTAAGCAAAAACAACAAATTGGGAAGCATCAATCTCCCAGACTTCAACCTATACTACAATGCTATAGTAACCAAAACAGCATGGTATTGGCACAAGGACAAAAACATAGACTAATAGAACAGGACTGAGAACCCAGATATAAAACCATCCTTATGTTGTCATCTGATCTTTGACAAAGTAGACAAAAACGTACACTGGGTAAAAGAATCCCTATTCAATAAATTTTGTTGGGAAAACTGGATAGCCACAGGTAGAACACTGAAACAAGATCCAAACCTCTTACCTCTCACAGAAATCAACTCATGATGGATAACAGATGCAAACCTAGGACATGAAACCATATGAATTCTAGAAGAAAATATTGGAAAAAGTCTTCTAGACATTGGCCTAGGCAAAGAATTTATGAAGAAGACCCCTGAAGCAATTACAGCAACAATAAAAATAAATAAATAGCACCTGATCAAATTTAAAAGCTTCGGCACAGCCAAGGAGACTTTCTTGAGAGCAAACAGACAACCTACAGAAAGTGAGAAAATATTTGCATGCTACACATCTGATAAAGGGCTGATAACCATAATCTTTACAGAATGTAGGAAAATCAACAAGAAAATATCAAACAAGCCCATTAAAAAGTGGGCAAAGGACATGAACAGAAACTTTGCAAAAGAAGAGGGAATAATGGCCACCAAACATATAAAACATTGCTCAACTTTTCTAATCATCAGGGAAGTGCAAATAAAAACCCCAATGAGATATCAGTTAACTCCAGTGAGATTGGCTTCTATCAAAAATTCCCAAAACAGCAAATGCTGGTGTGGATGTGGAGAGATAGGGACACTCATACAATGCTGGTGGGATGGCAAATGAATACAACCTCTGTGGAAAGTAATATGAAGATACCTCAAAGAACTAAAAAGTAGAACTACCATTTGATGCAGCAATCCCACTACTTGGTATTTACCCAAAGGACTAAAAGACATTCTATAATAAAAACATCTGCACTCAAATGTTTATAGCAGCAAAATTCACAATTGCAAAGATGTGGAAACAACCTAAGTGCTCATTAGTACTTGAATGGATTAATAAAATGTGGTATATGTACACCATGGAGTACTACTCAGCCATAAGAAAACAATGGGGAACTAATTCCTCTGGCATTATCCTGGATGGAGCTAGAGCCCATTCTTCAAAGTGAAGTATCACAAGAGTGGTAAAACAAACACCATGTAATCTCACCATCAAATTGGTGCTAACTGATCAATACTTATGTGCACACATGGAAATAATATTCATCGGGTGTTGGGCAGGTGGGAGGGGGGTGGGGGGTGAGTACATTCACACCTAATGGGTGTGTGGTACACTGTCTTAGGGATGGACATGTTTGTAGCTCTGACTTAGGCAATGCATAGGCAATATATGTAACCAAAGTGTTTGTACCCCCTTAATATTCTGAAATTTAAAAATAAAAAAGATAATGAGAAAAACAAGAGAAAACATAAACAAAATTGATTGAACACTAGCTAGATTAGCCAGAAATAGAAGAGAAATGACTCACATTATCTCATTCAGAAATGAGAAAGGAGACATTACAACTGATACCACAAAAATACAAAATATCATCCATGACTACTATGACAACCTCTATGCACACAAACTAGAAAATCTAGAAGAAATAGATAAATTTTTGGATTCAACAGCATGTTGTTTAATTTTCCCTATATTTGTGAATATTCCAAAATTCCTCCAGTTATTGGTTTCTAGTTTTATATAATCATGGTCAGAAAAGATATTTGATGCAATTTCAATATTCTTAAATTTGTTAAGACTTGCCTTGTGGCTTAACATATGCCCTATCCTGAGGAATGTTCCATGTGCACTTGAGAAGAGTATGTGTTCTGTTGATGTTGGGTAGAATGTTCTGTATATGTCTGTTAGGTTCATTTGGGTTAAAGTGTTGCTCAAGTCTGATGTTTCCTTATTAATTTTCTGTTTGGATGATCTTTCCACAATTTAAAATGGCATAATAGTCCCCTACTATTATTGTAATATAATAAATCTCTTCCTTAAGATCCTTTAATATTTGCTTTATATATTTAGATGTTCCGTTTTTGGGTGTATATATATTTACAACTTTTATATTCTCTGATTAATTGAGTTTTTATGATTATATAATGTCATTCTGTGTCTCTTATTACAGTTTTTGACTTAAAGTCTATTTTATCTGATATAAGTACTGCTACCTTTACTCTTTTGTGGTTTCCATTTGTGTGTAATATCTCTTTAAATCCTTTAACTTTCGTTTATGTACATCCTAAAAATTTAAGTCAGTCTCTTATAGAGAGCATATAGTTTGTTCTTGTTTTTTTTTTTTTAAATCCATTCATTTGCTCTATGTCTTTTTATTGGCAAATTTAATCTACTTACACCCCAGGTAATTATTAATAGATAAAAACTTACTACTGCCATTTTGTTATTTTCTGGTTGTATTGTAGATACTTTGTTTCTTTCTTTTTTCTTGCTGTCTTCTTTTGTGGTTTGATGGTTTTCTGCAGTGGTAGGTTTTGAATTTTTTCTATTTTTGTTTTGTACATCCTGTACAGATTTTTTGATTTTTGGTTACTATGAGGTTTACATAGAACATCTGATATATATAAAAGTATATTTCAAACTGAAAACAACTTAACTTTGATTGCATGCAACTTTATATATTAACTCCTGCACATTTTATATATTTAGTATCAGAATTTACATTATTTTGTAATTTGTTCCTCTTAACAAATTATTTAGCTATATTTGTTATTAATAATTTTATGATTTAATTCCCATACTTGGGATAAAATTACTTTACATACCACCACCACAGTCCTAGAGTATTTTGAATATGGCTTTATATTACCTTTACCATTATGATCTATGCTTTTGTATGTTTTATGGTATTAGCTAGTAACATCTTTTTATTTTAAGGAAGTTTTTTTTCTGGCAATTCCTGTGTAGCAGGCCTAGTGGTGATGAACTACTTTAGCTTTTGTTTGGAGAAGTTTTTATTTCTCCCTCATTTCTGAAAAACATATTTACTGAGTATACTATTCTTGGTTAGCAGGTTTTTTTCCTGCAGCACTTTGAATATATCATTCCACTCATCCATTATTTTTTTGAAATATGTTATCTGACCCTTTTTCTCATTCTTCTACTTCTTGAATTTCTATTATGTCTCTTGATAGTGTCCCACAATTCCTGTAGGCTTTCTTCATTATTTTAAATTCTTTTTGACTTTTGGCTCTTCTCATTGAATAATTTTACATGTTCTTTCTTTGTGTTCATTAATTCTTTCTTCAGCTTGATCAAGCTGGCTGTTTAAGCTTTCTAATTAGTTTTTTTATTTTTATTTTCACCATTGTATTCTTCATCTCCAGGTTTTTATTTTCTTTATTGTTTCTATTTCTTTGTCAACCTCATTTTTTCATGTACCATTTTCCAAATTTTATTTAATTTTTTATTCATATAGTTTTGAAGTTCACTGAACTTTTTAAAGAGGATTATTCTGAATTCTTTTCCTGACATTTCGTAGACCTTCCTTTTTTAGGGCCCATTGTTGAAGTTTTGTTAATCTCTTTTGGAGGTGTCCTGATTTCCCAAGTCTTTGTAATCCTTGTGTCCTTGTGTTGGTGTTTGTGTATTTGCAGAAACAGCCACCTTTTCTGACTTTTATAGGTGTTCCTTGGCAGGGGTAGAACTTCACTATTTAGTCTCACCTATGATTCTAGGTGGGCCAGCTGGTAATTACCCTGGGCAGACAGAGTTCACTTTCAGGGTCTCTGGATGGGTGGGCTGCTGCCTTTGCTCTGAATTCTGGTGGTACAGCTAGCTAGGCTTCACTATATAGCAAGGCCACTGGCTGAACTCCGCAATCAGGTTAAGCTGCTGGATGGGAACTGTAATCGCCTTTTATCTGGCTTTGCCACAGCATATATTCTCTGGCCAGAAAATACTGCTATTTGAATTCAGTAGTTGTACAGGATTGCAGCAGTAACCCTGAGGTTAAGTAGATCAGGATAGATGGACCAACTGCTATACTCATTAGAAATGCACAGCTCAGATTTGCTTCCCATCCTGGTTTTGATCTGGGGGTGGGTTTTAAGGCTGCTGGGAGCCCTGATTAAACTTTTGAATGTGGTAGAACTAGTGCCTGCATTTTGTTGAAATTTGCTGTGGTGGTCTTCTCCCTCTATGGGCAGGGACCCAGGGCAGGGTCTGAGAATGGGCCTGGAGGCTGGCCATCTAGTTATTCAAGCCAGATAGTGCTTCCCACCTCTTCTGGGAGTGACCAGCTTGGTTTTGTGGGTGGGCTATGTTGCTAGTTGGTACCTCTGATAGAGCACCATTGCTAGCAGGTACACTGAGCTGTCACTCAAATCTATGCACTGGTCTCTGTGGTCTCTGCCTCCTTGCTTTGTTTGTACATGACCCCAAGTGGCCTACCCATGTAGGTTCCCCCTACATTCCCCATTCCCCGTGAGGTAAGAACTGAGTGGGCTTCCTAGAAGTGTCTCAGAATGCTAGGGAAGCTGGATGTCTGCCTCCCCTGTTCTCTTTTCCCACTATAGAAACCATGGTCTCTGGGGAATCTTCTCTGTGTGATGTTGTGCTGACTTGGGGTAATGAGAAGGTTGATGCAGTCAAAGCAAAACAATTTCTCCTACCCGTTCAATGCAAAATTTATTCAGTTCTAAGGAACATGCAGGTGACTCAGGCTTATTCCTACTTTTGGGGGTTATCACTAAGATGTTTTGCCTGTGGATGGTTGCTAATTGATCTTTCTATGGTAGAGAGTGAAGTCTGACATTGCCTATTCTGCCATCTTGCTGATGTCACTCCACTTATAGGAATTTTTAAATGCAAAACATTATCTGTAGAAAATAAAATCACCTGTAATATCATATTAGTATTTTGATGTAATTGCATCCATTCTTTTCACAATAAACATATTTGCTTTACATAGTAGATATCAAACTATGTGTATAGTTTCATGTTCCTGTTTCTTTTATGCAAATGCCAGGGAGATAGTGATGAGCAAAATGGACATGATTGCTGCCTTCATGGAGATTTAGTCTAGTGATTTACCATTCCTCAATCTTGAACATTTAGAGTGTTTCCATATATTAATATTTTATGTAAAAGTATAATGAATATCTTTGTGCTAAAATAATAATTTACTTAGGATGCATCCCTAGGAGTGGAATTACTGGATCAGAGGAGTATAATTAAATTTTTATGGCTTTTTATAACATAGCTGATATTCCTTTCAGATGTATAATTGAGGTCCATTTTTTAGTTAGAAATTGAATGGCTTTATATTACTTTCCTTCAGAAGGCAATGCTATTTGACTAGTTTGTGAACTTGGTTTGGCCAATGGAAGGGTTATGAGATATTACATTGCATTGCATTGCCCAGTTTAAAACTATTCTGGATCTTGAATCATAGTTTCCTTCCATTTTATAAAATAAAATATATCAGCATTATATAAAAAATATAAAATTTCAAAATTAAAATAAAGAAAAATTCAACGACAAAAAGTGGCTTTAAAAAAGGAATAACTAATGAACTTCTTCTTCTCCTGGGGCTAGAAAAATGCTCACTGTTATGTAGAATATGTATAAATACAATTTCTTCATACACATTTCTACCTGCCCCAAGAGTTTTCATCTCTATAATGAAAAACTCACATTTACTAATTTCCTACCAAGTAGCAGCTGATAACTTGTTCTGACACAACTCTGTACATAACAACAGTTGTTTTCAGGTTTGGGAGGAAAAAAAGGTTTTTTAGACTTGTCAATATCATTTTAATAGACATTTTACCTTTGATAAATTTACATATCTAAGAATAAGCCACCTTCAAATTATTTGTTGGAATTATCACTGTAAAAATAAGCAAAGGTTTTAGGGGGGAAAGCCTGAATATGAAGAAAATGTATTAAATTACAGCTTCTCATTGTAGAGCAATGTTTCTATTCTTGTATTTTCCATTGACCTCATATATCTCTTTCACGCATACACGTATACACACGTACACACACCTGTGTATACACACTTAGGCTCAAAACTACTGTTGAAATAGGCTGATATCAAATAATTAGATATTTATTAAACCAACCAGGTAGATTAAATTACTGATTATCTTAGTTCAAGCTTTAAAAAGTTGTGTGTGAGCACACCCACAATTGTAAAATGAATTTCAGAAGCACCCATGCACTTTAAAATATGACTACTGTCTTCTCCCTTTAAATTTCTGTTGTTTACTGTCTCTTTATGATGTCATCACTCAACATCACCAGTTTGAACTTACAATGCTAAAGTCCAGGCAACATATAGGCAGGGGAAATGTCTCTTCCACAGTTGTGAGTCTTCCTTTTAATACTCTTTAGTATTTTTAATGGCTAACATGCTCAGTTTGGTTACATGGTCATCTATTTAAATGTAAAGAATGTTTCCTTCATAATCATTTTGTTCATAGATTAAAATTTGTATTTTAAACAGAGGTATAAATATCCTATCAAATATCCTATCAATACCTTTGGTATTTTGCTTTGAAATTTAGCTAGTTCAGGTTCTTTCACAAGACAGCTTTGTGATCTTGATCATTTTACCTCACTGAGTCTCAATTTCTTATAATTACATCTTATTTTAGGGAGAATGGAAGGAATCAATTTCTGTGAAGGCATTTTAAGATATAAAGCAGGGTACAATGTAATAAGGTTTTATAATACTAGCTTGGTATACTTAATTTTTTATATAAGAGAAATTAGACCATTCTATTGTTCTGATAAAGAAGGAAGATATTCTTATGTCCAATAAGGAAAAGTGTAGTGAGTTTATTTTTTTAAAGGAGTCTTTAAGTGAAAGACAAAACATTATTCATATGGAATTAATAGACAGTATTTCTGTAGTCTTTAGGAGCTGCATCTTTCATTATTGGTTTTTATTTTAAAAGCCAATATCTTCTTTAAAAATATTGTTAAAAGTAACAGAAAAATTAAGGTAATATAGCTCATGCTGACTTGCAGCTACCAGCTAATATTCATGTGTATTAACTTGAACCATAGGAGATAGCCAATATTCAACCCTTTTAACCTTAAAAATTGGAAATTTCTTATGATACACCTAATATAAAATTATTATAAAAATCAATAAGAAAAATATAATTATTGGGGAATAAAAATAGTGGGTTATATGGGCAGGTAATTTATAGAAAAAGAAATGTTCATAGCCAGTAAATGTGAAAAGGTGTACAACCTCAATAATTAGAAAATTTAGAAAATTTTTGACTCAGAAATTAAAATTCTGGAAAATTATTCCACAGAAAGAATTACAGGAATGTTCCCTTTTTAAGTGACATATTTCTATAATGTTCACTTTTTTCAATGAGTACTACTTATAGAAAAAGAAAATTCAATACATTTTGAAAGAAAGAAAAGAATGATTTGATCTAGTAATTAAAATTGAGCTCCCCAAAATGAGCTTCTCAGATCACTAATGCTTTTATAAAGACATTTCTAGTTTGATGCTGTCTACATATCATCTTCCCTCTTAAATCACAAAGGCCTCAGGATTATGTCACCATTGGACATTATCTCTTTGAAACTCGCTGTTATCAACAAAACCCTCTATGTCCTCCTCTGCCTCTGAATGATAACTCTATCTTCTTGCTTTACCTGAAACCTGACTCTCTCTCAAATTCACTGCTTTTCCTAAAGCCTTCTAGAATGGGTGATGTTTTTCTTCCCACATCCTTTCCTACCCCTGAAACTAGAATCACAGAAGATGTGTGCTTTTTTTCCTCAATGCCATTTCTAGGTTACTCTCCTTCCCTTCTTCCAAAAATAGCCAACTTTGAATCTTATATCTTCAGATTATATCACCTGCTACCATTCTTTTGTTATATTCATCACCTGACTCTCAGGTCACTCTCCTTCATTTTTCAAGGATTTTCTGTCAGATTCACTATCATTTTCTCCAACAGTACTCTTGTCTTAATTTAATTTCTAGTGACTTTACTATGTAGATTATCTTTCTCATACCTAACATTTCAATTCTTTGACCTTCTATTATCTGATTATCTTGTCTTACATCTTACTTCAGTGGCTTACTGCAATACATATCCCTCCAAAATCTCAATTTTAAACACTTCACTTTCCAACTGCTACCTCAAACAACAGTTTTACAGTTTGAAATCAGTTTCACTGGGCTAAAATCAAGGTGCCAGCAAGACTGGTTTCTTCTAGAGACTCTGAGGGAAGAATCCGTTTTCTTGTCCTTTTTAATTTTTGGTGGTCACCTGTATTCTTTGGCTTACACCCCCTTCTTCCTCCTCCAAAGTGCATCACTCCAATCTCTGCTTTCACTATCACTTTGCCTTCTCCTCCTCTGACCCTTTCTTTCTATCTTATAAAAACTCTGGTAACTACATTTTGTGCCCTTTTGGACAACCTAGAATAATCTCCCAATCTCAACATTCTTAATTTAATCACATATGCAAAGTCCCTTTTGCCATATAAGATAACATGCACAGATTCCAGAAATTAATACATAGATATTTGGGGGGTATTCATAATTCAGTCTTCAAGAGTGCTTAATATGTATTACTTGAATGAATAAATTAGTGAAAACTACATCATAATTTCTTATTCAGATTTGAAGAATTAACTCATTCAATTACCAGGGAATACAATTTTTAAAAAAGTAATGGATAAAACAATGGTGTAGCAAAAACAACAGGACAAAAAGGAAGTCATGTTTATAGATAGTAGATTTGAAGTAGGAGATGCATAAACTGAAAAGGAATAAAGGATTTTGAGAGCAGGATTTCACTCCAGAGCAAATAAAGCAAAGTAGAATTAATCAACTACAGTAAATATTATATTTGAAAGTGCATTTTAAACACAAAAACACTGTAAAATAAAAATAAAAATATTAGATATTATTGTTACTATTGTCATGAGCATACTATTTCTCTGAAGAGTCTTTGTTATAATGTCCAAAAAAGAAATGTGTCTTTTCCTCTATTTTTTTTTAACATTTTCATTATTGGAGAAAGGAAAAGTGCTACAGTTTAGAATAATTGGATAAAAGAAGCCCAATATGTCATTCTATTCCTTTATAGTTATAGATTTTTATGTCCAGTTTAAGAAATATTCGTCTACTTTACTATAATTAAGATATTCTCTTTTACCTCCTAGAAACTTTCTTGTTTTACCTTTCAGTTTTAGGTCTACAATCCATCTGGGGTTGATTTTGGTGTGTAATGTGAGACAGGGGTCAATAGTCACATTTTTCTCCTTCTAGATTCCCAGGTGACTGATACCATTTATTGAAAATGCTGTCTTTCCACAGTGCGTAACAACTTTGGGATAATTCATGTGACTGTATCTGTATAGGTCTCTCTCTCTTTTTTTTTTCTCTCTATTCTAATCCATTTGTTATTTGTCTTTGTATCCAATATTATGTTGTCTTAATTACTGTTATTTAAAAATAAGTTGGTGTGTTAATATTTGGTATTATATATCTTTCACATTTATTGTTTTTATTCCAAATTGTCTTATATATTCTTGGCTCTTTCATTTCCATATAAAATTTAGAATCAACTAGTCAGTTATTATAAAAAAGTCAAAAATTTTATTGGGATTGCATTGAATCAGTATATCAATTTGGGGAGACTTGATATATTATATATTACAGAGGCTTCCAATCTTTGAACATGATGTATACTTCCATTTATTTATTTTTTTTATGTATCTTAATATTTTTTTCTACTTTTCAATGTAAAGGTATTGCACATATATATTTTAGATTTATTCCTAAGTGTTTAGTATTTTTATTAGACTATATATATAGTATTATTAAAATATTTTCTAATTATTTTGTCACTGATAAATAGAAATATAATTGATTTTAACATTTTATCTTTGTCTCCAACAATATTACTTAGCATACTCATTAATTCTAATAGTGTATCTTCAGATATTTTGGGTATTTATGTAAACAGTCATTCTGCCTGTAAATAATGATATTTTTATTTCTTTGTTTTCTCTCCTTACACTTTTAACTTATTTTTTTCTTGCCTTATCATTCTTTCTTCTTATTTCACTGGCTAAGACCTCCAGTACAGTATTAAATTGGAACTGTATTAGTGAACATTCTTGTCTTGCTCCTGAGTTCAGGGAAAAGTCTACAACTTTTCATCATTGAGTATTACATTTGTTATAGGTTTTCAGTAGATTACCTTTATTAAAATAAGGTAGTTCTTTTCTATTCTTTCTTTGCTAAAAATTTTATCATGAGTATGTGTTGGATTTTATCAAATAATTTTTCTACATATTGATATGGTCATGTAATTTTCATTTCTTTAATATCCTAATGTGGTAAATTTCAAATGTTAAACCAATCTGAAATAAGCTTTACTTGGTCTAATACCTTTTCTATGTATTGAATTTGCTACAGATGTTTAAGGACTTTGGCATTAATGTTTATTAAAAATGTAGGCCTGTAATTTCACTTTCTATTAATGTCCTTTTCAGGTTTTCGTATTAAGGTTATGCTCTCCTCATAGAACAAATTTATAAGTGTTCCCTCTTTTTTATTATTTGGAAAAGTTTGTGAACTATTATTTATTTTTTAGGTGTTTGGAAGAATTTATCAATGAAGACATCTGGACCTGGAGTTCTCTGTGTCGGTAAGCTTTTAATTATTGAGTTAAAGTCTTTAGTGTATGTACAATAACTCATTTTTCTATTTCCCCTTATTTCACCTTTCCTATGTGTTTTTTTCCAAGGAATTTGTCTATTTTATCTATTTTAAAATTAACTGGCATAAAGCTGTTTTCTGTTTCATTTTTTCTGTTACCTTTGTTATTTCGTATTCCTCCTACAGTTTTGGTTTTAATTTGTTTTTCTAGCTCCTTGAGAGGTATACATAGATCTTAGATTTTCAGCCTCATTTATTTTCTAGTATATGAATTTAAGGTTATAATTTTCTCTCTGAATAAGTCTTTGCATCCCACAAATATCTAAAAGTTTTCTTTATTATATTCAAAATATTGTTTAAAACATTTTCTAATTTTAATTTTGATTTACAATAGTTCCCCCATATCTGTTGGGGGGTGGATATGTTTCAAGACCTCCAGTGGATGCCTGACTCTTTAGATAGTACTGAACCATAAACATACTATGTTTTTTTCTATACATACATTGCTATGATAAAGTTTAATTTATAAATTAGGTACAGTAAGAGATTAATAATAATAACTAATAGTAAAATTGAACAATGATAACAATATACTATAATAAAAGTTGTGCACATATAGTCTCTCCCTCTCTCTCTTTTTCTCAAAGTATCTTATTGTACTGTACTCAGCTATTTCTGAACCAGGGTTGACTGTGGGTTACGGAAACCTTGGAAAGCAAAACCATGGATAATGTGGGGACTATTGTGTTCTTTACTTTTGCTGAGAAAAACCTCTTATAGTCTTTTGAAGTTCCCTTGTTTGTGACAAGTTGCTTTTCTCTTGGTGCTTTCAAATTTTTCTTTTTGTGTGATTATAATATGTTTCAGTGAAGATCTCTTTATATTGATCTATTTAGAATTGTTTGGGTTGGTTAAGGGTTTCTCTCTATCACTGCAAATACAAATCAGATTCCCAGATATTCATTTCCCTCTCCATATTTGTAAAGTTTTCTGTCATTATTTCTTTAAATAAGCTTTCTGTTCTTTTCTCTTTCCCTACTCCTTCTGTGACACCTGTAATGTGTATATTGGTTTGCTTGATGGTGTCCCATAATTCCTATAGGAATTTTTCATTCTTTTTTGGTCCTTTTTCTTTTTGTTCCTTGGGTTGGTAATTTCAAATAACCTGTCTTCACTGATTAGGTTCACTGATTCTTTTTTTCTGCTTGATTGAGTCTGCTTTTGAAGCTCTCTGTGGAATTATTCAGTTCAGTCATTGTGTTCTTTAGCACCAGAATTTCTGTCTGGTTCTTTTTTATGGTTTCTATCTCTGTGTTGAACTTTCCATTTTATTTGTATATTGTTTCCTAATTTCATTTAGTTTCCTATCTGTATTCACTTGTAGCACACAGAGCTTCTTTAAGATGATTATTTTGAATTTTTTGTCAGGCAGTTTGTAAATCTCCATTTCTTTAGGGTGGATTCTTGGTGCTTTATCTTGTTCATTTAGGGGTGTCATGTTTTCCTGATTTATTATGATACTTTGGATCATTCATTGGTGTCTGCACATTTGAAGAAACATGCACTCATTCCAGTCTTTACAGACTGGCTTCAGCAGGGAAAGCCCTTCATGAGTCATCCCATTCAGAGATTCTGACAAGCCTTCTGGCATGGTCCACAGGTAGGCTCAATGCTGAAGGTCTCAGGTAGGCTGAACTGGTGCCTGGGTAAACAGCTGAGTGGGCCTGGTGACTGGGTCCATGGGGTGGCACCTAGATATTGGTCCATGGGAGGTGGCCTGAAGGCTGAGTCCACAGAGGCCAACCTGGCTTTCAAGTGATCCTTGAGCCTGAGTCTGCAGGGGCTGGCCACATTCTTGGATGGTCCTGGCACTTGGGTCCATGAGGACAGGCCTGGAGCCTGAGTCCTTAGAGGATGGCCTGTACCAGGGTGGGCCTGGACCCTGAGTCCGTAAGGGAGGGCCTAGAGTCTAGGTCCATAGGGGCCAGCCTGGTACCAGTGTCTATTGGAGTGAGCCTGGACACTGAGTCTGCTGGAGTGTAGGGTCACAGAGGCCAGCCTGAAGCTGGGCAGGCTTTGAGCCTGTGCCTGTGGGGGCCAGCAAGGAGGCTGGGCCTGTGGGGGCCAGCCAGGTGCCCAAGGGCATGGGGGTTGGTGTGGAGCTGGGGTCTGTAAATATCAGCCTGGAATCTGGTACTGTAGAGTACAAACCTGGAGCTGGGGCAGGCCTGAAGTTTGGGTTCATGGGGGCTGACCCAATGCTGAGGCAATCTGATGCCTGGGACTGAGGTCTGCAAGTACCAGCCTGGTGACTAGGGCTGTGGGGGCAAGCCTGGAAGTGGGGCAAGCCTGGTGCCTTAGGAGGGCTTGGAACCTGAGTCTGTGGGGTCAGCTTGAAGCCTGGGGCTCTGGGGGCTGGCCTGGCACTGATGTGCATCTGGAGGCTTGATCCATGGGTACCGTCCTGGAGTCTAGAACTGTGGGGTCCAGTCTGGCACTGGCATGAGCCTAGAAACTGAGTCTATGGGGATAGCCTGGAGCCTAAGGCCAGGGGGGTTTTCCTGGTGCTGTGTTTTACTGGGGTAGGCCTGATGTTAGGGTCTAAGGCGAAGTCCAGTGCTCACTTTACTTCTTCTACATGGTTATCCTTTCACACTGTGCTGCCTGGGGTTGGGGAAAGTGTGATGCAGACAGTGTGAAATTATCTTTCCCACTCTCTTCAATGTGTCTTTTCTTATTTCAGTGTTACACCCAGGTGCCATAATCTCTTACTTGGTTTCTTTAGCTTGGGAAGGTATTTTCAGGTGTGGATAGTTGTTGCAATTGATATTCCTGCAAGAGGACAAGCACTTGAAAATCCTATTGCACCATCTTGCTGGCATCACTCTTCCCTGTGTTCTGTAGATTTTATTCTTAATTTTCAAAGTTTGAGTAATTTTTATTCATATTTTTGTCATTGTTTCTAGCCTCATTCAAGTGTGGTCAGCAAACATAATGTCATATAATTTCAGTACTTTAATACTTGTGACTTGCTTTAAGGCCCAGTATATTGTCACTTTTGTTAAATGTTTCATGTGAATTTGAAAAAAAAAAGTTGTACTATGCATTTGTTTGGTGTAGAGTCTTTATTGTTTGTCAAGTTTTATTGTTCAAGTTTTCTACATCTCTACTGATATATTTTTGTCTTCTTGTTCTATTAGTTACTAAGATAAATATGCTAAAAGCTCAACCTATAATTGTGAGTTTGCCTATTACTAATTTTACTTTTATAAATTTTTTGCTTTATATATTCTAAAGCATTGTTAATGGGTACATACAAATTTAGGATTGTTATATCTTCCTATTGAAATAACCCTTCTTTTATTACAAAATGCCCCTGTTTATATATTTTTATTTTATAGTTTGACATTAGTATAGATCCATGAGCTTACTACTTATTAGGGTGTGCACAGTGTCTCTTGCCTTTCTTTTTATTTTCAACATTTTTGTGTCCTTATATTTTAGTTGTTTCTCTCATGAGAAGCATGTAGTCAGGTTTTATTGTTTAACCTACTGTGACACTTTCGTCTTTTAGATGTAGTATTTAGCCCATTTGCTTTTAATGTGATTACTTTATATTTGAATTTAAATCTAACATCTCACTTTTTATTTATTATTAGTTTCATATATTTGTTCTTTATTTCTCCTTTCTTGCTTTCTTTTGTATTGATCAAGTATTTTTATTACATTTCCCTCTCTATTAGCTTATCAGTTTATGTATCCCTTTGTTATTCTTTTGTGGTTATCCTAGAGATTACAACATTAATACTTTGACTTATTAGAGTTTAGTAAAAATTAATATTTCTACCACTTCCTAGACAATGCAAGTGCCTTATAACACTTTAATTCAATTTACTTCATCCACATTCCTTTTCATACTATCATTGCCATAATTTTTTTCATGTATTTCAAATTTAATAGATTAATATTATTTGTAAATAATATTCATGTTCTGTACACACATATATGCTCTTTTTGTGCTTTTTATTTCATTTTATATTAAATGTGGATCACTTGGGTCATTTTTTTCCTGCCTGGAAAATTCTCATTAGTGTTTCTTTTAGTGCTTTCTGCTAGCAATGAAATTCTATGGCTTTTGTTTTAAAATATCTTTATTTTAATTTGTTAAGAATACTTTTGCTGTGTTAAAAATCTTAAGCTGGCAGTAATTTCTTTTCAGAACTTTAAATATATCATTCCATTTTTTGGCTTCTATCACTCATTTCCCTTTTTATGTCAAGATCTAGGTTAGAATCACCTATAAACCAAAGAGGTACACACATATTCATTTATAACATAACCATAACCAAGAATACACCTTGGAAATGAAGAAAACTACCCAGGAGTTTGACTATATTTGAGCTTCTGATAATTTGAGACTGATACCACATCTATATAAAGCAGGCATTTCATAATATTTGGTTAAATTGTCCCTTTTCTCACTATTTCTTAGTTGCCTTTTCTGGTGTTCTCCAAAGTGAGATGCATGTGCAAGACAATACATTGAAGTGTAGGAATAAGATATTAGAACTTCAGCTTGTATATTTCACTTCATCTTTTGAAAACGTTTATCTTAATGTATGATCTATAATGTATATCATTACAGTAGACTATGAATAATATACACACATATTAAGTTGGCATGCTCTAAATTGTTTACTAGTAAAAGTCTTTGAAAAAGGAAGTTTAGAAAACACTACTTTAGACTGTGGGAAAGAAGTCAAAATCAACGCAGGTGCAAAGCCCTTTTTGTAGAATGAAAAAGCAGTGATCCAGCCAGCATGGCTGATTTCTAAACTATTTAATTTCCAGGGATGCAGGTCATAATATCTTTTAGCTACTCTATTGAATTATGTGGTTTCACCACAGATTAATAAGTCATTGATGAATTGCCTTTGGAAAAGCCAAAAATACAAACTTGAACTATTTCAGAAATCTGTGAAGTTTTCTTTTTCATGATCATTGAGAGTAGTGGTTCTTAACCAGAGCTGAGTATCAAAATCACCAGGGTGAGTTTTAACATACAGATTTGATTAACCTAACCCAGGGTTCTGGGAGTTCTCACATGTGTTTATGTTTTTAAAAATTTCAAATTAATTCTAATGATTACCTGCAATTGAGCACAACTGGACTATAGATTTTACTGCTCGGTGTCTCCAAAGTCTTTCCTAAGTAAGTCAATAGTGACTTAATGATGAGTAGGGGCCAGGCTTTGTCCTGGACACTAGAGCTTTACTTTAGAAAATGGATGTAGATTTGACTAAATTATAAATGCTTTTGGCCGTTTGAATTATTTTGTTTTGTGTTTAAAAACCTGGTGATTTATGTCAGTCAAAAAAGTCAAACTCTATGGTATATGTTTATGTAAGCACAACCTCAGACTAAGCAATGGTCACAACTCACTGCCCCAGATAACTGATAAGGAAGTAACATTTTCAAAACAAATTATACTATATTTATCCTTGGTAGACAATATTGATTAGTAACAAATTAAATGGGCACCTTTCAAATGGAAAAATATCATCGACCAAATTTCTCTGAGGGGAGAGACAATTCAAAATTCAGGTCAACACTAGTATGTACCCCCCCTCACACACCATTAGTGATTTAAGTTCTGAAAACATTAAAAAGTTGTGAGTATTTTTCATAAGTTGTTTAGTGAATTAAGAAAATGCTGGTTTAGACTTCTTCACTAGAGAATTTTTTGAGGGGGAATTGGTTCAATTTACTGTATCTTATTATTTTAATATTTGTCAAATTAGTGGTTTTATTCCAGGTTTTGGCCCATGGTGTATTTTTGCTTAAGTCTCTGGTGAAAATATACTCAGAAGGGGAACTATAATATGAATTAAATGTAGACATTCTTAGAGATCAGAAAATGCATGAGTTCTCAAAATGTTATTGAAGGCTTACTCAATAATAATAATAATAATAATAAAACAATTATCCATAGTAAAAATTCAATTAAAGCATTTTTTTTACAGACAAGAAGTAAACATCAGAACACATGAAAATTCCATTCCAAGTAAGAATTTAGTCCTTGAAATTAAATATTTCTTAGATTTGAAAATAATTTTAGAAACTAATTACTAGTATCTTCCATTAAATGTGATAAAGTAGAAACTGCACTAAATTTTTATTAAAATTTAATTCAAGGATGCATGTGTGCATACACATATGTGTATGTTGGGTGTGTGTGTGTGTGTGTGTGTGTTTGTTTGTTTAATATGTTTCTGGCCCTGATGTGAGCTTGTATTAGCTAGTTTAAAAATAAAGATTTATTTAGTTTGTTCTTTTTCATAATGCACACCAACCTTACTTGCATAAGGTTCTCTTGTGTTTAAAATTCACAATTCCAAAACCCAAAATAGAGAAGGCAAATATAGTCAGAGAGATGAAAATGGATAGTAAACAGTCCATTTGTTGAAGGGATGCAACTTTAGGAAAATTTGCCTTAATATATTGAGCTGAAATCTGCCTACAGTGCTATAACTGTTACGCATTAGTTCTAGCCCTTCCCTCAGGCGACATATAAAAGAAGTCTATAACATTGTGATTAAGAGCATGGGCTCTGGGGTTAAACCACCTGTGTTTGAATCTTAACTCTGCTACTTATTAGTTTTATGATTTGGGGCAAATAATTTAACCTCTCTCTGTCTCTGTGCTTCATATTCTCACATTTGTAAAATGGAGGCAATGATATTAACTAATTCAAAGTGTTGCTGTATGGATTAAATGAGTTGACTAAAGTGCTCAGAACACAGTCTGGCACATAATAAGCACTACTAAAGTGTTAGCAGTTGCAGCTACACCATTATTATTGTTACTACTACTCTCCTATATAGCAGTTTTTAAAATATCTCCTCATCTCCGGGAAACCTATCCTGTTTCCTCACCATTTCCTATTTTGACATAGTTTGCAGATAGATTGATCTTCCTGATTCTGGATGTCCTCAAGTGTACATATGCCCTTCTTTAAATAGAGTTCCCAGAACTGAATACAGTATTTCAGTCTGGGGCCCCAATTTCTGTGTCTTAGCATGCTACCGAGGTCAGGAGGATGCTAAAATAAACACTCATTTAATCAATCAAGACTTTTACTGACTACTTAATGCTCAGCATTGTGCTAGTTATTATGGGGACTACGGAAGGAGAGGTCACATTGTCTATAATCTAACAAAAATGACACAAAGAAAAGAAACCAATATAGAGGAGATGATGGGGATGTTTACAAAGAAAGAGTGAAGTTTTCTTTATTTTCCATTCCTACTGTTTGGTTATATTATTTTACCAGCATGATTTAAGTAACTACCTGTGAAATAGGTTTAACCTGGAAAATAAAATTATAAATGTCATTTAAAACATAATTCAATGTTAAATGAGGAAATTAACTTTTATTTTTCCTAATTGCTGTGCCTAAAAAACTACAAACTCCAAGGGGAAAATTTATATTTTGAGTTATAACTTAGTTTAACTTAAATGATATATTTCTTACTCAAGAATATTTCAGTGATGATGAAAGTCTGGCTCTTAACTCCAAGTTGTTTATTGTCCTCACTCATTTTAGTCAGTGAATCAAGGAGAAAATTACGGAATCAAGAACACTTTGCTTTGACATTTCCAAAACCACCCCAGCCAGGTAGAAAAAAGAGATCAAGACCTTCAGAATCACAAGTCACAGTTTCTGTAAGTATTGAAAAGATCATTTTTAAAACTAAACCTAAGTTGGCACAACATATATAAATATAAATAAGGCATAATTAATTTGAATTTTACTACCTGTTGGAAGGAGATTTTTTAAAATTTATAACTCTCTGTACAACACATTGCCCTCACCTGTTTCAGATAAACTTTTATTTGTATGTGACTCTCCACATCAAAGGCATTAAATAGCTAATAGTCTATGCAAGCTGAAGAACCTAATGCTACAACTGGTGGGGTCGATCAGAAAATGTTGATCACCTGCAAAAGCATCTAAAATTTGAATAATATAGCAGGAGCTGATTTTGATGAAGTTTCAGGGCCTCCTCATTTTTTTAAGTCTGAAATTCAGGATACTTGCTTCTAGGAGGTTCAAGTTCTCCACTGCTTCTATAGAGTTATCCTATCAATTAGCAAAAAGAAAAATCAACATACATGGATTACCCATTGTGAGATCAAAATATTTTTAAAGCATCTCCTAAAGCAAAGTTACAGTCAATGCATTTATTCAAGGGTCATTTATTACATCTATAGTGATCCAAGTTTCATACATCTCTTTATGGTCATCTTTTAATTCCATACTATGATTCGATTGTTGGCACCTCTACTGAATAGTTAAGTGATTATAAGAAGTAAATCTAAAATCAGGCTTTGTGACTACTCATGACAACAAGAGTTGACAAATATTTGGGTGGGAGTTCAAAGTAAATTACACATCTGCTACACAAATTAATGTGGATCAAACATTTGTTTGTTTCATTTGAAACAACTTTTAGAAAAGAGTGCAACAACAAGTATTCTTGATTCCATGATTTTCTGCTTGATTCACTGACTAAAATGAGAGATAATAAATAATTCAGAGTTAATAGCCAGACTTTCATTTTTTTGTCTTTGTTTTTTCCATACAGTGGGGGTATCAGGCTCTCAATTTGACCAGAGATCTTGAAAGCAGGAGTAGCAACTGGGTTAGGGCTGAAGCCTACAATTATCACAAAAGTGTCATGACAAATTTCAAGGGGATGAACTTATTTCTGAGCTGAACTGAGGATGAAGGGTGTTTAAACTGTGCCAAAAGATCTCTCCAATACAGGGGAATAGGGGCCCAAAGGAAACCCCCTATTGATTGTGAGAGCAAGTTCTGGAATGTCATGGATTATTGTGGACCTGCTCCAATCCCAATATGAATCATTAAAGGAATCCTAACGTTTTCCCTAAAGTCATTTACATTTATTTCCAAAGTGGAGTTCTGTCTCTCTGTCTCTCTCTCTCTCTCTCTTTCACACACACACACACACACACACACACACACACACATACACACAAAAAAAAAACCTTGAAAGAGAGAAAAAAATTATAATTTTAAATAGTTAATGAAAAGATAAACTATTTTATGTTGCAATATAAAAATTTATAACTCATTCACAAATGCTTATCATTAATCTAATCAATCTTTCCAGAGGCATGACAAAAGAAAATTACAGGAAGGTCAGAAGCCAGCTCATATATGGATAAGGCATTCTTTAAGAAAAATTTCCCAAAGGCCATCTATTTACTTAGCTGTCAGGAGACAGGCTCCATTCAGACATCCTTATACTCCCAAAACCCATCTTAAAAAAGCAGAATCTAAAACGTCTAAAGATGACACAAAAGGAATGGATTTGAATAAAGATTCTGAGAAAAAAACAGGCCCACATGCAGCAAATCCAGAATCAAATAAAACAGTAAAAGATGAGAAAGATGAGAAACCTAAAAGACGTAAATCAGATAAAACTCAATCAATATCATCACATAAAAGTGAACTATCTAAGAAGTCAAAGTCCAAAGCAGAAACAAATCCAGAATCCAAAGATTCTAAGGTAGTCTCAAAAAAGCATTCAAAAAAAGATAAGAATGATTCAAAGAATCCCAAGGAGACAGACACTGAATCCATATTTACAAAGAACAATCCAGAGAAAGATTCTAAGAAGAGCTCAAAGAGTAATTGTGATGCCAAATCAGAGGCTTGCTCAAAAAATAGTTCAAATGTGGATTTAATGATGTACTTAGAAGAGACTGGTGCTGAATCCATGGCTTTTGATACATGGGTAAAGAATTACTCCCAGAATAATTCAAAGAAGCCTGCAAAGAAGGACGCAAAGAAAGATGCAAAGAAGAGTTCTGATGCAGAATCTGGAGACTCAAAGGATGCAAAGAAAGATTTAAAGAAGGATAAGAAGAATGGAAAGAAGGATGACAAGAAAAAGGATGCAAAGAAGGACACAGTCTCTACTGATTCTGAGTCTGAATTGGAGTCAAAGAAGAATAAGAAAGATGAAAAAAAGGAAAAGAAAGATGACAAAAAGAAGTCTGTCAAGAAGGATGCAGGGTCTACTGATGCTGATTCTGAATCTGAAGGAGATGCAAAAAAGGGTAAAAAAGATGAAAAGAAGCAGAAGAAAGATTCAAAGAAAGATATCAAAAAGAAGGATGCAAAAAAGAATGCAGAGTCTACTGATGCTGAATCTGATGAGTCTTCCAAGGCAGCTTTAAAAAAGGGCACAAAGGCCAAAGGTTCAGATGCTGAATCTGAAGAGTCACTACAAAAACCTGGGGCTAAGAAGAGAGCTGATGAATCAGATGGCACATCTGCAGACTCAAAGAAAGAAGCTCTGGAACTAAAGAGAGGATTAAGAATGTCATCTAAAAAGACAACATTCAAAGAAAAAGGTAAAAAACCAAGTGCAGGTAGAGTTCCTCCATCAAGGGAAAGACCACCACTCCCACCCTGTGAGCCTTTACTACCATCACCTAAGGTCAAACGTCTCTGTCGGTGCAGGATGCCTCCTCCACCTCCAAAACCAAGATATGCTCCTTTGGTATGTTTACTATTTTATTTTTAGGCCAAGATAGATTTAAAATGAAAGATATTTTAACAGTTTGAATTCATATTTTCTCCAAAGAATAGTTCTCTTTTACTGGAATGTTGACAAGTTTGTGACTCAAAGGTAAGAAAAATAAAGAGTACTTCAAAAGGACTCTAAAGAATTGTAAAACAAATGTTGAAAAGTTAAGAGAATAAGAATTATTTAGATTAGAGCGGGGAGAACAGGCTTGTGACTTAAGAAAACATTTAAAATTATTTATAAATAAGGTCATTTTACAAAATTGGTCAACTCTTCTATACTTAGGAAAGAACAAAATTGAAAATTGACTAAAACTTTTACAGGGGCAGATTTAAGTGAGATATCAAGACATTTCCTGAGAAGTTGCTGAATACAGTAAAAGCTCAATGAACCAAAATCCAGATATAGCAAGTGGAAATATAACATACTAAGATTGAGATGTGAAAAAAAATTAAATTATTTAATCCATATACAAACTAAATTTTTTTTATGAGCCCTCCCCTCATTCTTACTGATATCAGAAAACAAAAGTTAATTTGTCCGAAGTAACTAGATCTCCCCTGGTTTATAACAGTCTCCTTCAGGTTAACTCTGTTTCTTTGGGGGTAAATATTCTGTCAATTTAAAGTTTTTATTTTTATCATTGAGGAGATGTCCCCTTTTATACCCCTTCACTAAATAGTCTGATCGTAAGGGAAAGCATAAATAGACATCTCACTTTCAACGAGGGTTTCCTCTTCCACATTTTGTCCTCCCTTTCTGGCTCTCTGATTTTTGGTTGAGATGTAACTCATTTGCATGATTTCTGGGCCTTTGTTTCCTCTGTTTTCATGGTATTCATTGTCTGTTCTCAGCAAGGTGGGGCTGCTGCCCTGTCTTTCTAAACTCAGAACATCTGTATATACGGCTAGGTCTTGACACTAAGCTTCTCGTTTTCGTTAATTTCTTCCCGCCCTTCCTTCACCTTCTCCTCCTCTTCCCTCCTACTTGTCCTCTTCTTGTTCTTCTATCTCAAGAAGCTCCTATTTCCTCTTTTAGTCTGGTGGTGATCTACTTTACCTTATATTCCAAGTTTTTTCTATCTTTGTGTTATAATAAAACTTTATTACAGACCACCATTTGCTCTTCATATATTGATAATTTTTGGATGTTAGAAATACCTCTTATCTCTGTCAAAAAGTCTGGATTTCAAGTCCATTTTTCTCTCAGCAGATTCAAAAAGCCTGTTTTAAGACTCAACGCTGATTAACCCCCTTGTTCTTGGTGATATCTTCTCTCTCCACCTTAATTGACTTGATGGATGAGTAGCCACTAGGGCAACAAAACTTACAGGGAATGAAAAGTACACTTGGGAATAAATTTAAGGTAAATGAGAAAAAAGATTCTCAAATATCTAGACTCTTTTCCATATGGAGTTTTTATGAAAAATAAATACAAGGGAAAATTTGAAGCCAAGGATTAATTTTAATTGTAAAAAACAACTTTCAGGGTATGTTCTGGGCTTGTACATATTCATGCCAAGTCTCTTTAATAAACGTCCATCTGCATAGCCACTGTTTAGTTAGGCCTTTCCATCCCTACAAACTCCAATGAAACTGATCTTTTACAGGTTACCAAATACCTTCCTGTGACCACATCCACTGAGTCTCCCCTCTCTCCTTGTCTTATTCCACAATCCAACAGCATTTAAACTAACCTCTCTCATCTTCTGGAAATACTTGCTTTACTTCATTTCTGTGACTCTGTGCTCCGCTGCTTTTATTTCAACATACTGGTAGCTTTTAAACACCTTTATTGTATCATCTTCTGCCTCCTCATTAAATGTTGGAATGACATAGGGCTTGGTCATGGAGCTTCTCTATCTATGCTCTTCCCTTAGTGAGTTCATCCAATTCTATGGCTTTAAATGCAATTTATGTATTGATGACTCCAAAATTAACATGTCCAGATCTGACCTTCCAATAGAGCTCCAAAGTCATATCCAACCACCTACTTGAAATCTCTACTGTGGTATCAACTGGGTATTTCAAAATTAACATGTGTCAACAATTATTTTAACCAACCCCAAAATCTATTCCTCCCCCAGCATTCTCCATCTTATCAAATTGTACCCCTATCCAACCAGTCGATCTTTTATTTCTTTATTTTTTAATTATTATGGGTACTTAATAGGTGTATATATTTATAGGGTACATTTGATGCTTTGATGCAGGCATACAATGTGTATTAATCAAATCAGAGTAATTGAGGTATCCATCACCTCAAACTTTTATTATTTCTTTGTGTTAGGAACATTCCAATCCCACTCTTGCAGTTATTTTAAAGTATACCCTAACATACTGTGGATTATAGTCACTTTATTGTGCTATCAAATATTGTTAATTCTATCTAACTCTCTAACTATATTTATGTGCCCATACTGTCCCTAATTTATCTCCCATCCCCCTATGCTTCCCAGCTTCTGGTAACCATCATTCTACTCTCTGTCTCAATTAGATCAATTGTTTTAATAATTAGCTCCCACATATGAGTGAGAACATGCAAGATTTGTCTTTCTGTGCTGGGCTTATTTCACTTAACATAATGCTCTCCAGTTCCATCCATGTTGTTGCAAATGGCAGGATTTCATTCTTTTTAATGGCTATATAATATTCCATTGTGAATATGTATTACAGTTTCTTCATCCATTCATCTGTCGATGGACACTTATGTTGATTCCAAATCTTGGTTACCGTGAATAGTTCTGAAATAAACATGGGAGTACATACATCTTTTCAAAATACTGATTTCCTTTCTTTTGGATATATACCTAGCATTGGGATTGCTGGGTTATATGGTAGTTCTATTTTTAAATTTTTGAGGAACCTCCATACAGTTCTCCATAGTGGTTGCACTAATTTACATTCCCACCAATGGTGTATGAGGGTTCCCCTTTCTCTACATCCTCGCCAGCATTTGTTATTGCCTGTCTTTTTGATAAAATTATTTTAACTGCGGTGAGATAATATCTCATTGAGATTCTGATTTGCATGTCTTGATGACTAATGATGTTTAGCATTTTTTCTTATACCTGTTGGCCATTTGGATACTATCTTTTGAGAAATGTCAGTTCAGATTCTTTGTCCATTTTTAAAATTGGATTACTTGATTGTTTCTTATTGAAATTTGGAGCTCCTTATCTATTCTAGTTATTAATCCCTTGTCAGATGAGTAGTTAACAAATATTTCACACATTCTGTGGGTTGTTTCTACCCTCTGTTGATTGTTTCCTTTGCTGTGCAGAAGCTTTTCAGCTTAATATTATCACATTCATCCAGTATTGCTTTGGTTGCTTGTGCTTTGGGGGTATAACTCAAGAAGTCCTTGCCCACCAATGTCCTGAAGTGTTTCCCAATGTTTTCTTGTATTAGTTTCATAGTTTCAGGTCTTATATTTAAGTTTTTAATTGCCATAGATGTGTGGATTTATTTCTGAGTTCTCTATTCAGTTCCATTGGTCTAGTGTCTGTTTTTATGCCAGTACCATGCTGTTTGGGTTACTACAGCTCTATAGTATAATTGGAAGTCAGGTCATGTGATTCATTCATTTTTGTTCTTTTTTGCTCATGATGGATTTGTCTATTCTGGTGCTTTTGTGGTTCCATATAAATTTTAGAATTACTTTTTCTACTTCTGTGAAAAAATGTCATTGATACTTAGATGGGGATTACATTGAATCTGTAGATTGTTTTGGGTAGTATGGACATTTTAACAATATTGATTATTCCAATCCATGAGTATGGAATATCTCTCCATTTTTTGTGTCCTCTTCAATTTATTTCATCAATGTTTTATAGTTTTCATTGTAGAGATCTTTCAATTCCTTGGTTAAGCTTATTCATAGGTATTTTATTTTATTTGTAGCTGTTATAAATGGGATTACATTCTTGGTTTCCTTTTTAGACTGTTTGCTGTTGGCATATAGAAATTTTACTGATTTTTTATTTGGATTTTGTTTCCTGAAACTTTATTGAATTTGTTTATCAGTTCTAATAGATTTATTGTAGAGTCTTTAGGTTTCTGTAGATATAAGATCATATTGTCTGCAAGCAAGGATAACTTGAATTCTTTCTTTCCAATTTGAATGCCCTTAATTTATTTTGTTTGTCTGATTGCTCTAGTTAGAACTTACAGTATTATGTTGAATGACAGTGGGGAAAGTGGGCATCCTTGTCTTGTTCCTGATCTTAGAAGAAAGGCTTTCTGTTTTTCCACATTCATTATGATATTAGCTGTGGGTCAATCATTTATGGCTTTTATTGTGTTGACATATGCTCCTTCTATACCCAGTTTTTTGAGAGCTTTTATCATGAAGAGTTGTTGAATTTTTCGAATGCTTTCTCATCACCAGTTAAAATGAACATATGGTTTTTGTCCTTCATTCTGTTGATATGATGTAATGCATTGATTTGTGTATGTTGAACCATCCTTGCATCACTGGGATGAATCCCACTTGACCACGATGAATAATCTTTTTAATGTGTTGTTGAATTTGATTTGCTAATATTTTGTTGAGTATTTTTGCTTCTATGTTCATCAGAGATATTGGCCTATAGTTTTACTTTTTTTGTTGTGTCTGGTTTCGGTATCAGTGTGATACAAGCCTCGTAGAATGAGTTTAGGAGTGTTCCTTACTCATAGAGTTTTTGGAACAATTTAACCAGGATTGGAATTAGTTTTTCTTTGAATGCTTTGTAGAATTCAGCAGTGAATCTAGCAAGTCCTGAGCTTTTCAGTGATGGGACAATTTTTATAAATTCTTTCTCATTACTTGTTATTGATTTATTCAGGTTTTGTATTTCCTCCTGGTTCAATCATGGTAGGTTCTATGTGTCTAAGAATTTATCCATTTCATCTAGGTATTCCAATGTATTGGCATATAGTATCTCATAGTAGTGTCTAATGATCCTTTGAATTTCTGCAGTATCAGTTGTAATGTCCCCTTTTTCATTTTTGATTTTATTAATTTGGATCTTCTCTTATTTTTTTTTTAGTCTGGCTAAAGTTTTGTCAATTTTGTTTGTCTTTTCAAAAAACACTTTTGGTTTCATTGATCTTTTGTAGGGTATTTTTGTGGTTCAATTTCATTTACTTCTGCTCCAATTTTTATTATTTCTTCTCTTCTACTAATTTTCAATTTTGTTTACTCTTGTTTTTCTAGTTCTGTAAGATGCATCATTAGGTTTTTTATTTGAAGTATTTTTAGTTTTTGATGTAGGTAATTATTGCTGTAAACTTTCCTCTTAGTACTGCTTTTGCCATATCCCACAGGTTTTGATATATTGTGATTTCATTTTCTTTTTTTGTAGATATTTGATGGATGAATTTTTTTATTTTTATATTATTTTATTTTCTTTACTTCAGAATATTATGGAGTACAAACACTTTGGTTATATATATTGCCTTTGCACCACCCAAGTCAGATCTACAAGCGAACCCAACCCCCAGATAATGTGCACCGCACACATTAGGTATGAATTTACCCACCCCCCACCCCCCCTCACCTGCCTGACATCTGGTGACTGTTACTTCCACATGTACACATAAGTGTTGATCAATTAGTGCCAATTTAAAGGTGAGCACATGCGGTGCTTGTTTTTCCATTCTTGTGATACATCACTTTGAAGAATGGGCTTCAGCTCCATCTAGGATAATATAAGAGGTGTTCGTTCAACATTGTTTGTGTGGCTGAGTAGTAAGTACTCCATGGTATACATATACCACATTTTATTAATCCACTCATGTATTGATGGGAACTTGGGTTGTTTCCACATCTTTGCAATTGTGAATTGTGCTGCTATAAACACTCGAGTGCAGATGACTTTTTTATAAAACCCCTTTTTTTTCCTTTTGGGTAGATACCCAGTGGTGGGATTGCTGGATCAAATGGTAGTTCTACTTTTAGTTCTTTGAGGTATCTCCATATTACTTTTCATAGAGGTTGTACTAGTTTGCAGTTCTACCAGCAGTATATGAACGTTCCTGTCTCTCCACATCCATGCCAACATTTGTTTTGGGACTTTTTGAAAAAAGCCATTCTCACTGGAGTTAAGTGATATCCAATGTTGATTTTGATTTGCATTTCCCTAATGATTAGAGACATTGAGCATTTTTTCATATGCTTATTGTCCATTAGTCTATCTTCTTTTGAAAAGCTTATGTTCATGTCCTTTGCCCACTTTTTAATGGGGTTGTTTGATGTTTTCTTGCTGATTTTCTTGAGTTCTTTGTAGATTCTGGTTATTAGCCCTTTATCAGATGTATAGCATGCAAATATTTTCTTGCATTCTGTAGGTTGTCTATTCGCTGTATTGCTTGTTTCCTTGGCTGTGCAGAAGATTTTTAATTTGATCAGGTCTCATTTATTTATTTTTATTGTTGCTGTGATTGCCTTTGGGGTCTTTTTCAGAAATTCTTTGCCTAAGCTGATATCTATGAGAGTTTTTCCAATCTCTTCTTCTAGAATTCTTACAGTTTCATGCCTTAGGTTTAAGTCTGTCATCCATCATGAATTAATTTTTGTGAGTGGTGAAAGGTACGTATCCTGTTTCAGTCTTCTACATGTGGCTATCAAATTTCCCAGCACCATTTATTGCATAGGGATTCTTTTCCCCAGTGTATGTTTTTGTCTGATTTGTCAAATATAAGATGGCAATATGATGATGATTTTATATTTGAGTTGTCTATTCTGATCCATTGGTCTATGTCTCTGTTCTTGTGTCAGTACCATTCTGTTTTGGTTGCTATAGCCTTGTAGTATAGCTTGACGTCTGGTAGGCTTCTGAATTTCATCTCTGTGTTGTCTTGAAGTATTAATACATTCAGTTTCATCAGAACAGGTATTTTGAATTCTTTGTCTGAAACTTCACATATATCCATCACTCTGTATTTGGTCACTGGTACCTGATTTAGTCCATTTCGTCAGGTCATGTTTTCCTACATGATCTTGTGAATGTTCATTGATGTCTTGGCCTTGAAGATTTAGGTATTTATTTTAATTTTCACAGTCTGGGCTAGTTTAAACTTGTTTTTCTTGAAATGTTATTTCTGGTATCCAAAGGGAATCGAGTGTTGGGAAGAAGTCTTTGGTTACTGAAGCCATATCAGCACTAGGAGTGCCACAAGCTCAGTAATGCTGTGACTCTTGCAAACTCTTGGTGGTACCACCTTAGTGGACTTGGTTAATCTACAGGAGAATTCCCTGGCTTACCAGGCAAAGTCTCTCACTCCTTTCCCTCACTCTCTGTGCTTGGCTGCTGGGGTTGGGGTAGGAATGATGTGGGCACTTCCTCATGGTCACCACAGGTGGAGCTCTGCTAGGTTATACCTGATGCCAGCCCAGTCTCACCCAAGGCCCGTGGTAACTGCTGCCTGTCTACCACTGATGTTTATTCAAAGACCAAGCATTCTTTAGTCAGTACGTGGTGAATCCTGGCATGACTATATCCTTTCCTTAAGAACAATGGGTTTCATTTTTTCCCAGGGTGGGTCTAGAAATGCTGTGTAGGAGCTAAATCCTAGAATCAGGGGCTTCAGGAGTTGGCTTTGTACCTCATTTTACTATGGCTTACTTGGCACCCACGTTGCAAAACAAAATCCTCTGAAATCTTACCTTTCTTTTCACCAAGTGGGGGAAGATTCTCCCTGAGCTGCACTGGAGGTAGAGGAGGGGTAACACAGGCACTGGCTTGACCACAACTACTGGTGTCTCACTGGACATGTGTCCCCCCAGTCACAGGTTCTGAGCCTGCACAGCCACAAGAATTGCCCAAGGGCCACAGAGTTTGTGGCCCAACTGCCTTACAAATTTATTCCTGGCCCCAGGCCACTTTTTTTCAGCTGGTTGCGAGATAGCCAGAACTCAGGTTTTGGGGTGCGGGATTTACTTCTGGCTGGGCTTGTCTAAATGCTCCTTCTGTGGGTGCTGGCAGAATTCTGTCCTCTGTTGTGTTCTCCTGTGACAGGGCAGCCCTAGTTCCAATGCAAAGTCCCAGAATCAATTCACTCTCCTTTTCCTGGGCACACAGGTTTTTTCTCCAATTGGTGTGCTGGCACGGCACTGCCGGGGCGGGGGGGTTGGGGGAGGGGTGGCATAGGCAATGCAAGACTGTCTCTTCTGCCCCCTTCAGTGCCTCTTTCCTTGATATAATGTTAAAACCAGGTAATGTGATCACTCATCTGATTTTTGGTTCTTCTGAAGGTGCTTGCTTGTGTGCATAGTTCTTGAATTTGGTGTTAATGCAGAGGGACAATAGCTGGAGGTTTCTATTCATCTTGCTCTGCCCCCTGCCAGATCTTTTAAAACCTGGATAGAAACTATGACTCCTATCCTTTTCTCAGACCACACATGTAGTCAATCAGTAAGTCTTGTCTACCCTCTAAAATATATCTTGAATCAATCCCCTTTTATCCATCTCCATTACTACCACCTTAATGGCCCCAATCACCATCATTATCATTTTTCCTGGAATGCTGCAAAGGTCCTAACTATTTTTACTGTATGTACTCTATATTGCTTAACAGATTCTAGTGGTTTTCTACTGCATTCAGAATAAAAGTCAAATTTCTTACACTGACTTTTAGTGCCTACATATTTTAGCCCCTACCTATATTCCACCATTATCTTATACCACTTTTTCCCTTTTTGTGTGATCTAGCCAAACTGGCATTCTTTTTGTTTCTATTAGACTCCAAGATTTTTTTTCTTGCCAAACTTTTGCATATATTCATTCCTGTAGAATGTTCCTCCCCCAGATTTTTGCATGGCTAATCCTTCTCATCATTTAGTTTTTCAGCTTAAACATTCTTTTTAGAGAATCCTACTCTGATTACCTTATACTATGGTAGCCCCTCCCTCCCCACTGTTCAGTCATTCTCCAAACCCTACATCCTACAATTATTTGTCTTTATTGAATTTATCTTTATCTAAAATTCTCTTTTATTCATTTGTTTATTAATTATAATTACCATTAGAATTCAGGTTCCATGCAGGCAGTGAACCTTGTTTGTTTTTTCATTTCTATATCCACAGTTTCAAAAGCAGTACCTGGGCTATATTTAGTTTGTTGAGAATTTGGTCTCTCTAAATAGGTGCAGAACCGATGACATTAATTGCCTTTTTGATATCTCTTTTTCCAAGCATTTCTACTCTAGCAATATCACTAAAATAAATATGGTGTTTAAAAAAGGGGCATCATGAAAGTGCACTTTACATTCTAAATGGATATCTGTAAAATAATACCTATGTATCCCTCTCATTTGTGTTTAGGGAATTTATGAACAAAATGTGTTTTTGAGTCTTAGGGATTTTTTTAGTGTGGGCTTGAAGAACCATGTCCTTGCTCCTTCCCCACCACACTGGACTCCTACTGATCCTCACAGCAGCACATAAGCACTATTGTGTTTCAGGGTCAGCTCCCTTTACATTCCTGAATTAAGAGAATTTACATCTGATATTATGTGTGTAAAGCATGGCAAGATTATTTACCATAAATGAAAAATTCTTCATATTCAAATTACTAACATGGAAAAGTAGAGTGTTATGTTTAGGGTGTTTTGTTTTTCATTCTAATTATTCTTTGTATATATTTTTAATTTTTGTGTATTATACATATATTTACTAACAAAAGTAATGTGAATGCTACTGATTTGTGTACATAAATTTCGTACCCTGAGACTTTGCTGAATTTATTTATCAATTCCAGGAGTCTTTCATTGGAGTCTTTGAGGTTTTCTAGATATAAGACTCATCATCAGCAAAAAGTGATAGTTTGACCTGCTTTTTCTTGATTTGGATACCCTTTATTTCTTTCTCTCTCCAGATTGCTCTGGCTAAGACTTCCAGCACTATGTTGAATAGAGGTGGTAACAGTGGGCACTCTTGTCTTGTTCCAGTTCCACTCTTGTCTTGTTTCAACTTTTCCCTGTTCAGCATGATGTTAGCTGTGGGTTTATCATATATGGCTTTTATAATGTTTACACATGCTCTTTCTATGCCTAGTTTGCTGTGGGTTTTTATCATGAAAGCGTGCTGGATTTTGTCAAATGCTTTTTCTACATCTATTGAGATGATCATGTAGTCTTTGTTTTTGCTTCTCTTCATGTGGTAAATCACGTTTATTGATTAATGTATGTTGAACCATCCTTGCATCCCTGGTATGAAGCCCACTTGGTCATGGTGTTCTTTTTTTTTAATAATCTGTAGAATTCAGTTTGCTAGTATTTTATTAAGGATTTTTGCATCTATATTCATAACAGATATTGGTCTGTAGTTTTCTTTTTTTATTGTGTCATTTTCTGGGTTTTGTACAAAGGTGATACTGGCTTCACAGAATGAGTTGGGAAGAATTCCCCTTTTCTCAATACTATGGTGTCAACAGAAAAGAAGCCAAACTCTGTAAAATAATTTGAAAGAGGTTTATTCTGAGCCAAATTTGAGGACCATGACCCGGAGCCACACCCAAGAAGCCTTGAGCAAGTGGACTCGCCGTGGTTGGGTTACAGTTTGGTTTTATACATTTCAGGGAGACAGGGATTACAGGTAAAGTCATAAATCAATACATAGAAGGCATACATTGGTTTGGCCCGAAAAGGTGGGCCATCTCAAAGCAGGGGCTTCCAAGGTTATAGGTGGGTTTAAAGACTCCTTGACTCCTTGACTTGTAATTGGTTAAAAAAAATGAAGCTTTGTCTAAAGGCTTGGAATGTTTTTAGATAGGAAAAGAGAATTCACAGAACATATATTTGTTGTGTAAATTGAGGACCTGCAGGTTTGTTTTGCATAGCCTTAAGCCTGTTAATGAGTTACAAAGGACATCTCCAAGAAGGCAGGGGGGCATGGTGAGGCATGTCTGAGCTCTCTCCTAGTGGCAGACAATTTAGTTTTAGGATATCCCCTTGGCCAGGAGGGGGTCCATTCAGTCAGCTGGGGGAGGGGGAAGCCTTTTATTTTATTTTAGTTCACAATGGTATAATTTCTATAGTATGGGTACCGGTTCTTCTTTGTAGGTCTGGTAGAATTTGGCTCTGAATTTATCTGGCCCAGGGCTTTTTTTGTCGGAAGGTTTTCAATTACTGCTTCAATCTCACTGCTTGTTGTTGGTCTGTTCAAGTGCTCTATTTCTTCCTGATTGAGTGCTGGGAGGTTGTGTGTTTCCAGGAATTTGTCCATTTTGTCTATGTTTTCTAGTTCATGTGTGTAGGGATTTTCGTACTATTCATGGACGATGTTTTGTATTTCTGTGGTATCAGTTATAATGTCTCCTTTTTCATTTTTTTATCCTTTCATGAATTGATGGGCACTTAGGTTGATTCCATATCTTTGAAATTGTGAATTAGGTTATAATGAACATTTGGATAAGTGTCTTTTGATATAATGGCTTTTTTTCTTTGGGTAGATATCCAGTAGTGGAATAGCTGGATTGAATGGTAGGTCTGCTTTTAGTTCTTTGAGGAATTTCCATACTGTTTTTTATAGAGGTTGTACTAATTTACATTCCAACCATCAGTGTATAAATGTTCCTTTTTCACTACATCCACACCAACATTGATTGTTTTTTTTTTTATTTTTGTAATAATGGCCATTCTGACAGGGGTAAGGTAATATCTCATTGTGGTTTTAGTTTTAATTTCCCTGAATTAGTGATGTTGATCATTTTTTCATATGTCTGTTGGCCATTTACCTATCTTTTGAAAAACCTCTGTTCATATATTTTGCTCACATTTCAGTGGGGTTATTTGTTTTTTTCTTGTGAATTTGTGTGAGTTCATTGTAGATTCTGGATATTAGCCCTTTGTTGGATGTAGAGTTTGTGAATAATTTCTCACATTCTGTAGGTTGTCTGTTCACTCTGTTTATTATTTCCTTTGTGGTGCAGAAGATTTATAATTTAATTAAGTCACACTTATTTATTTTTTTATTGCTGTATTTGCTTTTGGGGTCTTATTCATAAATTCTTTGCCCAGGCTAATGTCCAGAAGAGTTTTTCCTACGGTTTCTACCAGAATTTTAATGGTTTAAGGCTTTACATTCAATGATTTAATGCAACTTGAGTTACTTTTTGAATACGGCAAAAAATACTGATTATGTTTCATTCTTCTGTATGTGGCTATCTAATTTTCCCAGCACCATTTATTGAATATGGCATCTTTTCCCCAGTGTATATTTTTTTCTACTTTGTTGACAATCAGTTGGTCACAGCTATATGGTTTCATTTCTTGTTTCTTTATTCTGTTCTATTGGTCTATGTGTCTATATTTATTCCTATACCATGTATACATGATAACTCCAGATTTATTATTTTTGCTTAAGATTGCTTTGGCTATTTGGGCTCTTTTTATGGTTCCATATGAAGTTTTGGATTTTTTTTTCAGATCTGTGAAAAATTTTGTTGGTATTTTGATGGGTATTGCATTGAATATGTAAATCACTTTGGACAGTATGTACATTTTAACAATGTTAGTCTTCCAATCAATAAGCATGGGATGTTGTTCCATTTGTTTGTGTCATCTATGATTTATTTCATCAGTGTTTTGTAATGCTCCTTGTAGAAATCTTTCATCTCCTTGGTTAAGTATATTCCTAGGTATTTTATTTTCATTCTAGTTATTGTAAATAATTTTGTGTTCTTAATTTGACTCTCAGCTGGACTGTCATTAGCATGTAGAAATACAACTGATTTGTATACACTGATGTTGTAACCTGGGAATATATTGATGTTGTAACCTGAGACTTTGCTGAATTTATTTAACAATTCTAGGAGCCTTTTGGTGGATTCATTAGGGTTTTCTAGATATAAGATCATATCATTGACAAACAGGGATAGTTTCATCTCCTCTTTCCTGATTTGAATGTCTTTATTTCTTTTTCTTGCCTGATTACTCTGGCTAGGACTTCCAGTACTATGCTAAATAGAAATAGTGACAGTGGGCACCCTTGTCTCTTTCCAGTTCTTAGGGGAAATGCTTTCAACTTTTGCCATTCTGTATGATGTTTACTCTGGTTTTCTCATATATAGCTTTTATTATTTTAAGGCCTCTTCCTTATATGCCTGGTTTTTGTGTGTTTTTATTGTGAAAGGGTGCTGGATTTTATCAAATGCTTTTTCTGCATCTATTGAGATGATCATGTGGTCTTTGTCTTTACTTCTGTTTATGTGGTGAATCACATTTATTGATTTGGTATATTTAACCATCCTCACATCCCTGAGATGAAACCCCCTTGATCATGGTGGATTATGTTTTTGATGTGCAGCTGAATTAATTTTGCTAGTATTTTGTTAAGGATTTTTGCATCTATATTCCTAAGGGATGTTGGTCTGTAGTTTTTCTTTTTTGTATATTTTTTCCTGGCTTTGCTATCAAAGTGATAAAGGCTTCATAGACTGAATTAGGGAGCGTTCCCTCCTCCTTTATGTTATGGAAAAATTTCAGTAGAATTAGTGTTAGTTCTTCTTTGTAGGTCTGGTAGAATTGGGCTGTGAATCCATCTAGGCTGGGGCTTTTTTGTTGTTGTTCAGAGATTTTTTATTACTGCTTCAATCTCAACACTCATTATTGGACTTTTGAGGATTTCTATTTCTTCCTGATTCAGGCTTGGAAGATTGTGTGTTTCCAGGAATTTACCCATTTTCTCTAGTTTCTCTAGTTTGTGTGCATAGGGGTTTACATAGTAGTCATGGGTAATATTTTGTATTTCTGTGTTATCAGTTGTAATATCTCCTTTTTCATTTCTGGTTGAGCTTATTGGAATCCTTTCTCTTCTATTTCTGGTTAATCTAGCTAGTGGTCTATCAATTTTGTTTAGCATTTCAAAGAACCAATTTTTTGTTTTGTTGATCCTTTGTATTTTTTGTTTGTTTGTTGCCATTTGATTTAGTTCTACTCTGAGTTTTGGTGAGTCTTTTATTCTGCTTGCTTTGGGCATGGTTTGTCCTTCTTTTTCTATTTCCTTGAGGTATTATATTAGGTTTTTAATTTGTGATCTTTCCTTCTTTTTGATGTAAGCATTTAAGGCTATAAACTTTCCCTTTAGCACTGCTTTTATTGTATCCCATAGATTTTGGAAGCTTGTATCAACTGTGTTGTTAAAGTAATTTTTTCAAATTTCCATTTTGATTTTATCAATAAACCAAGGATCATTCAGCAGAAGGTTGTTTAATTTCCATGTATTTATATAGTTTTCAGACTTCCTTTTGGAATTGATTTCTGGTTTCATTCCACTGTGGCCTGAGAGGATACATGGTATGATTTCAATTTTTCTAAAATTGCTGAGTCATGTTTTTTGACCTAACATATGATCTATCTTGGAAAATGTCCCATGTGCTGATGCAAAGAATGCATCTGAATTAGTTTTGGGGTAGAATATTCTGTAAATGTTTGTTAGGTCCATTTTTTCTAGAGTCCCATTTAAGTCCAATGTTTCTTTGTTGATCTTCTACATTGATGATCTGTTTAATTCTGTCAGTGGAGTGTTGACATCCTTGGATATTATGACATTGCTATTTATTTCTTTCTTTACATATAGTAGAATTTGTTTTAAGAATCTGGGAGCTCCTATGTTAGGTGCATATGTTTTTAGGATTGTTGAATTGATCCCTTTATCATTAAATAATGACCACTTTGTCTTTTTTCCTACCATTTTTTATTTAAAGTCTATTCTATCTGATATGAGAGTAGCTACTTCTACTCGCTTTTCATTTCATTTTGCATGGAATATTTTTATCCACCCCTTTACCTTGAGTATACTTGACAATTTGTAAGTTAAATGGGTTTCTTACAGACAATATATATTTGGGTTTTGTTTTTTATCCATTCAGCCAATCTTCATTTTTTTAAGGGGAGCATTAAGACCATTTACATTCAATGTTAGTATTAGTATGTGAGATAGAGTTCTGATCATCACTTTCATTGTTACCTAGTTGCTTTGTTCTCTCCCTTGTGTTACTGTTTTATAAAAGATGTGAGTTTTAACTTTTCTGTGTTTTTACACTGGTGGGTATCAATTGTTCTATTCCATGTATAGAACACTTTGAAGCATTTCTTGTAGGGTAGGTCTAGCTGTGACAAATTCCCTTAGTGTTTGCTTGTCTAGGAAAGACTGTTTTGCTCCTTCATTTACGAAACTTAGTTTTGCAGGATTCAAAATACTTTGAAGTACAAAAGCAATTTATGTAACCAAAACATGTGTACCTCCATAATATTCTGAAATAAAAAATAAATACATAAAAATTTTAAAAATAAATAAAAAATTTTAAAAAAGAATAAGAAAAAATATGGCTGGCAATTATTCTGTTTAATAAGACTGAAGATAGGACCCCTTTCTTTTCTGGCTTATGAGGTTTTTGTTGAGAATTCTCCTGTTAATCTTATGGGTTTTGCTTTGTAATTTAGCAGATGTTTTCACCTCATGGCTCACAGGAGTTCCTCCTTCACATTGAATTTGGCCAGTCTGATGACTACATGCCTTGGTGATGCCCTTTCTGCAGTGAATCTTCCAGGTGTTCATTGAGCTTTTTGTATCTGGATATCTAAATATCTAGCAAGACTAGGGAAGTTTTCCTCAATTATTCACTCAAATACGTTTTCCATCCCTTTTGTTTTTCCTTCTTCACATTCAGGGATGCCTGTGATTCTTATATTTGGCCATTTTATATAATCCCATATTTCTCATAGACTTTTTTTCCTCTTGGTTTTTTGCTCCTTATTTTTGACTGACTGGGTTAATTCAAGAGTTGCCTTCAAACTTTGTAATACTTTATTTTGCTTGGTGTAGTCCATTCTTAAGACTTTCCACTGTGTTTTGTATTTCCCAAAATAATTTGTTTGTTTCCAAAAGTTCTATATGGATTTTAAAAAATACAACTTTCTCCTTAGTAAATTTTTCATTCATTTCCTGAATTATGTTTCTGGTTTCTTTGAGCTGGTTTTCCATTTTCTCTTGGATCTCATTGAGCTCCCTTAGGATCCATATTTGGAATTCTTTATCTGTTATTTCATTATTTTCATTTTGGGTGGGATCCATTGTGAGAGAGGTATTGTGATCCATTGTTGAGGTCCTTTCACTTTGATTTTTCATACCTCTGGAGCTCTTGCACTGATTCCTCCTCATCTGGAGCAGCTATCACTTCTTGTTTTTGGATTTTCTTTTGTTTAGATGGGACTTTTATTCCCCTCCCTCTTAAGCATGTGCCTGTAGCATATGTTGATTAAGGACCTTTGGATTTGCTTGTATGTACTTTGATGGTGGTTTAAGTTCTGGATTGATACCTTGGTTATAGATATCCTTACTGTGATGGCTTTCTCAATTGCTTGTTATTTGCAGAGTGTAGTGGTGGTGTACTATGTATGTGGTCTGATTCCCTGTCTCTTGTCAACAAGGGGAGATGGAGATATTTGAAATCCTTTCTCTTTCCCCAGCCCTGTGGTCTTCTTAACAGTATGAATTATATTGGGAGGTTTAATCTCTAAGACAGTAGGAAGTGCTTGCGGGTAGGTGTCAGCCAAGCCCAGTGTGACTGAAACAGTAAATACCATAATGGACTGTAAAAATTGTCCTCCCTGACAGAAGGTGACACTTGTAGGAGAGATCCAGCTGCCGTTGTGTATTTGTTACCTGCGTCTGGCTCTAGTTAATCAGGAGAAACACAGGGATGTCCCCAGCAGTGGGAGGAGCCTTATAGCTCCCAGGGGACTCCTTCCTTTTCTCCACCACAGCTGAGGCAGATGAGGGAGTGAGACTGGGTGGGGATGGGTCTGGTGAGCCTGTGTTCAGGCTCCACAAATGCTGGCACAAGAGCTGTCTCAGCAAGGGTCTAGGGTCAACTCCCAGACCACTGGAGAAAATCACCAGGGAGGGGTTGAAGATGCCCCCACCAAGCCAAAAAGTCATGTCATGGGGGAGGGGCAGCCTGGGATTCACAGTCTGGCTGACAGGAGTGGGTTTTACTCTTCTCCCTCTTCCCTTGCCTCACAGAATTCCTTCTGGTGTCTGGCCACAAGCAGCAGCTCAAACTAGCTGAGCTTACCAGGAAAGCTGTTGCAGGCTAGGAACTTCCCTGCCCAGGATCCCATCCCAGGCTGAATGTGTGGATTTCTTGTGAGGGAAGGAGTGCTCCATGATTATGATGTGGCTTGGACTGACACTGCACTCTCATTTTAGATCAGCCCATGTGGGCTACCTCGCCTCCCAAGATTAGTTCGCAAATCTCTCCCCTGTTGCCCTGAGCAACATGATCAAGTCCTAGAAGTATGGAATCCAGCCTGTGGGCCTGTTCTCTGATTCCCCAAGTTAAATCCCTGACCATGCCAGTGAGAAGCAGGCTGGTCTTGAGTTGCCTTTGGAATGCTCAAGCAGCCTTAATCTCCCTCTGCTTTGAGGTAAGCCCTGCTCTGCCAGAGTAGCCATGCAGGTAGCACTAGGGAGGGCCAGTGGGCAGGGAGCTCACAGTCAGAGCATCCCTTGGTCCACTGCAGATCTTCAAGAAGAAAGGAGCGAGCCACACTCTCTGTGAAAGCCTAGGTGTTGTGGGTACACCCTCAGAGGGGACACAGCCACTCCTGAGAGCCCTGGCTCAATTGTCCCTTCATACACACATGCCAACTCACTTGGGAACTGCCACAGCTGCATTGGCAGCTGTGGGTGGGGGAGGGGAGGAGAAGAAGAAGGGTCCGAATGGAGGAGAGCTGGCACTTTGGTCCCCTTTGTCCCAAGGGGCTCCCCTGGCTTGCTGCATTTACCTGTCCCCAGAAGGCAGCCCACCCTGAATGTCCAGCTGTGAAATCACACAGTTCCTCCAGGAGCCACTGGCCCCCTGTGACTACCACAGTCTAGGCAGATGTTGGGATATATTTGTGTGGGAACCAGTGACAAGAAAACTGAAGGGCTGAAGCTCCCTGGGCAGGACAAGGGCACACAATGTGTGGAAAAGTCATATGGCATCCACCACATTGGCTCAGGTCTTCAGTGATGGGGGGCAACCCTGATGTTGCTGGAAGCACATTACTCTGTTCTCAAGAAGCTCCCAGTTCACCGGCAGCAGGATCTTTGTGCTTGTGAGGGTAGAGAAGTTCTCCAATAGTTTGGAAGACTGCGGTCTGCCAGATGTGTGAGGAGAGGAGGAAAAAAAAAAACCACCTACCCTTTCCATGGGACTCCAAATTCCTTGGGGGTTGAAGTCTGCTGAAATCTTGCTCCTTCTTGTTCTGCTCTGCGACTCCTTCCCATGGAATCTCTGTTAGGTTCTGGCACTTTTCCCTCAGAATTATACCTGGGATATATTTTTTTTTTTATCTAAAATTTTTCCTTCTTTCTGAGATGTTCTGGAAACTGATGTCACTAGTCAGCAATCTTGCCTCCCTTTCCCATAGTGTAGTTTTTAACAAGGGCTAAAACAAACAAAAAGCCAATCCTTAATAAATAGTAAAGTGGCATCAGTGACCAAATTGAACGTTGTGACAATTGAGGTTTTATTATACTGAAAGGAATTAACAAAGGAAATTTCCTAATCTCTCTCCCAAAAGAACTAAATGTTATTTGAAAAATAAGAAGTCAGGTAGGTTGTATAATCTAGTGGCTACTACCTATGGCTTTGGAATTATGTAGTTTTTTATTTAAATCCTTGCTCTGCCACTTACTAGCAGGATACCTTTGTGGAACTTAATCATTTGGAAAATAATTTTCCTTAAATATAAAATGGGACATTAATAAGACCTTCCTTGTAGGAAAATGAAATACATAAGGTGTTTTGTATATTATCTGGCACTGCATTATGCATATTCATGGAGCCCCATTATTACCAATATCCCACAAATAACGATGTGTGTGGATTTTAATTTCATCCAGGCTATATGAATACAATGTAAAAGAAACTAATTGAGTAGAAGATGTTCAAGTCAATAAATAAACCAATCAATATTTTTAACTGTCATCCTCTCCACAATAAAATCAGTTAATTGATATCATATTTCATTTCCCATCAGGTATTATCATTTACTGAGCACTGAGAGGTTACATGACATTATACTCAATACTAGGCATTTTATTTGTAAATTCTTGTCAATTATCTCCTCAATATCTACAGTTAATTAGGAGTCAAAATAAGGCAAACCAAATTACCAGAAAATTCAAAAAAAGGAGACTGCAAGTTGATTCATTGCTCTTATTCAAGGAAAGTAGATGTTGTTTGTATAAAGCTAGAGAGCACTTCAAAATACTTAGTCTACATGAATTCAGCCAAAAACACAGATTGAAGTTGAATACATAAGAACTCTGGGGCCTGGTTCAATTTATACTTTTCTTTTTTTCTGAGACATGTGTTGCTTCATGATAAAATAAGGCAATTAAATTCCTTCCATATTCTGGTTCTGATTTGTCATCTCTAAAATGAGAAATTGAACTAGATGAGTTGTGAATTCAAACTGGTGTGACTAGCATACTAGGACATTTTCTAGTTGTGCCTGAGAGAGATAGGTTACATGTCTGCCCATAATTGTGAAGGAATACCTCTAATGAGGTTAATGAGATAACAGAAATGATCTAATCACTAGAACACAAAAAATAATGATGACATTTAACTGAAATTATTATCACATGGACTTCTTCTTAGGAAAATACAAGAATTATTGAACATAACTCTGATTTCAAGACTTTTCTGAAAGATTTTAGAGATGCTTTTACAAAATATAGTCATGACTTGGGAGGTCATGTATTTCTTACACTGTTGTTACCTGATTTGATTTTTAAAAAAACAAAAACTAGTGTTTCTCTGATTTGAAACCATCTCACTATATTTAATGAAGAGATATTCAAGTACCAGTGTAATTTAATGTCCCAGACAGAAATACATAAGTGCATATCGATATGTTTCTGCTATTATTTCTTTTACTAGTTACTTCAATATCTCTAAATAACATCTTTATATGGCTACCACAATTTTACACATTTTCTATTGGTTTTCTGCCATAATAGATGAAGATTTAGGTCATGTGTATCACACCATCTTCTCTCTTTATAATATGATTATACTTTTGTTTTTAATTCCTTTATTAATTACCTTTGTAACTTTAAATATCATATTTCTAGCATTTTTCTTAGGGCCGCTACTCTTCTCTGCAGTTCTCCTTTCCTGCTCCTTTTTTTCAGTTCTTTCAAAAGTACTGTGTTAATGGTCCACTGTAATGATCTTTCCACAAATCCTATAAATTCCCTTGTGACTCTTGCCTTTATCAGAAATATGTCTCCTTTCTTAACTTCCTTGAACTTTTACTATTATGGTTTTCTTTCTTCCTCTCTTCTTATTACTTCTCTTTCTCCATTTCTGGCACTTCTTCTTCCTGTGTCTAACTCAAAGTTATTTTCTATGGCTTTGTACTTGGACCTCCACTCTTCTCTACATACTCTATTAGGGAGCATTCATCTATTATTATGGCTTCCATTTTCACTTCTTTGTAGATATTTCCAAATCTATATCCTTAGAATATTTTCTCATCCAAATTCTTGTCTGTTGTCCCTTATATTCAACCAATCAATTTTTAAGTTTCAGAGGGTCAAGAAAAATGAATTTGAGATTTAAATCTACCATTATCTAGTTTTGGGGGCCTTTTTGTGATTTGGGTTGAGTCATCTTCAATTGAGGACAACAGTACCTAACTTGTTCATTATAACAAATTGTTCTTAGATTCAAATATGAAAAAAGGCTATGAAAGGGTTTTGTAAATACCAAATCATTATATAAATATAAGACTTTATTACTATGATTACTGCCTTTATGCTTTCATTTATGTTACTCCCAATTTTTCTGCAATTAGTTTCCCCTTCTTCTGCAGTTATCTTCTTCAAAGCTCAACTTCCCCTCAAAATACTAAAACACTTACATTTTTTTCTATTTGTTTCATTGATATTAACATTGTCTTCCAACCCTTTCTATTCACCATAGCAGCAACAGAATTACTTGGCATATAGATATTTAATAAATATTTGTTGACTGATTAACTTTAAGGTTTTGCCAGAGCAAGCCCTGATTTTTTTTATTTTATAAGTTGAAAGTTTATATTTGGAATTTTGTGGTATTCACTAGAAACATCCATCCTTGTTTTTTCTGTTTTATCTGCTGATGAGTATTTCTTGACCACATATTCTGTGTCAGGCACTGTAATAAACAGTAGAAATACACAGATACATGCCTATTTTTTTTCAAAGAACTTAAAGTTTTATCCTAGGAAGTAAAAATGCCCACAGCTTGTTTTTTGGCTACCGTCTCTCAAGAAACAAATCTTCCCTTAAAATAGTAATACTCAAAATATCACATAAGTACCCCATTTTTACATTCTTTTCTTTATTATTTTTATTTTTTTCATTTCAGAATATCATGGGGGTACAAAGGTTTTGGTTTCATAAATTGCCTTTGTACCACCCGAGTCAGAGCTACAAGCATGCCCGTCCCCTAGGCAGGACACATTGCACCACTTAGGTGTCAATTTACCCAACACCTCCTCCCCCCAACCTGCCTAAACACAATGAATGTTACTTCCATATGTGCACATAAGTGTTGATTGATTAGTACCGATTTAATGGTGAGTACACGTCGTGTTGGTTTTTCCACTGTTGTGATAATTCACTTAGAAGAATGGGCTCAAGCCCCATCCAGGATAATACAAGAGGTAGTTTACCATTTTTTTTATGGTTGAGTAGTACTCCATTGTATACATGTACCACATTTTATTAACCCACTCATGTATTGATGGGCACTTCAGCTGTTTCCACATCTTTGCAATTGTGAATTTTGCTGCCATAAACATTCGAGTGCAGATGATTTTCTATAGAATGTGTTTTTTTTTTCCTTTGGGTAGATACCCAGTAGTGGGACTCATGGATCCAAATGATAGTTCTACTTTTATTTCTTTGAGGTATCTACATATTACTTTCCATAAAGGTTGTACTAATTTGCAGTCCCACCATCAGTGTATGAGTGGTCCTATCTCTCCACATCCATGTCAACATTTGTTGTTTTGGGAATTTTTGATAAAAGACATTCTCACTGGAGTTAAGTGATATCTCATTGTTATTTTGATTTGCATTTCCCTGATGATTAGAGATGTTGAGCATTTTTTCGTATGCTTATTGTCCATTAGTCTATCTTCTTTTGAAAAGTTTCTGTTCCTGTCCTTTGCCCACTTTTTAATAGGGTTGTTTGATTTTTTCTTGCTGATTTTCCTGAGTTCTATATAGATTATAGTTATCAGCCTTTTATCAGATATATAGCATGAAAATATTTTCTCCCATTCTGTAGATTGTCTATTCACTGTAATGATAGTTTCCTTGTTTATGCAGATGCTTTTTAATATTATCAGGTCCCATTTATTTAATTTTGTTGTTGCTCTGATTGCTTTTAGGGTCTTCTTCATAAATTCTTTGTCTAGGCTGATGTCTATGAGAGTTTTCCAACATTTTCTTCTAGAATTCTTATGGTTTCATGCCTTAGGTTTAAGTGTGTTATCCATCATGAGATGATATTTGTGAAAGGTGAGAGGTGCAGATCCTATTTCAGTCTTCTACATGTTGCTATCAAATTTCCCAGCACCATTTATTCAGTAGGGATTCTTTTCCCCAGTGTATGTTTTTGTCTGCTTTGTCAAAGATCAGATGGCAATATGCAGATGGTTTTATATCTGGGCTCTCAATCCTATTCCATTGGTCTATGTCTCTGTTTTTCTGCCAGTTCTATACTGTTTTGTTTACTATAGCCTTGTAGTATAGCTTGAAGTCTGGTAGATAGATGCCTCTCAATTTGTTCTTTTTGCTTAAGGTTGTTTTTGGCTATACGGGGTCTTCTCTGGTTCCATACGAAGTGTAGAACTATTTTTTCTAGATCTATGAAAAATGACATTGGTATTTTAATAGGGATTGCACTGAATCTGTAAATCACTTTGGGTAGTATAGACATTTTAACAATGTTTATTCTGTCAATCCATGAGCATGATATGCTTTTCCATCTGTATACATCCTCTACTATTTCCTTCCTCAGTGTTCCATAGTTCTCCCCATAGAGTTTGTTCACCTCCTTAGCTAAATATATTCCTAGGTATTTTATTTTCTTTGTTGCTATTGTGAAAGGTATTGAGTCTTTGATTTGGTTCTCAGCTTGACTGTTGTTGGAGTATATGAATGTTACTGGTTTGTGAACATTAATTTTGTAACCTGAGACTTTGCTGAATTTATTTATCAATTCCAGTAGTCTCTTGGCAGAATCTTTGGGGTTTCCTAAATATAAGACCATATCATCAGCAAAGAGTGATAGTTTGACCTCTTTTGCCCCCATTTGGATGCCCTTGATTTCTTTCTCTTGTCTCATTGCTCTGGCTAGGACTTCCAGCACTAGGTTGAATAAAAGTGGTAATAGAGAGCAACCTTCTTTGGTTCCAGTCCTAAGCAGGAATGCTTTCAATTTTTCCTCGTTCAGGATGATGTTGGCTCTGGGTTTGTCCCTTATGGCTTTTATCATTTTGAGGTAAGTCCCATCTATACCTTGATAACAAAGCCAGGAAAAGGACTCAACAACAACAACAACAAAGAAAGCTACAGACCAATATCCCTTATGAATAAAGATGTGAAAATTATCAATAAAATCTTAGCAAACCGAATTCAGCTGCTCAAGGAAAAAATAATCCATCCTGACCAAGTGTGCTTCATCCCAGAGATACAGGGATGCTTCCTCATACACAAATCTATAAATGTAATTCACCACATAAATAGAAGTAAAGACAAAGATCATACAATCTTCTCTATAGACAAGATAAAAGCATTTCACAAAATTCAGCACCCTTTTATGATAAGAACAGCTTTACATTATTTTATCATCTACTTTATTCTTCAAAACTAGCAAGGTGAAATAGGCCTTCATAAAAGGTATTTTATAAATTATAACTTTTACTTAAAATGAAAACACTCATTTAACAAGAAATAAGGAATTCTTTTGTCTTGATAATAGTTACTGATAATAAATTTACAGAAAATGTCACACAATAATAAAGTCAAGGTGCATTCCCGTTAAGGTCAAGAATAAGATGAGGATACATTAGACTTATCTTTGACTCTCCTGTTTCTTTCACAACCCTTATTGGATCTTTTTGACCCTACCTTTAAAATATATCTAGAATCAGACCACTACTTATCAGCTACACTGCTACCACCCTGGTCGTAGCCACTATTATCTCTGTCCTAAATTATTGCAGTAGCCTCCTAAGAGATATTCCTGCTTTTAACTTTTCCTCCTCTGTATTCTCAACACTGGAAACAGAGTTTTCCTCTGGACATCAGATCCTGTCACTCCTTTTCTTAAAATCCTGCAATGAAGAGACACATGGGATTTTGTGGGAGTGATTGAAATGTTCTGAATTTTGATGGTGGCAGTAGTTTGACAATTGTATTATCTATTAAAATTCACTGACTTGTACAGCTTACATGGATATAATTCACTGTATTTAGAATCAATGGAATTAAATTAAACCTAAGGGAAACAAACTAACTTGCAAAAAATACTTGCAGTGCCTCACCATTTCATTCAGAATAAATGTCAAAATGCTTATAATTGCCAACAAGATCCCAGATAATCTGACTCATTTCTATCGGATATCATTTTCTTTTCTTCTTCATCAATCTGATTTAGCCACATTGGCCTCCTTGCTGTTCCTCAAATATCCCAGGAATATTACTTAGGGCTCTTGCACTGGGCATTTCCTCTGCCTAAAACATTCTTTCCTCATATTCCTGCGTGGCTAACTCCCTTACTCCTTCAAATATTTGCTCAAATGTCAATTTCTCAATGAGTCAACTCTGACCGCATTATTTAATATTGCAATTCTAACCCCCCTACACTCTCCTTCTTATCTTGTCTATATTTTTTCATAGAATTTACTACCTTCCATTATATAATTTACTTTTTCATTATGATAATAGTGTATCATATGTATCTTCTGGTAGAAATTAAGGTACATGAGAACAAAACTCTTTGATTTTGTTCACTAATATATCTGAAATGCCCAAGAGAGTGGCTGGCACTCAATATTTATTGAATAAGTAAATGCAACATTTGTTAAAGAATTAGTGAGAAATGAATGAAAGAATTGCTGGGCAGTTGTATGAACACAAATGATGCTAGATATTATGAATTTTTAGAGTTTCCAGTTCATGAATTAATTTATTTATTCATTCAACAAGGGTAAAGAAGGTGATGTTTGAGCTAAGTCATGAAAGATGAGCAAGATTTTGACAGGCAGAGACAGTAGGGAAGTTTCTATCCAAGAACACCCAACTAGTTAATAGCAGAGCCAGGCTGTAAAATTGTATCATGAGATGTAAGGTTAGAGGATGATGTTTAAGGATAATGTTAACTGAAGGAGGAAACAGAATTTACAGACTAGAAACCAGACAAAGTGGTTGGTGGGACAGAGGGTTGACAACTGGCATAGTAAGCATGATGAGAGGCTAAGGGACACAAAAGCAGCAATAAAATATTCTCATGCCTCTCCTCAACAAGTTTTTGTTTTTTAACACTAAATTATAAAGTAGGTGAAAAGAAGATGAATGAAGTTCTGGTTTGTAACATGGTGACATTTTTGATGTATATTTTTAAATTGTATAATTTCCAAATAATTTTTTGCCTATTTTATAATTGTGTTTCTCTGTTGCTACTTTGCTGTACCCTAAGCATGCATGTGATTATTCTACCCCTGACCCATTACCCACCATGAGATTTGATGTCTTCTCGTTGACCTCTGACTATCAAGAATAAATTCTAATTCCAGAATTTGTCTTCCTTAGACAATGTCCCATTTTCTGGACATTTCCAAAACTCTTTCCTATATGGAAAAAAAAATCCTACTGTCTACGACCATTCCCTGAGCTGTCAAGCTAATTCCTCATTAAGGTATTAAGTTTAATTTCAGTTACTCTTACAATAATAATTACAGTTTAATTGAAGCTTTTAAACATCTTAAAGCCAAAATCTTAATGAATAAATTTCAAATGTTTGGATTTGAGGTAATGTGAAATGTTTTAGAATGCACACTTCTAGTGCCTGTCCCAAATCACAATATATAGGTAAAAGCTATTCCACCTTATTTAAAGTTAGAACTAGCCAACAATTTGTCCTAATTATTTAGGAGGCATAAAGATGTATAAAAAATGCTGAACTATAAATAACAGAGCTATGATGAGACACATTTCTGAGAATAAAATGAAGAATCCTTGTAATAAAAGGTCAAGAAATAAGAACAGATAATTCATGTAGGAGGAAATAAATATAAGAAGCAAAATCATGAAAAATTATTTACCATTATTAGCAATTAAAGCAACCCTGTGAGGTCATTTTGTATTTAATATTGTAGCAAAATATATTATACATATAATCTTATGTATAATAATTATATAAATACATAAAATATAGTGTTTATATGTATTATCTAGGTAAGATATATTTTACAACTGCTGAGGCTTCAGTGATGTTGGTACATTTATTCACTGTTGAGTTCAGAAAGGGACCAATATCAACTGGCTTAACCTTCCTTTGGGCCTATATGGGAATATGTAGAAAGAGTCATAAGTGGGACAATACTATTTGATTCAGTAATCCCACCCAAAAAATATATTCTAAAAAATTGAGCAGAAGAAAAAACAAACTCTATGCATAAAGATGGTGATTGCAATACTCTCTATAAAATAAAAATCTTTGGAATTAAAGTAAATGTATAAAAGTAGAGGAAGGGTTTAGTAAAATCTGAAACAGATTAGTATGCATTCATTGAAATGACAATGATGAAGCCTAGAGAATTAGAGGGAAAAGTTCATACTATAACATTAAGAGAAATAAGCAGGGAAAAAATACCACGGGATTGCAAGTAAGTGAAAATCTGCATGTTTGTGGACAAAGAGTACACAGTAATATGCAAATGTGAAAATATTTGTGTTACTGTGGTGGAATTTGGAATGACTATCAGTTACTTTTAATGTATTTTTATGTTTCTACATTACATTTTCAATTTTAAAAGTTCTAGTTTGTTAATAAAGTTGTGAGAGCTTGGACTAATGATGTAACATTGCTGGGCTTTAGTTCCTATACAAACACTGGTGACTGGACTAGCATTCAGTACTTCTCACCCTTCAGTGGCCATTAAGATCATGCATGGAGCTTGTTAAATGTGCACATTGCTGGATTCCACTTCAGAGATTTTGACTTCATGGGTCTGGGGTGGAGTCCAGGGGCCTGCATTTTTAACAAGAAATAATAAAGATATCTAAGTTCCCTTCCATCTGTGACATTCTGTGCTTTGGTTTGGTCCTTAACACAACAGGGATTTTCTATAATTAATAGACAAATAATCTTTTATTTTTATTTTCATTTGTCTACTTTATTCCTCAGCCTGAAGCACAGTGGATTCATAAGCTGCTTTAAAGAACAACTGAGCGCTTGGTTTCACAGAATGGCCTTACCACAGTAAGCATTAGCTACTCTCAAATGAGCGTTTCTACTTCTGTGGAACTGTAATAAATAAAAACAAGTCTGCCATGATTATCAGGAGCTGGATTTTTGCATATAATTTATAGAGGTTATATGTGTATATATATATATATATATATATATATATAGAGAGAGAGAGAGAGAGAGAGAGAGAGAGATGTGTTCTTTATTTACTCAATGCCTGAACTATTCAGACCAAAATAATGTAACATTTTACCCTATGTTCTGAAGCTTCAGTGTATAAACTGTTTCTCCATTTGGGTTAAAATGTAGCAACCTTCTTTGGATGCTTTTGACGTGTTTCCTTAAACTTCTTTTTACTTAACGTTCAAAAAAAGTAAACAGAAAATGGAAGGAAGGAACCAAATCTTCCACAACCTTAAAAGAAATAGAGAACTATATGTAGACAGTAACCTCTGACAAAGATTCTTTGCTTGACCAAACTTTAGTCAGTTTCCCCAACTTTCTCCCAGGCTTATCTGGGTACTTCTTTGTAAAATCCAGTTTTAGCAAGACCCTACCAAGTCAGTCAAGCAAGAATCTCCTACCCTCAATATCTGATCACCCTTGATATATGATCAGATTCCTCATCCTCTACTATCCCCCAGGGGATGTTTGATCACCCTAGAATCCTGTTAGGTCAGTATAACCAGAATCCTCCCTTACCCCTGATCTTACCTCCCAGCAATTTTCCATCCACTGACTCCAACCCTGCTTCTTGCCTGTAATTTCCCACTTGCCCACGCTGTATTCAGGGTTGAGTCCAAGCTCTCTTATCCACTGCAAGACCCTGTTGCCATGGTCCCTATACCTATTGTGGTAGTCCCACCCTTGAATAAAATCTGCTTACCATCTTCAACAAGTGCCAGTGAATAACGTTTTATTTAATATTCCATCCCTACACATATATAGAGAGTTCTAAACTTAATCATTTACCTTTACACTTTTTTCCTTTAGGTTATTTCTTTATATACTGATAAATTGCAAATGTCCATGAGAGAATTACACAAATATCTCAATCATCATTTTACATATTTCTATGAATGTGCTTGTCACATTCTTTTCTGAGAGCATGTTAGAAAGGAGAGAGAGAGAGAGAGAACACTATGGAGACCTCCTTTACTTCACCCAGTCTGCTTTCTGCCTTTTTGTTATAATCTTGACTAGATTTCTAATCCAATTCTTAAAGAAGTGTTATTTTTCTATGCCATTTGATAATCTTACATATGCATAAATGACACATATATAATAAAAGGTTTTTCATTTCAGGATTTTAAATAGGAAAAGTTTAGAAACAATCCAATTATTTATCAATAAGTCATTTGTTGAATATAAATATATGACAGTACTGTAACACAATGGAGTGTCATGTGAATATGAAAAAGAATAAGGTAGCTCTTTGTGTACTGACATGAAAAGATCTCCAATATAAATTTAAGTGAAAAAAAGTCAAGGTGCGTAAGAGAGGATATGCTATATTATCTGTAGTGTGTGTACTTGCAAAAAGAAACTTTGAAAGGATATAAAATAAAATAATAAAAGTGGTTACCAATATAGGATGAGTGGTGTTTAGAGAAATGTGTAGGTGAGGGAAAGAGAAGAAGTTTAGATCTAATACTGATATTTAGCCAATACACACTAAATGAGCTGTAATGGTTGATAAAATACTGCACTATTTCTAAAAATGTTGGTAAATGGCAGCTATGCTGTTCACCCCCTACCTTGAATGCTGCCTCAGACTTCTTCCCTGGAACACCAGGGATCTTCCAAGAATCAAAAAAGCCAAGACATAATTACAAGTATAAAAAACTTATTCAGAGAAACATTTGAGAAGAGTAAAAGGAGGGGGAGCAGGAGTAGGTAGGGAGAGCTTTTAGACTCTCATGCAGGTTGCATGCCTGTGAAAGGAGAAAAGAAACAAAGGAAAGCTGGGTAGAAAGAGGCTCAGCTGCATTGCACTGCAGCTCAGAAAAAGTCTCAGCCAGGTCAAATGGGGAGCACAGGGTGAAGACTATTCTTTAGAGGAGTCTGTGTTTCAGGAATACCCTGGCCTTGGTACCCACCATGGTGCCCAATCATTGGCTTGAGCAGTCCAGTGAGAGCATTGTCCCAATTTGAACCCTGGTGGATCTTGAATGAGCAGCAGCTAAAAGCTGTTAGCCGACTATACTAGGAGTATGCAAAACAGGATCTCTCTTGAAGTGAGATTTGAGCAGCAATATCCCATGACTGTCACGGTACAAATCCACTTCTCTATCCAGATTCATTCTTTTAAAGTTTTATGAGCTTCTCTTCCTTAGAGGAGATTTAAAAGAGGAAGTATATTGGAAAAACCACAGCCCTTAGCCCTCCAGTTGATTTTAGGGGCACAATTGGTCTGCCTCCTACTACACTGTCCATTCTAAATTCCCTTCATCCTCAACTATCGCTTCCACAGGTCTTGATGTCTTACCTGGTGGTACAATCCCAAACTTCATTCCTGAGATGTCTGAACTCCTAGTAATAATACCATTCTCACATTACATTGACAGTTAAAATTGGGCAAGGGAGTATCAAGAAATGCCCAAGTGGATCATGTGGCTTGGCTTCCACCAATACTCCTTCCTTCCCACATTGTACAAAGCAGCTCTACCTCCTCCTGCTGATCAGACTAAATTACCTTTGTCAAGATGATGACTCTTCTCCTCACCAACTGGTCTCTATGTATAAGGAGTCCAAAGTGCCCTAGCAGCATCCATAACTTGTACTTAAATGGGGCTCTTACTATGTCCCTTGACAAGTGTATGCCCCCTTTTTGAGATCAGGACCTATGCAGAGCCCAGAGCTGCTATGACAAGAGGCACATGGGCCTTCAGTGAGTTACTAGAAGTGATGGAAAGTGGGGCCATTTGTGATTATATCCTCTTGGAAATATGTGTTCCTCCTACTGAGGATGCAACACCATACAGAAATCTTTGATTTGATGCATATACTGCATCTTAAAGGATAGCAGTCAATCTTACAGAGTCTTGCATCACTGTGCCTCAGTAGACTCAAGCTCTCTGTGAGGCCAGCTACTTCTGGATGGTGCAGTATGTAATGTGACCAGTGGGTCTCATGGTCATGGGCCTATTCCCACACCTCTTTTACTGTTAAGTGAGTTCCCTGGTCAGATTCTATACTCCTTCAAGGCCACCCCTGACTGTGGCTATAATATAAGTGCTATCCATTTTCAGCTTTAACCCACCTACTGGGCTGACCTATTTATAAACAAAGCTCAGACTTTTTTCCTCCTTCAGACTGCCATAGATACAAGCTGAAGTAGGGTGCCGGTGTAAGTATGGTGGATGATATAGAGGTCTATGCTACCTGATCATGCAGCTTACTTTTACCCTATGTTTCTGCTCAGACTTGATCCCAGAATGACTGTATCCATTTTATAATGGACAGCTACTGGGCTTGTCTTTTTTTTTTTTTTTTTTGACTTGGTGAGTCCAGTAGAACCTGATTTATAATTGGCAGTTCTGGATGCATGGCCATTTGGTGCCCTATGGTATAGCACTTTTTCTCTCATGGCCCAATACCATTCTAGGAGCCATATCACAAAGGGCATATAATTCTCTGCTATGGATGGCCTTGCTTCAAAATCCTGGGGGCCTGCATTAAGATTCTCACACTGAATCTTGTCATAAGCTCCACTCTGCATGTTTTCCCATCAATGACACCTCCAATACCATGGTGTCTGCATGATTATGTGGCACAAGCAGCAGACCTGCTGATACCACAACCTGGACTTTCTGCACCATCTTTTTCTGTTCTAGACCTCATTGAAATATGGCAGCCTCTAGTGTCACCAAGTAAATGAAATGGAGCAGTATTCCTAGGTGTGGTGTGCACTGTTCTTGAATCCAAAGAGGCTCACCAAGCTTGCATTTCCTTCTGTGTAATACTGAATGCAAGATGCAGCAATTTTTATTTTCTTTGAAAGGGGTAATGACTCAGCATGCTCTTGACCACTGGAATCCTAAAATCTTTATTGAAGTTGCGACTTCCTGAATTATTTTAAGATTTATAATCCACACTCTGGAGTGCATGTGCCTTAATAAAGCTTTCCAATATACTAGTCACCTTTTGATTATCCTGCCTTATCAGTGTAACGTAATTGGTGAGACAAATCAGTGTCATGTTCTCTGGGGTGTTTAGGAATTGAAGATCTTTTTGGACTATTTTATAAGAGTGGGAGAGTTAACATAGCCGTGAGAAAAACTGTAAATGAGTATGTGTCTTCTGCCCCAAACAGTAAATGTGAACTGTTTCTGTTCCTCTTTTCTAATTGAAATAGAAAAGAATGCATTGCCCAAATCAGTGTTCGGTAGGTCTTACTAAGCTGATATAGCAATGCTCACATGTCCAGCGTAGCAGCTGCAATTAAGGCTACTAACTGGGTGATCTTGTGGTACTCTAGAGTCCATTCTTCAGGATCCATCCAGTTTCTTTGGTGGCCAGGCTGGAAAACTAAACAGAGATATGAATGGGACTGTCACCTCTGCATCCTTAAAGATCCTTTAGATCTTTAAGAGTGATACAAATAATTGTCATCTAGCTCCAAGGATGCCAAATCATTTCTTATTTCTCTCCTAGAGGGGAAAGGGGAAGTGTCTTAGGGTCCCACTTGGACTTCTCCACTATATCAGCTCCTACCCTACAGTCTGTGGATGCCACAGAGGGTTAATCCAAATACCAAGTGTGTCATTTGCACTTATACACTCATGGGTTGAGGAAATGATATGACTGAGTGAGTTTTCAGACCCATTAGACCCACTATAAGCTGAACTATAGCCATTACTCTATTTATTACCTGTCCACCTTTATTAGTTTTCTAGAGCTGCCTAACAAAGTGAAAGGTACCTAAGCCACCACAAGCTGCATGGCTTAAACAACAGAAATTTATTCTCTCAGTTCTGAAGACTAAAAGTGTGAAATCAGTGTTGGTAGGATTGGTTCTTCCTGAGGGATGTGAGAGAAGTATCTATTCCAGGTCTCTCTCCTTGCAGATGGCCATCATCATGTTCACATAGTGTTCACCATTTGTGTGTGTGTCTCTGTGTCTGAATTTCCCCTTTTTATAAAGATACCAGTCATACTGGATTAGGGCCTACCCTAATGACGTAATTTTAACTTGATTATCTCTGACAAGACCCTATCTCCAAATAAGGTCACCTCCTGAAATACTGACAGTTAGTTAGGATTTCAACATATAAATTTTGGGGGGAGACACAATTCATCCCATAACACAACTCTGTGTTTTTACTAAGAAGGGTACCATGATGATGCTTCAATTCTCTGGATATCAACAGTAAGTCAGATCTTGCATCCCATAGTCCTCAAAATATCTGGGTATTCCTCTTTTCCCAGTGCACAGTCATCCAAGTAAATGGTTGTAGGTCCCATAGAGAAAGGACTGGAGGAAGCTTTACAGTATATACTTAATGCAGAGTTGCAAGGTCCTTCTTCCTGGGGACCTGGCTGTGTCTTCAGTTAATAGGTTCTGGATTTGAATATTGTCTTATATCAAGCTACTCTGGAAGGAATCATAACTTTTTATGGTAGCAACTGTGCTCAGCCTCCTCCTCCCCCAATCTTGCCTTTATTCTGACTGTAGATGTTAGGTAGCACCCTCATCACCTGCCCACATATTTTGCCCCTAAGATTACTATGGTTTATTAACCATCTCCACAACTCCTTATGACATGAGCCTTTATGGGTCCCTTTAACATTGCTGATCATTACAGAAATCACAACTTCCTAGTTTCTGGCAGTTAAGTGCCACGACTTGGCCTCTATTAATTTAGGGCCCCACCATCGCCATTAGGTCATAAAATATGAAATGTCTGATTTCAAATCAAAAGTGTAGTTTATTATATCTCAAACAAGAAGCAGTACAATTAATCAAAGTATGCACCTAAACTTTGGCACAGTGTTGCCATCTTAACAGTAGATTGTTTGTGCCAGCAGTGAAGAAGCCTGGAGAGCGAGTGGCGAAGAAATCATAAAAGGCGTTTTCCACAGCTTGTTGAGAATTGGATATTTTTCCTTGAAAGAAGTGATCCAAAGCCTGGAAGAAGTGGTAGTCAGTTGGTGCAAGGTCTGGTGAATACAGTGGATGACAGAGAGTTTCGACATCCAGCCGCTGTAGTTTGAGCAGTGTTTTTTGTGGGACATGTGGTCGAGCATTGTCTTGCAAGAGGATTGGCCTGTCTCTCTTGACCAATCTCAGCCACTTAATCACAAGCATCCTCATGATTTCATCCAATTTGTTGCAGTAGGCATCCACTGAAAAGGATGGACCAGTTTTCCTGAAGCTGTAGTGGATAATACCAGCGCTGGACCACCAAACAGGCACCATTAGCTTTTTTTGAATATTCGGTTTTGAACTGTGTTTCAGCACTTCGTCTTTGTCCAACCATTGTGCTGAATGCTTGTGATTGTCAAAAAGAATCCATTTTTCATCACATGTAACAATACAGTGTAGAAACGGTTTGCTTTATGTCGTGACAGCAAAGAAAGGCAAGCTTCAAGACGATTTCTCTGCTGATGCTCGTTTACTTCATGCGGAACCCATCTGTCCAGCTTCTTTATCTTGCTGATTTGTTTCAAATGGTCCAATATTCTTGGAATGATAATGTCAAACCTTGCTGCTAATATACGCATAGGTTGAGATGGATTCACTTCCACTATAGCTTTCAGCTCATCATTATCCACCTTGGTCTCAGGTCGCCCAGGTGGCTCATTTTCAAGATTAAAATCACCAGAATGGAACTTCTCAAACAATTGATGTACTGTGCATTCATTAACCACATCCTTGCCAAACACTTCGTTGATAGTTCTGGCTGTCTATGTTGCACTGGTTCCACGACAGAACATATTCGAAAATAACGTGAATTTTTGACTTATCCGTAGTTTCACAAAAATCACTTTAAAAAATATGAAAGATAATCACAAGCCAAACTGCATTTGAAAGACTGAGATGTATGTTCACAATAAAAATAAACAAGAAGTGTCAAAGTGAAATGTCAGAGATATCAACTGTCAAACTTAGTACTTAAGGAAATCAGACATTTCTTAATAACCTATATCAAGCTCAGTTCTGTGATGGCTCCTCCTACCAGCCATGACCTGTAGAAAGAGCCACCACTGAACTCTTCTTAGTGATGCCAGTGCCTCTCTCACTGGTACATTCCTGATAGCCCTGGTAAGTGGTGTGTCCTCTGGGCCTTCCTGTGGAACACTATTCCGTTGTAAATTTTCTGTCCTCACATAATATAACCATTTGAGCATATTCAACCCCCTCAGAAAATTTATTTTTGTCTCTACCATCTACCATAGCAACTCAATCATTTCAACTTCACTTTGTGGGTCACCATTTTCTCCAGGCTTCTAAAACTACCCTAGTCTTATTCCCTGGGGTCCTTGCTAGAATGTTCTGTTCTGCTTCCAAAGAAAGTTCTCCAAGCTCAATAAATTTTTGCTTACCCAGACTTATGTCCAGCCTCCCTTACACAGGCATCTTCAAAATCCAATCTCAATGGTATACTCATGACTCATGCTGGTACATGCCATGCATCTAATTCTTGTAAGTCCTTTGGTATATAGTCTCTTTTCTTCCTTATTGGGATCAGCTTGTTCCAAGATGAATTATTGCAAGAGTTTAAACTAGTTATCAGCCTGGAAACCAAGAAAGGAATTGGAGAACTTCCTGAAATAACACCTGTTTCTCTGTACAGGAGAAGCCCTGGCAGTGTCTTTCTATCAGGGGTGAAATGCTAGTTCTTACTGAGCAGCAGGCCAACTCTGCAAACTCATCAAGTTCCAATGAGGCTGCAGATCCAGGATCCTCAGAAGCATTGATTAAGATATCACCATGTCATCTTTTAGGGTCCCAATTTTTCTAACCAGGACTCTGACCTTAGCAAAAAGAGATCTGCCTTGACTGGGCATTTTAAATGTCTTTTGATCTCCATTACTCTTTCTATTACTGAGTTTACTTTTCAGCTGAGTCTGCTCTTCCACTGCAGGAGATAATGGCCTCTTTGTAAGCTACCAAGGAAGATCTCTAGCTCTCACACTTAGCTCTTAACTGTTTATTAATTATCCTCTGCAGGATGTCAAAACAAGTTAGTGATAATCAACCAAATCCACTGTCTTTATGTTCAATGTTCCCATATATACTTCCATGTTCTGAATCATTACACTGGCAAGGACGTTTCATTCTAATAAAATATTTTCCCAGATGATTGCAAGTGGAAGTTTTAGCATCTGGGCCATCATCTTCTGCCTGTTCAGGATGGAGATCCTCCTTTCCAGCTGGGCAGGGACTGATCCAGCACTAAAATACTGCCTGCTTTCTCAGACCACTACTGGTAAAAATTGTGTTGATTCAGGCATTCCAGGAAGGAGATACCATGACAGGACTAAAAGTACAAGATATTCATTAGAAGAAAGGTCTACAAAGGATCAAGTAGAGAGGGAGCAAGAATAGGCAGAGTGTTTTCAGATAATGAAACAGGTATGGCACATGAGAAAAAAAGGGGAAAAAAAGAAGATTGAGCAGGAAGAGCCTCAAACTGCAGTGAAGCTCAGAGAAAGTATTAGTTAGGCAACAGGGAGTCCCAAAGATTGCAAATTAGAGCAGTCACTCACTGGGCTAGAATGACCTAGCTCAGTCATTGAATGGAAACAGCCCTGCGAGAGCATGGTCTCAGCATGAATGCTGTGGTGAATTCCAAAGGTGTGGCAGCCAGAAGTTGTCACTCAACTATACATCTCACCACCCCACAATCCAGCAACCTGAGGGTTAGGCAGGTGATTTTGTTGGACTCAGTTTTTTATAGCTAGTGTTCATTCCAGTTATTTATTTTTCATGCTAGTTGTTAAATACTTTGACTATCATCTGTGCACATTTCTTAGGAACTCTGCAAATCTTCCAGATTTTTATAAAACCATAGGGAGAGGGGGAAAACCCCAATAATGAATGAGCCAAGCTTGGACTAGGGTGAAGCAAATGAAGTGCCTAGGGCACAAAATTTAAAGAGGCACTTACTCTCATGTTTACAAAAGTGAAAGATCAGCACTTGCACAAGCATGAGAGTGAGTGCCTCTTTAAATTTTGCACCCCAAGTGCCTCGCTTGCTTCACCATAGTTCAGGCCCTCTGACTGAGACATATTTTCTGCTAGAATAGAGGTTTGGCACACATATTCTGGTTTAAGTTTATTTTGAGAAAATGAACTCATATTATGTCTTAAATAGCTGAGGTTATAAAGCAAGGTACATATCTGCTATAGGCACAAGTCTAGTGGGGGGAAGATGGTAAAAATGTAGTAACAGATGTTCATTATCCACAAATTTTTGTCAACATGTTTTCTTGTAAGAACTAGACAAGAGTATTCTAAAGTTCATATAAAATGTAAGTAATATAATAGTATTCAGTAAAATGGCAAAAAAAGAGCAATGAAGGACGACTTACTTGATTTAATATTAAAATATATTATAAGACCATAAGAACTAAAACAGTATGGTAAACATGCATGAATAGACAGAAAAATTAATGGCACACAATATAACACCCAGAGGTGGGCCTAACTACATTATTTTAGCCTAGGATAAAGGTGACATCTCAAATTATTGAAAGAAAGATAAACTATTCAAAAAATTTTATTAGGTAATATGGTTAAGTATTTGGGAAAAAATGATAATTAAACCTGGATAATTCTAAATGGATCAAATATTTGAATAAAGAAAATAAAAAAATTCTAACTGGGGTAAGGTGATATCTCATTTTTAATCTAATAAAGAATGTACAAGATGTCTAAAAAAAGAAAATAAAAAATTAAATTAGTAGCAGAAGAATATATAGGAAATTTCCCTTATATCTTAGTATGGATAAGGCTTTTCTAACTATAATTTGAAATCTATAACCCATAAAAGAAAAAATGGATAAATTTGCCAACATTAAAAACAATTTCAACTTCTGGAAACATGGAGTAAGCATACTTATCCCTATTTCTCCTACTAAGTACAGCTGAAATCCCTAAACATGATATATTAAACAAACCTAAGTAAACTCTGAAAAGTGGAGATAAAAAACTGTACTGGCTAGAGGCCTTGGGACTCAAGGCATGACATCATGGTGAGGTCCCTGGGTTTTATTTTTTTTCTTCATATATCTTGGACTGAGTGCTGGAGAAGCTAGCAACCTGAAAATGCCAATGGTTGCAAACAAGAAGCTTCAAGAAAAGCCTTCTCTCTTTCCAGCCAAAGGACCAGGAAAGTAGGCACATTCTAAGATGGAAAACTTTTAAACAAAATAAAATTAAAAATTAATTAATTAATTAAATAGGGGAGGGAAAAAATGGTGGTCTGGTAGAGGCCACTTACCTCACCACTCCCAGGGAAGCAGGTGAAGAGCATGGATGGCTGCTTACATGCCGATCGCTCACTACGAAAACAGCATTGTGAATTTGCAGAGAAATGTGGGACACTGGGTGCAAGAAAAAAGGTGACGGGGAGATACGTTCACAAAGATCAGAGAGCACGCAGAATACAATAGAGAATAGAGCGCAGGAGGGCCACGCTCGCCAGGTCAGTGCAGTGCGATCTGACCTATAGGAGGACACTCACCATTCCCACAGACCTTCCATCCACTCAGACAGGGACAAGCCTGGAGTCAGTGCAAAGTCATTGCACGAGACATCAGGCTCTGTGGAGAGGATACTATAGTGGGAGCCACACTTAACTTTCAGGTGCACTGTACCGGGACTGCACCAGGATGGGGAGGGACTGGGCTGAAATACAGCTTCCCAGGACAGTATGCTGGAATTTGGAGACCAACACCTCACCCCTGGAAGTCAGCAGGACCCGGGCCAGGAGTTGAACAGAGAGCAGTAGGCTATGCCCTTGAAGATCACTGGCAACTGCCTCTGCAAGAGCTAGGCGGAACAAGGGGAGCTGTGTTCTCTGCACGGCTGACCTGTACCTGTGGGACCCTGGTGTATGCCAGCTCTACAGATCCAGTTGGTAGCCATCTTTAAGGTCCCCTGCCTGGAACTGACTGAAAGCTAGGTCTTGAGCTCCACCCCACCCCCATGCCAGGGGCTCTCCCACCTGGGTGTGGTGGGCTACACACTTGAAGGCTGCCAACAGCTGCCTCTATGGGCTCCAGGTGGGATGAGGAGAGCCGTGTTCTCTGCATGGCTGACCTGTATCTGAGGGACCCTGGTGTATTGGAAACAGCTTGCAGCCCATTCTTCCAGTCTTGCCTGCCTGGCTCTGGCCATCTCATGCTTACATGGCCCTAGTGCAAGCTCTCCAGGTCCCCATCGCCCCCACCCCTGGAAAATGGCTATATTGAACTTTGTGGAGCCATAGTGACTCAGTTTGCACAAATACTGGTTCCCATGGAAACTGAATGCCTCAGGTGCCACAGGCTGAACCAGAGCAGCTGCCCACACCCCTATTCAATTTAATAGGGAGTTCTGCATGATCCAAGAGTTCGTTCAATTGCCACTATTCCCATGGTGGGAGCATCCCGCTGGCGGAGACTTATGGGGATTGAGAGGCCCACCTGCCTCACCTTGGGGTCTGGTGGCAGAAAGAGGGTGCACAATTGGAGTTCCCCCTATCAGCCAGTGACATGAGGAGGCACACACCACCAGGCCAGACACGTGAACTCTGGGGAAACATGAGAGCCTGTCTTGGGTGGAGAGGAAACACAAGTGGTCTGATTGGAGGGGAAAGTGCCCGGGTTTGTGGACAGGGAAGGAAAAACCTGGCTACAGACCTCAACAATTGCACTCATCCCTCCCATCAGGAGCAGCCCTCCAAGCTTGGAGAGATATCCCTGAACGCCATAACAGCAGCTCCATCTAGCGGCCAGATAAGCAACCTCTGACCCTCATAAATGATCACACACCCAGGCTCTGGCACTCCAGCTGTGAGCTATCTTGCTCCTCCACCAACGTCAAGGGGAACAGGGTTCAAGCAACCCCAGGGAGCTATAAGTCCCCTCCCAAAGCTTGGGGCATTCATATACACCACCTGGGGTAAAAGAGCCTACCAAGGGCACAACAAATTACCTCAGTAACTGGCTCCTCCATGCAAACTACAATCAACAACAGTAGGAACAATGCCATAGCTAAACATATAACCCTCCACCTCAACCTATAAGGGAGTAGTGGATTCATACCCACAAGTAAAATCCACCAGGATGGAACTTAAGCTGGGGGACTAAACTCAATACACTCCACTGGGAAGAGGTGAAGACAGCAGGTCAGAGGTAACCAAAGAGGTTCATCAAACTAGCTAAAACACACCTAAGGCAATACAGAACCAGCATTCCTCTCCCTGGCACTGTCAGGGAACTATCCCTAGGGACTTGAGGAAAGCATAATAAACCAACACTAGCACCCCCACTCTTGACCAAGAGACCAGATGAGAAAGAATCAGTGAAAGAACTCAGGAACAATGAAAAATCAGAGCAAAAAGTCACAGCCAAAAGAAATCATTAGCTCCTCAGCAACAGATACCAACTTAAATGGAATGGATAAAATGACAGATGAACAATTTTGAATGTGGATTGTAAGAAAGTTCAATGAAATTCAAGAGAAAATTGAATCCCAGCACAAAGTAACCACAAAAACAATGCATGAAATGAATGAAAAATTCTCTAAAGAAATAGAAGTATTACAGAAAAATCAAACAGAGATACTGGAAATGAAAGAGGCATTCAAGGAATTACAAAACAGTGGAAAGCCTTAAGAATAGGCTGGATCACTCAGAGGAAAAAATCTCAGAGCTGGAAGATAAGTCCTACGTGATAAATAAATCAGTCAAAGAGGAAGAACACAGAAGCAAGAGACATGAACAAAGCATACAAGAAATTTGGGATAATGTAAAGAGGCCAAACACAAGGATCATAGGCATCCCTGAGGGCAAAGAAGAAAATTCACAAGGGCTAGAAAATCTATTTGAAGGAATAATAGAGGAAAATTTCCATGGTTTAGCCAGAAATCTCTATTACCACATACAAGAAGCACACAGGACTCCTGGGAGGTTCAATGTGAAAAGGCAATCACCACATCACATAGATTTGAGGCTGGCCAAAGTAAACATGAAAGAGGCACTCCTTTGAGCAGTAAGGTAAAAACAGCAGGTAACCTACAATCAAAACCTGTCTGACTAACTGCAGAATTCTCAACTGAAACCTTACAAGCCAGAAGGGACTGGGGACCGATCCTCATTCTTCAATGACAGAATAATGGCAAAGCAAATATTCTTCATCCTGCAAAATTAAGCTTCTTATATGAGGGAGAACTAAAGACTTTCCCAGAAAAGCAAACACTGATGGAATTTGCAAATAGCACACCTGCCTTGCAGGAAATACTCAGACTTGCATTGTACACTGACCAGTAGAATAGACAACCACCAGTGTAAAATCACCCAAAAGCTAAAAGTCCAGAACCCTGATTCCACTATGGCTCAAAAGGTAAAAGAAAGCAATAAGAGGCTACTCAACAAGAAAAACAGGAATTGACCCCAAATATCAATTCTCTTAGTTAATGTGAATGGCTGAAATTATACACTGAAGAGACATAGGCTGTCTGAATGGATAAAAAGAAAATACAAGCCAAGTGTCTGCTGTCTCCAGGAAATGCATCTTACACACAAGAACTCGTTCAGACTCAAGGTGAAGGGATGGCATACAATTTACAGGCAAATGGAAACCAAAAGAATGGGGTACCCATTCTTATATCAGATAATATAAAATTTGAGACAACAAAAGTGAAGAAAAAAAAAGACAGTCACCATATAGTGGTGGAGGGAAAAATTCAACAAGAATACTCAACAATCTTAAATATTTATGCAACAAACACAAGGGTGCCCAGAAACATAAAGCAAATTCTGCTTGATGTGGACAACATAAAAAACAACAATGCCATAATAGCCAGGGACTTCAACAACCCACTGACAGAAGGGGATACATCCTCCAAACAGAAAATAAGCAAAAAACAATGGACTTCAACAGAACTCTAGAACAATTGGACCTAACAGACATCTACAGAATGTTCCACCCCAACAACACTGAATATACATTCTTCTCATCAGCTCATGGAACTTTGTCTAAAATTTACCACATCTTAGGCCACCAAAAAAATCTCAACAAATTTAAAAAAAATAGAAATTATACTACGTATCTTCTCAGACCACAGTGGAATAAAAATAGAAATCAATTCCAACAAAAACACTCATTTCTACACAAAAACAGGGAAATTAAGCCACCTATTTCTGAATTACTATTGGGTAAAGCAGGAGATTCATATGGAAATCAAAAGATTCTTCAAATTAATGATAATGGGGACAGGAGTTATCAAAATCTGTGGGATACAGCAAAAGCAGTCCTGAGTGGAAAACTCACAGCCTTAAATGCCCACATCCAAAACATAGAAAGATCACAAACCAACAAACTAATGAACTGTCTCAAGGAACTGGAAAAGGAAGAGCAAACAAATCCAAAAGCCAGCAGAAAAAAAGAAATAACCAAGATCAGAGCAGAACTAAATGAAATCAAGAACAAAATTACTATACAGAAGAGTAATAAAATTAAAAGTTGCTTTTTTGAAAATATAAAAAAAAAATAGATAGGCTCTTCCTAGACTGACCAGAAGCACAAAGAAAAGGACGGTAATAAGGTCAATTAGAAATGAAAAAGGAGGAGTTTAAAAAAAAGGAAGTCTAATAGACTCCTCCCACCTCAACGCTCCCGTGGAAGGAGGGGAAAATACCATTAACTGCCAGCGTGTGGATCGCTCACTCCAAAAACAGCATTGTGAATTTACAGAGAAATATCGTGGGACACTCAGCCCAAGAAAACAGGTGACTGGGAGTTACATTCACAAATATTAGAGAGCACAGGGAATACAAAAGAGACAAGACAGCAGGAAGGACATGATTGCCAGGTCAGCACAGAGCAACCTGACCTATAGGTGGTGACAAACCATCCCCACAGACTTCCCACTGACTCAGTCAGAGAAAGTCCAGAGTTGGTGAAAAGCTGTTGCTCGAGACAGCAAGCTCTGTGGAGAGGAAGCAACTGTGGGAGCCATACGGGATTCTCGAGTGCACTGTACAGGGACTGTTCAGGGCAGGGTAGAGACTGGGCTGAGATACAGCTTCCCGGGACAGTACACGGGAATCTACAGATGGACACCTCACCACTGGAAGTCAGCGGGACCAGGGCATAGGAGTTGAACTCAGAGCAATGGGATACACCCTTAGGGGCTGCTGGCAATTGCCTCCTTCAGACCCAGGCCAGTTGAGAAGAGCTGCTTTTACTGCTGTGATCTGAGCCCTCATATATGTCAGACTGGCAGTCAGAAGCCATCTTTAAGGTATCCCACCTGGAGATGACTATAAGGTCTCCAGCTTCACACCACTGCAAATAGTTTGCAGGGTTGTTGGCCTGGGTCTCATGGCCTGGGTGTGACAGGCTATGCCCTTGATGGCCATGGACAGCTGCCTCCATGGGTACTAGGTCAGATGAGATCCTTGATCTGTATTGGTAGGACCTTTGTGTATTGGAAAGAGTTTGCACCCTGTCCATCTGGTCCTGCCTACTTGGCTCTGGCCTCCTATGAGCCCACTACAGGATGGTCCTAGTGCCTTCTCTTCAGGTCCCAGCCCTCCTGTATCCCAGAGATCAGTCATTTTGAAGGTTCTAGTCATAGTGACTTATTTTGTATAGGTACTAGTTCTCATGGCAACCGGATGCCTCAAGTGCCACAGGCTGAACAGGACAGCTCCCCCTAACCCTGCCCACTCTATTAGGGAATTTTGCTTGATCCAAGAGTGCCTCTAGCTGCCACTAGTCCCCCTGGTGCTAAGATCCCCCTGGAGGAGATTTCTGGGGATAGAGATGCCCACCCACCTCGACTTGGGGGTTTAGTGGTGGAAAAGGGTTGCACAATTAGAAATCCCCCTATCAGCCAGTTACATGTGGAGATGCACGTCAGAAGGCCAGACACACAAATTGTGGGAAAACTTTAGCACCCACAAGTGGTCCGGAGGGGAAAGTGTCCAAGCTTGTGGACAGAGAAGAAAAAAACAGGGTAGAGACCTCAGCAATCCCACCAGCTTACCCCTTCCATCAGAAGCAGCCCTCCAAGCCCAGAGAAAGAGAGCTCTGAGCTCCATAGCAGCAGCACCCCCAGTTGCCAGATAAGCAACCCCTGAACTGTGTAGAATTTACCCAATCCAGCTCTCGCACTGCAACCACAGGCTATATTTTATTTCTCCCCCCAGCTCAGGAGGAGCAGGGTCAAAGTAACCCCTGGGAGCTACAAGGACCCTCCCAAAGTTTGGGGCTTTCATATGCCCAAGTTGGGTACACAAAAGAGACCAGAGCCTGCCACAGGCACAACAGAATACCTAGCTCACTGGCTACTCCACACAAACTACAACCAACGACAGCAGGAACTACTCCATAGCTAAAAATGTTGCCTTCCATCTCAAGCTATTAGGGAGCAGTGGACTCGCACCCTCAAGTACAATCCACCAGCTCAAGCTGGGGGAAAAACCTCACTACACTCAACTGGGAAGAGGTGAAGACAACAGGTCAGAGGTAAACCACGAGGTCCAACAAACATGCTAAAATACACCTAAGTCAATACAGACCAGTACACTTCTCTCTGGCTCTGCCAATGAATGGTCCTTGGGGACTTAGAGACAGAGCCATAAACTAGCCCTAACATAACCAGCTCTTGACCAAGTGGTCAGATGAGAAAGAATCAGTGAAAGAAGTCAGGAATCATGAAAAAACAGATCAAAAAGCCAACCCCAGAAGAAATCATTAGTTCCTCAGCAACAGACACCAACTCAAATGAAATGGGTAGAATGACAGAAGAGGAATTTTTGTTCATGGGTTATAGAAAAGCTCAATGAAATTAAAGAGAAAATTGAATCCCAGCACAAAGAAACCACAAGAAAAATGCAAGAAATGAATGAAAAATTTTCTGAAGAAATATAAGTATTACAGAAAAATCAAATAGAAATTCTGGAAATGAAAGAGGCATTTGAAGATCTACAAAACACAGTGGAAAACCTTAAGAATAGGTTGTCTCACACAGAGGAAAGAACCTCAGAGCTGGAGGATAACCTCTATGCACTAAATAAATCAGTCAAAAAGAAAGAACACACAAAAAAGAGACATGAACAATGCATACAAGAAATGTGGGATTATTTAAAGAAGCCACATGTAAAAATCATAGGCTTCCCTGAGGGTGAGGAAGAAAATTCACATGGGCTGGAAAATCTATGTGAAGGAATAATAGAGGAAAATTTCCATGGCCTACTCAGAAATCACAATTGCAGGTACAAGAAACACTCAGGACTCCTGGGATATTCAATGTGAAAAGGCATTCACCACACCACATAGTTATTAGGCTGCCCAAAGTAAACATGAAAGAGGCACTCCTTTGAGCAGTAAGGCAAAAACAGCAGGTAAATTACAAAGGGAAACCTATCAGTTTAACTGCAGATTGCTCATCTGAAACCTTACAAGCCAGAAGGGACTGGGGACCCATCTTCAGTCTTCTAAAACAAAATAATGGACAACTCAGCATTCTTAATCCTGCAAAACTAACCTTCTTATATGAGGGAGAAATAAAGAATTTTCCAGACAAACAATCACTGATAGAATTTGTGAAGTCCAGACCTGCCATTCAAGAAGTACTTACACCAGCATTGTACACTAACCAGCGCAACAGACAACCACCAGTGTAAAACTACCCAAAAGCTAAAACTCCATAACCCAGATTTCACAATGGCTAAAGAGGTAAAACATGCTGTCTCTAGGAAACACCTTACACACAAGGACTCGTTCAGCCTCAAGGTGAAAGGATGGCATACAATTTTCCAGGCAAATGGAAACCAAAACATATCTGGGGTAGCCATTCTTATATTAGATATTATAAAATTTAAACCAACAAAAGTAAAGAAAACAAAGATGTTCACTATATAGTGGTGAAGGGAAATCTTACAAGAAAAATTAACATTCCTAGATATTTATGCACCCAACACAGGAGCGACCAGATACATAAAGCAAGTACTGCTTGACCTAGAAAACATAATAAATAGCAATGCATAAACAGCCAGGGACATCAACACCCCACTGACAGAACTGGACAGATCCTCCAAACAGATAATAAGCAAAGAAACAAGGAACCTAAAGAGGACTCCAGAACATTTGTGCCTAACAGACATCTATAGAACTCTCCACCCAAATAATACAGAATATACTTTCTTCTCATCACTTCATGGAACTTTCTCTAATATTTATCACACCCTAGGCCAAAAAACAGATCTCAACAAATTTAAAAAAAATAGAAATCATACAATGTATCTTTTCAAACCACAGCAGAATAATATTAGAAATCAATTCTAACAGAAACACACATCTCTATCCAAAAACGTGGAAATTAAACAATCTATTGCTGAATGAATATTGGGTCAAGGAGGAGATTCAGATGGAAATAAAAAGATCCTTCAAACTAAATGATAACAGGGAAACAAGTTATCAAAATATGTGGGATAAATAAAAGCAGTCCTGAGCTGAAAACTTATTGCCCTAAATGCTCACATCCAAAACACAGAAAATTCACAAATCAGTAAACTAATGAATCATCTCAAGGAAATGGAAAAGGAAGAGCAAACCAATCCTAAACCCAGAAGAAGAAAAGAAATAACAAATATAAGAGAAGAATTAAATGAAATTGAGAACAAAAGAACAATACAGAAGATTAATAAAATGAAAAGTTGATTCTTTGAAAAGATAAATGAAATTGACAGGCCACTTGCCAGGTTGACCCAAAGCAGAAAGAAATGGACTCTAATAAGCTCAATTAGAAATGAAAAAGGAGAGGTCCCCGCTGATATCACGGAAATAGAAAACGTCATCTTTGAATACTACAAAAATCTCTATGCCCCAAAATGTGAAAATGTGGAGGAAATGGACAAATTCTTACAAACACACTACCTCCCTAGGTTCAGTCAGGAAGAAATACAATACCTAAACAGACCAATATCAAGCCCTGAAATTAAAGCAGAAATAAAACATCGTCCACGAATTAAAGTCCTGCAGCAGATGGGTTCAGACCTGAATTCTACCAACCCTACAAAGAAGAACCGGTACCTATACTGCAGAAATTATTCCATAACATAGAGAAGGATGGAATCCTTCAAAAGTCATTCTATGAAGCCAGTATCACCTTGATACCAAAGCCAGGAAAGGACACAACAAATAAATAAAACTACAAACCAATATCCCTTATGAATATAGATGCAAAAATTATCAATAAAATCCTAGAAAAGCGAATTCAAATGCACATCAAAAAAAATAATTAATCACAATCAGGTGGGCTTTATCCCTGGGATGCAGGGATTGTTCAACATACAAAAATCTACAAATGTAATTCACCATATAAATAAAAGCAAGAACAAAGACTATATGATCATCTCCATAGACGCAGAAAAGGTTTTCGACAAAATTCAGCACCCTATTATGATAAGAACTCTTAACAATATAGGCATAGATGTGTCATAACTCAAAATTATTAAAGCCATATAAGATAAACCCACAGCCAATATCTTACCAAACATGGAAAAATATAAAGCATTCCCCCTTAAAACTGGAACTGCACAAGGTTGCCAAATTTCTCCACTTCTATTCAACATAATGCTGGAAGTCCATGCCACAGCAATCAGGCAAGAGTCAGGACTGAGAGGTGTCTAAATGGGGGCAGAGGAGAACAAACTTTCACTCTTCACAAACGATATGATATTATATCTGGAAAACTACAAAGATTCAACCTAGAGACACTCAGAATAGATAAATGAATTCAGCAAAGTCTTAGGATAAATATAAATGCACACAAATCAGTAATCTTCATATATGTCAATAACAGTTGAACCGAGAAACAAATCAAAGATGCAATACCTTTCACAATAGCACCAAAGAAAATTAAATATTTAGGAACACATTTAACTAAGGAAGTGAAAGACATAGATAGAAAGAACTATGAAACTCTGAGAAAAGAAATTTCAGAGGATGTAAACAGATGGAAAACCCTACCATGCACTTGGATTGGTAGAATCAACATTGATAAAATCTCTATACTACCTAAATTGGTTTACAGAATCAATGCAGTCCTTATTATAATACCAACATCATATTTTGCATATCTAGAGAAAATAATTCTGTGCTTCATGTGGAACAGAGAAGACCCCATCCAGCTAAACTAATATTAAGGAAAAAGAAAAAAGCTGGGAAGCATCAATATACCAGACTTCAATCTATAATACAAAGCTATAGTAACCAAAACAGCATGGTACCAGCACAGGAAGAGAGACATAGATCAATAGAACAGGACTGAGAACCCAGAGATAAAACCATCCTCACACTGTCATCTGATCTTTTACAAAGTACACAAAAACATACACTGGGGAAAATATTCCCTATTCAATAAATGGTGCTGGAATAACTGGATAGCCACATGTAGAAGACTGAAACAAGATCCATACCTCTCACCTCTCACAAAAATCAACTAATGGTGGATAACAGACTTAAACCTAAGACATGAAACGATAAGAATTCTAGAAGAAAACGTTGGGAAAACTCTTACAGACATTGGCCTAGGCAAAGAATTTATGAAGAAGACCCCCAAAGCAATCATAGCAGCAAGAAAAATGAATAAATGAGACTTGCTCAAATTAAAAAGCTCTGTACAACCAAGGAAACTGTCACTAGAGTGAATAGAAAACCTACAGAATGGGAGGAAATATTTCCATGCTACACATCTGATAAAGGGCTGATTACCAGAATCTATACAGAAGTAAGTAAAATAAACAAGAAAAAAAATCAAGCAACACCATTAAAAAGTGGGCAAAGTACACAAACATAAACTTTTCAAAGGAAAACAGAATAATGGCCAGCAAACATATGAAAAATTGCTCAACTTCTCTAATCATCAGAGAAATGCAAATCAAAACCACAAAGAGATATCACTTAACTCCAGTGAGATTGGCTCACATCAAAAATCCCAAAACAATGAATGTTGGCGGGGATGCAGACAGTTAGGAACACTCATACACTGCTGGTGGGACTGCAAATTAGTACAACTTCTATGGAATGTAATACGGAGATACCTCAAAGAATTAAAAGTAGAAGCACCATTTGATCCAGCAATCCCACTACTGGGTATTTACCCAAAGCAAAAAAAGACATTCTATGATAAAGACATCTGCCCTCGAATATTTATAGCAGCACAATTCACAATTGCAAAGATGTGGAAAAAACCCAGGTGCCCATCAATACACGAGTGGATTAATAAAATGTGGTATATGTATATCATACAGTATTACTCTGCAATAAAAAATGATGGTGAATTAACACATCTGGTATTATCCGGGGTGGAGCTAGAGCCCATTTTTCAAAGTGAGGTATCACAAGAATGGAAAAACAGCACCACTGGTACTCACCATCAAATTGGTACTAAATGATCAATACTTATGTGCACACATGGAAATAATATTCATCAACAGTCAGGCAAGAGGGTGGGGCGTAAAGAGCATGCGAAAACTCTCAGTTAATGGGTGTGGGGTGCACAGTTTGGGGGATGTCCATTATTGTACCTCTGATTTGGGCAGTAAATAGGCAATATATATAACCAAAGTGTTGTACCCCCAAAATATTCTGAAATAATAGAAAAAGAAATGAAAAAGAAGAGGTCATATCTTTTATCAGAGAAACTCAAAGCATCATCTTTTGATACTATAAAAATCTCATTGCCCAAAAACTTGAAAATGTGGAGGAAATTGAAAAATTCTCAGAAACACACAACCTCCCTAGGCTCATTCAAAAAGAAATATGATTCCTGCACAGACCAATATCAAGCACTGAAATTGAAGAAGCAATAAAAAATCTTCCAATTAAAAAAGGCTTTTACCAGGTGGTTTACACCTGAATTTTACCAAACCTGCAGAGAGGAAATGGTTCCTATACGCGAGAATTTATTTCACAATATTGAGTAGGATGGAATCCTCCCCAACTCATTCTATGAAGCCAATATCACCTTTATACCAAAGCTGGGAAAGGACACAACAAAAAAAGAAAACTACAGACCGGTATCCTTTATGAATGTAGATGTAAAAATTCTCAATAAAATCTTAGCAAAAAGAATTCAACTTCACATCAAAGAAGTAGTTCCTCCTGACCAGGTGGGCTTCATCCCAGAGAAGCAAGAACGGTTCAACATAGGCAAATCTGTAAATATAATTCACCATGTAAATAAAAGCAAGAACAAAGATCATATGATCCTCTCAATAGAAGTAAAAGGCATTTGACAAAATTCAGCATCCTTTTATGACTACAAATCTTAACAAAATAGGCATAGATGGCTCATACCTCAAAATTACTGAAGACATATGCGATAAACCCACAGCCAACATAATACTGAACAGGGAAAATTGAAAGCATTCCTGCTTAGAACTTGAATCAAACAAGGTTGCCCAGTATCTCCACTTTTATTCAGCATAGTGCTAAAAGTCCTTGCCAGAGGAAGCAGACAAGGGAGGGGAATCAAGGTATACAAATGGATATAGAAGAAGTCAAACTTTCACTCTTTGATGATGATGTGATATTATATCTACAAAACCCCAAAGATTCAACCAGTAGGCTCCTGGAAATGATAAATGATTTCAGCAAGGTCTCAGGATACAAAATCAATGCACACATATCAGTAACTTTCATATATACCAATGACAGTCAAGCTGAGAATAAAATCAAAGATGCAATAGCTTTCACAATAGCATCAAAGAAAATTAAATATTTAGGAATATATTTAAATAAGGAGGTGAGAGACCTATATAGGTAGGACTATGAAACACTGAGGAAAGAAACTGCAAAGGATGTTAACAGATGGAAAAACCCTACCATGCTCTTGGATCAGGAGAATCAATATTGTTAAAATGTCTATACTACCTAAAGTGATCTACAGAATCAATGAAATCCCTGTCAAAATACCAACATCATTTTTCGCAGATCTAGGAAAAATAATTCTACACTTTGTATGGAACTAGAGAAGTCCCCGTATAGCCAAAGTAATCTTAAGCAAAAAGAACAAATTTGGAGGCATCAATCTACCAGACTTCAAACTATACTACAAGGCTATAGTAACCAAAAAAAGCATGGTATTGGCAAAAGAATAGAGACATAGACCAATGGAAAAGGACTGTGCACCCAGATAAAAACCATCCTCATATTGCCATCTGATCTTTGAAAAAAGCGATAGAAACATACACTGGGGAAAAGAATTCCTATTCAATAAATGGTGCCGGGAAAATTGGATAGCAACACATAGAAGACTAAAGGAAGATCCACACCTCTCATCTCTCACAAAACTCAACGAATGATGGATAACAGACTTAAACCTAAGACACGAAACCATAAGAATTCTAGAAAAAATGTTGGGAAAACTCTTAAAGACATCAGCCTAGGCAATTAATTTGTGAAGAAGACCCCCAAAACAATCACAGCAGCAACAAAAATAAACAAATAAGACCTGATCAAATTTAAAAGCTTCTGCATAGCCAAGGAAACTATCACTAGAGTGATCAGACTACCTACAGAATGGAAGAAAATATGTGCATGCTACGCATCTGATAAAGGGTTGATAACTAGTATCTAAAATGAGCAAAGGATGTGAACAGAAACTTTTCAAAAGAAGATAAACTAATGGCCAAGAAACATGAAAAAATGCTCAATGTCTCTAATCATCAGAGAAATGCAGATCAAAACCACAATGAAATATCACTTAACTCCAGTGAGATGGGATTTTATCAAAAATTCCCCCAAAAAACAAATGTTGGTGTGGATGAGGAGAGATAGGAATACTCATACACTGCCAGTTGCACTGCAAACTAGTACAACCTCTATGGAATGTAGTATGGAGATATCTCAAAGAACTAATGGTAGAACTACCATTTGATCCAGTAATTCCACTACTGGGTATTTACCCAAAGGAAAAAAGATTCTATAATAACAACTTCTGAACTCAAATGTTTATAGCAGCGCAATTCACAATTGCAAAGATGTGGAAACAACCCAACTGCCCATCAATACATGAGTGGTTTAATAAAGTATGGTATATGTATATACCATGGAGTACTATTCAGCCATAAAAGACAATGGTGAACTAATACCTCTTGTATTATCCTGGATGGAGCTGGAGACCATTCTTCAAAGGGAAATATCACAAGAATAGAAAAACAAGCACCGCATGTACTCACCATTAAATTGGCACTAATTAATCAACACTTATGTGCATATATGTAAGTAACATTCATCGAGTGTCTGGCACGTGAGAGGGGGGAGCAGGGAATGGGTAAATTCACTCCTAATGTGTGCGGAGGGCACTGTCTGGGGGATGAGCGTGCTTGTAGCTCTGGCTTGGGTGGTGCCAAGGTAATAAATGTAATCAAAATGTTTGTACCCCCGTAATATTTTGAAATTTAAAAATAAATGAATAAATAAATAATAAAATAATATAAATAAAAAACTTTTAAACAATGACCACCTTACTCCAGGCAAACACCGTAGAAAATAGTAGAATTCCTTTCCCACTTGTGCCAGAAGATGAGTGAAAAGCCTAGAATTATACATTCACCAGCCTATAACCAGGTTCCCCAAGCCTTCTGCTGGGGTGATATCAGAAAATGCAGAGTGTGGATATTGTACTTCCACCCCCACCTGGCAATAACAATGAGCTCCTTCCAGTGGAGATGTTGGGGAGGGAGTATGAAAAAGCCTAGTGAAGATGCAAGATTTTTGGCACTGACCAGCAGTAACCAGGCCACCCCCTACCAGTGTTATTGGAGACCATTTACAAAGCAGTAATCTTGTACCACTGTGCTTACCAGCCAGGGTGATATCAGTTGAGGCCTAATGAGGAACCTGAACTGCCAACCTTGCCCAGCATTAAAGAGGAGCCATTACACAAATCTACACATGTGAGAAAATGATGTAGAACTATATACACACATTATGTCAAATTCAATTTCCTGGTTTTGATATTTTACTATAGTTAAATAAGATTTAACTATTGGTTGAACCTGGGAAAAGGGTACATGAGACCTCTTTGTATTATTTTTGCAACTTCCTGTGAATTTATTATTATTTCACAATAAAAAGTAAAAGAAATTAAAAGAAAACAAAGAATAACTTCTCCATGGTCAAATATCATCGACTTAAAAAAAAAAATGGCAAAATTCTGAAAAGATAGTTGTCACTCAACACACACACACAAAAAAAATCTAATCTTCTAGACAATAAGGAGCTCTCAAATATGGATTTTTGAAAAGACTAATAACACAATGAATATAAAAGGCCAAAACCACAATGTATTGTCCTATGTAATAACACAATGTATAGGATATGAAAAGATAGTCCATGAAAATGAAATATGAATGTCCCTATAACATGTGAAAATATATTACTCATGAGACAAGAGCAAATTAAAATTATAGCAAAATACCATTTTAAAAATGACCACTTTTATGAAATCCTAAGTTTGACAATACACCCTATTGGTAAGGTTGTGAGGAAACAGATACTCTTATACACTGCTGATAGATATACAACTTGGGATAATCCCAATAAAAGACAGTTTGTCACCATCCATTGAAATTATACATGAATGTATCCTTTATCCCAGCAAGGCTATTTCTGATAGTGATCCCACAGATAAACTCACAGGCAAAATGACAAAAAGATAAGTTTATTAGTTGAAATGTTATCAGAAATAAATCATAAACGATACAAATGACCACCAATAAGGGACTAGTTAAAAAATTATGGTACACAAAGTCAATGAAATACAATGCAGCTATAAAAAAGAATAAAGAAATTGTGTGCTTACATACAAAAGTAAAAGTGCAGAACAGTATGTATAATTTTATAGGTTCGTGTTAAACAAATGAGAGAATTAGGAATGTGTATTCTTATGTATCTATAGTTGTAAACCAAACTCTAGAAAGTGTATACAAGAATCTAATAAAGAAAATCAGGGGTGGAGCAAGATGGACTAATAGAAACTTCCAGCAATCATCCCTCCCTGTGACCACCAAATTCAACAATTATCCAAGCAAGCAATCACCTTCAGAAGAATCAAAAATCAGATGAGCAATCATACTACCTGGTTTTAACTTTGTATCAAGGAAAGAAGCACTGAAAAGCGCAGAAAAGACAATCTTGCACTGCCTATGCTACCCCTCTCCCATCCCCCAGCAGTGCTGCAGCAGCACTCTGGGTGGAGAAAGAATCTGTGTGCCCAACTGAGGGAGAATGAAGTGAATGTGGGGCTTTCCATTAAAACTCTGGTACATTCTGGCACAGGGGAACACAGCACAGGGGAACTCTGCCAGTGCCCATGGAGGGAGCATTTAGACCAGCCCAGACAGAGGGAAATCCTGCACTCTGAAACCTGAGATCTAGGTAGCCCCATCACTGGCTGACAAAAGGAGGCCTGGGGCCTGGAATAAATTTTTTATGCAGTCGCAGTCGAGCCACAAAGGCTGCAGTTCTTGGGCAATTTCCATGGCTATGCTGGCTCAGATGCAGTGGATGTAGGATACACGTGACACCAGCAGCTGCTGAGCCAAGGTAGTGCCTGTGTCACCCCTCCACCAACTTCAGGCAGTATGGCTCAGGGAGAGTCTTCTTCCACTTGGGGAAAGGAAACGTAAGAGCTCAAAGGACTTTGTTTTGCAGTGTGGGTACCAGCCCAGAAACACAGTAAAATAAAATACCAAGCAGACTCCTGAAGTGCCTGAATCCAGGCCTTAGTTCCTGGATGGCATTTATGGATCCACCATGGGCCAGAAGAAAACATGCTGCCCTGAAGAAAATGACCCAGTACTGGCAGGATTCACCACCTGCTGATTAAAGAGCCCTCAGGCTATGAATAAACATTAGAAGTACCCAGGCAACAGTCACCAATGGATTTGGGTATGACTGGGCTGGCTTCAGGTGTGCCTGGTGCTGGTGGCCTCAAGGAAGAGCCCACCTGACTCCTCCCCCAACTCCAGCAGCCCAGCACAGAGAGTGAGGGAAGAGAGTGAGAGAGGTTTCCTGGCAATCCAGGGAATTTTCCCATATCTTACACAAGTCCACCAAGGTGGTACCACGAGGAATCTGCAAGAGTCACAGCATTACTGGGCTTGGGACACTGTCTGCTGATAAAGCTGAATAACCAAGACTTAGGTAACAACAATCAAATCTCTTTGAATATCTGGAAAGCCTTCTCAAGAAGGATGGGTTCAAACAAGCCCAGATTGTGAAAATTAAAATTAATACCTAACTCTTCAATGCCTAGACATCAACAAGCATCCACAAGCATCAAGAACACCCCGAAAGACATGGCCTCGCTAAATTAATTAATAAAATATCAGTGACCAATCATGGAGTGATGGAGATAAATGAACTTTCAGACAAAAAATTCAAAATAGCTGTCTTGAAGAAACTCAATGAACTTCAAGACAACACAAAGAAGGAATTTGGAAGCTTATTAGAGAAATTTAACAAAGAGATTGAAATAATAAAAAAAGTCAAACAGAAATTCTGACGATGAAGAATTTAATTGATAAACAGAAATACATCAGAGTCTCTCAACAGCAGAATTGACCAGACAGAAGAATTAACTAGTGGGCTTGAAGACAGGCTATTTGAAAATACACAATCAATAGAGAAAAAATAATTTAAAAGAGTGAAGCATGCCCATAAGATCTAGAAAATAGCCTCAAAAGGGCAATTCTAAGAGTTATTGGCCTTAAAGATCAGGTAGATAAAGAGATTAGGGCACAAACTTTATTCAAAGAAATAATAACAGAGACCTTTCCAAACCTGGAGAAAGATGTCAATACTCAAGTACAAGAAGGTTGTAGCACACTAAGAAGATTTAACCCAAACCAGACTACCTCAAGGCATTTTTTTTCAGTTTTAATTTTTTCTTATTTTTATTGTATTTAAAAAAAATATATTGCCTTTGTACTGCCTGAGTCAGAGCTACAAGAGTGCCCTTCCCCCAGACAGTGTGCACCACGCCCATTAGGTGTGAATATACCCATCCACTCCTCTCTCCTCCCACCTGCCTCCACCCAATGAATGTTACTTCCAAATGTGCATGTAAGTGTTGATCAATTAGTACCAATTCGATGGTGAGTGTATGTGGTGCTTGTTTTTCCATTCTTGTGAATCTACACTTAGATGAATGGGCTCCAGCTCCATCCAGGATAATAGAAGAGGTGTTAGTTCACCATCGTTTTTTGTGGCTGAGTAGTAAGTACTCCATGGTACACATATACCACATTTTATAATCCACTCACATATTGACGGACACTTGGGTTGTTTCCACATCTTTGCAATTGTGAATTGTGCTGCTATAAACACTCGAGTGCAGATGACTTTTTAATAAAATGCCTTTTTTTCCTTTGGGTAGATAACCAGTAGTGGGATTGCTGGATCAAATGGTAGTTCTACTTTTAGTTCTTTGAGGTATCTCCATATAACTTTCCATAGAGGTTGTACTAGTTTGCAGTCCTACCAGCAGTGTATGAACATTCCTGTCTCTCCACATCCACGCCAACATTTTTTGTTTTGGGACTTTTTGGTAAAAGTCATTGTCACTGGAGTTAAGTGATATCTCATTGTGGTTTTAATTTGCATTTCCCTGATGATTAGAGATGTTGAGCATTTTTTCATATGTTTCTTGGCCATTAGTCTGTCTTCTTTTGAAAAGTTTCTGTTCATGTCCTTTGCCCACTTTTTAATAGGGCTGCTTTATTTTTTCTTGCTGATTTGCCTGAATTCTATATAGATTCTAGTTATCAGCCCTTTATTGGATGTATAGCATGCAAATACTTTTTTCCCATTCTGTAGGTTCCCAGCCCATGCAGCCCACTATCCCCTGAAGACATCTAACAATCAAGCTCTCAAAGGTCATGGATAAAGAAAACTTCCTAAGAGAAGCAAGAAAAAAAGAAAGAAAGAACATATAAAGGAGCTCCAATGCATCTGGCAGAAGGCTTCTCAGTGGAAACTTATAAGCCAGGAGAGAATGGCATGACATATTCAAAGTGCTGAAGGGGGAAAAAATATATATGGATGGAAACAACAAAAAGTTAAAAAGTGGAGGGGAATGGAGGTAAAGAGTAAATACCTCTTAGATTTATAATTGCTTGTTTGGTTGTCTGTTTGAAAGCAAAGTTGGGATATGTTTAAAATAAGTGGTTATAAAATGTGTTTTGCAAGCCTCATGGTAACCTCAAATCAAAATATTTACAGAAGATACACAAAAAAATAAAAGCAAGAAATTATAAGACACTACTAGAGAAAATCACTTTTAACAAAGGAAAAAAAGAAAGAAGTAAGAAAGAGAGGACCACAAAACAACTAGAAATCAAATAACAATATAGCAATAGTATGTCCTTACTATCAATGATAACATTGAATGTGAATGGACTAAACTCTCTAATCAAAAAATATAAGGTGACTGAATGGATTAAAAAAATCAAGAGCCAACTCTATGTTGTCTGGAAGAAAACAACTTGATCTATAAAGACACACATACACTGAAAACAAAGGGACAGAAAAAGGTATTTCATGAAAACGGAAACCAAAAAAAGCAGGAGTAGCAATACTTCTATCAGATAAAATAGATTTTGAGACAAACACTGTAAAAAAAAAAACAAAGAAGGTCATTATATAATATAAAGGGGTCAATTCAGCAAGAAGATATAAGAATTCTAAATATATATGCACCCAACACTGGAGCACCCAGATATAAAAAGCAAATATTATCAGAGCTATGGAGAGAGATAAAGTCCAATACAAAACATTGGAGAACTTAACACTCCACTTTCAGCATTGGACAAATCATCCAGAGAGAAAATCAACAATGAAACCTTGGACATAATGTGCACTATAAACCCAATGGACCTAATAGATATTTACAGAACAATTCATCAAAGAGCTGAAGAATACATATCCTACTCCTCAGGTCATGGACCATTTTTAAGGATAGACCATTTGTTATGCTACAAAACAAGTCTTAAAAAATAAAAAAAAATACTGAAATCATAACAAATATTTTCTCTGACCATGATGAAATAAAATAGGAAATCAATAACAAGAGGAACATTAGAAAACATGCAAATGTGTAGAAATAAATTAAAGAGTATGCTCCTGAATGACCCATAGGTCAATGAAGAGATAAAGCACAAAAATTTTAAAAATTCTCAAAACAAATGAAAATGAAAACACAACATACCAAAACCTATCAGATACAGCAAAAACAGTAATAGTAGAAAAGTTTGCAGCAATAAGTGCCTACCTCAAAAAGTAGAAAAGCTTCAAATAAAAAACTCAGTTATGCAACTCAAAGAACTAGAAAAAGAAAAGCAAACCAAAGCCAATATTAGTAGAAGAAAAAAAATAATGAGGATCAGAGCAGAAATAAAGGAAGTTGAAACCAAAAGACAATACAAAAGATCACCAAAAAAAGCTTATTTTTTGGCAAAGATTAATAAAATTGATGCACCTTTAGCCAGACTAAGAAAAAAAAAGAGAAAACCCAAATAAATAAAATCAGAGATAAAAAAAGGAGACATTACAACTCATAATGCAGAAATCCAAAGGATTATTAGAGACAACTATATGCCACAAATTGGAAAACCTAGAAGAAATGGATAAATTCCTAGATACATACAACCTACCAAGATCGAACCAGGAGGAAATCCAAAACCTGAATAAACCAGTAACAAGTAATGAGATAGAAGCAGTGATAAAAAAGTCTTCCATCAAAGAAAAGCCCAGGACCTGATAGCTTCACTGCTGAATTCCACCAAGCATTCAAAAAAGAACTAATAACAATACTACTTTAATTATTCCAAAAAATCAAGGAGAAGGGGATATGCCCAAACTCATTCTACAAGGCCTGTATCACCCTGATACCCAAACCAAAGACACAGGAAAAAATAAAATTATAGGCCAACATATCTGATGAGCATAGATGCAAAAATCCTTAACAAAATACTAGCAAATCAAATTCAATAGCATGTTAAAAAGATTATTCCTCATGATCATGTGGAATTCATCCCAGGGATGCAAGGATAATTCAATAGGCACAAATCAATCAGTATGTTACATCATATCAACAGAATGAAGGACTAAAACCATATGATCATTTCAATTGGTGCTAAAAAATCATTTGATAAAATTCAATATCTCTTAATGATACAAACTTTCAAAAAACTAGGTATAGAAGGAACTTACTTCAACATGATAAAAGCCATATATGACCAACCCACAGCTAACATCATACTGAGTGTGGAAAAACTGAAAGTCTTTTCTCCAAGATCTGGAACAAGACATGGATAACCACTTTCACCATATTATCCAACATAGTACTGGAAGTTCTACATAGAACAATCAGACAAGAGAAAGAAATAAGGGCATCCAAATTGGAAAGGAAGAAATCAAATTATTCTTGCTTGCAGATGATATGATTTTATATCTAGAGAAACCTAAAGACTCTACAAAAAATTATTAGGACTGATAAACAAATTCAGTAAAGTTGCATGATACAAAATCAACATATGAAAATCAGTAGCATTTCTATATGCTAACAGTACACAATCTTAAAAACAAACCAAGAATGTAATCCCATTTACAACAGCTACAAATAAAATAAAATACCTGGGAATAAACTTAATGAAATAATTGAAATATTTCTACAGTGGAATTTATAAAACATTGATGAAAGAATTTGAAGAGGATACACAAAAAAGAAAAGATATTTCATACTCATGGATTGGAAGAATCAATATTGTTAAATTGTCCATACTTCCCAAAGCAATCTATGGATTCAATGCAATCCCCATGAAAATATCAAGGACAATTTTCACAGAAATAGAAAAATTATCCTGAAATTTACATGGAACCACAAAAGACCCAGAATATCCAAAGCCATCCTGAGCAAAAAGAACAAAACTGGAGGAATCACATTACCCGAATTCAAATTATATTACAGAGCTTTAGTAACCAAAACAGTATGGTACTGGCATAAAAAAACAGACACATAGACCAAGGGAACAGAATACAGAACCTAGAAATAAATTCACAAATCTATAGTGAGCTTATATTCATCAAAGTTGCCAGGAACATACAGTGGGGAAAAGACAGTCTCTTCAATAAATGGTGCTGGGAAAAATGGATATCCATGTGCAGAAAAATGAATCTTGACCCTTATCTCTCACCATATCCAAAAATCTAATCAAAATGGTTTAAACACTTAAATATGAGACCTGTAACTTTGAAACTACTAAAAGAAAACATTGCAGAAATTCTTCAGTGTATTGGTCTGGGCAAGAACTTCTAGAGTAATATCCCCAAAGTACAAGCAACCAAAGCAAAATTGGACAAATGGGATCACATCAAGCTAAAAAGCTTAAGCACAGTAAAGGAAATCATCAACAAAGTGAAGAGAGAATCCACAGAATGGGAGAAAATATTTGCATACTATCCATCTGACAAGGGATGAATAACTAGAATATATAAGGAGCTCCCACTACTCAATAGGAAAAAATAAAATAATCTGAAAACAAATAATAAATAAATAAATTTTTAAAAATTGGCAAAGGATTTGAATAGACATTTCTCCAAAGAAGACATATAAATTGCCAACAGGTATATGACAAAATGCTCAACATCATTAGTCATCAGAGAAATGCAAATCAAAACTGCAAGGAGATTTCTTACTCCAGTTAAAATGGCTTTTATCAAAATGACAGGCAATAATGAATTCTGTCAAGGATGTGGAGAAAAGAGAACCCTTGTACACTGTTGGTGGAAATGTAAATTAGTGCAACCACTATAGAGAACAGTGTGGAGGTCCTCAAAAAAAAAAACAAAAAAACTAAAAAGAGAATCATCATTTAATTCAACAATCCCACTGCTGGGTATATATCTAAAGGAGGAGAATTCAGTATTTTGAAAAGATAACTGTACTCCCACGTATATATATTGCATCAGTATTCACAATAGTCAAGATATGGAATCAACCAAAGTGTCCATCAATGGACAAATGGATAAAGAAATTGTGGTCCATATACACAATGGATATTGTATAGCCACAGAAAAAAAAAAACAATAAAATCCTGCCATTTGCAATAACATGGATGGAAGTAGAGAACATTAAGTTATGTGAAATAAGCCAAGCACAGAAAGACAAATGTAGTATGTCCTCACTAATGTGTGGTAGTTAATACTAAAATAATTGATCACATGGAGACAGTAGAATGATGTTTACTAGAGGCTGGGAATGGTAGCAGGGAGGGGGAATAAAGTGGTGATGGTTAATAGGTGTAAAAGTATAGTTAGATAGTTAGATAGAATGAATGATATTTGATAGCACAACAAAGTGACTGTAATCAACAATAAGTTACGGTACACTTTAAAATAATTATAAGAGTGGAATTGGAACATACCTAACACAAAGAACTGAAATGTCTGAGGTGACGGGTACCCCAATTACCCTTATTTGATTAATTTACATTGTATGCCTGTATCAAAACATCACATGTACCCTACAAAGACACACAACTATTATGTACCTGTAATAATTAAAAAATTAAAAATTAATTTAAAAAAGAATCTAATAAAATTGATTGCATTATTCAGTATTCTTCAGAGAAACCAAACCTATATATATGAGATATATACATATATACATCATATATAATATATAATTATTGATACATAATTACTATTTATGATTAATATAGATATATATGATATGTGATAGAGACAGAGACAGAGAGATATAGAGAGATTTATTATGAGTAATTGGCTCACCAGATTATGGAAGCTGAAATGTCCCATGATTGCTCTCTACAAGCTGTAGACTGAGTCCAAAGCCCTCAGTATCAGGGAAGCTAATGATATAAACCCCACTCTAAGATCAGGAGAAGATGAGATGAAATGTACCAGCTCAAGTGGTGAGGCAGGGAAAAAAAAGGACAAATTCCTTCTTCGTCTGCCTTGTGTATTACTCAGGTCCTCAATGGATTGAACGATGCCCAGCCACACTGAGGAGGGCAATCTACTTTACTGAATCCACCAATTCAAATGCTAATCCCATCCAGAAACACCCTCACAAATACACCCAGAAACAATGTTTAATCTGGGCAACCTGAAGTCCACACAATTTGACACATAAAACTAAACATCACAAGTTCAACCCTTGTCATCTTGGCACCCATACCCATCTCCATAAACCATACTTAATCTCCAAATAAAGACAGCAACAAGGTTATAATTCTGCCTAACAAGATACAACCATCCTGCATACAACCAAAAACACACTAACTCATTTCTCAGAAAAGAAAGCGAGTCCTTGAGTGATTTTTACTCTTCTTAATATTCTATAACTTAAATGTTATAATTTAATATTAATAATACTTAAATATTATGATATAAAATCAATACATCTTATATTATGTGGTAAAGGAATAAGAGAGGGTAAGAGATTAAAAAAACAAAGATACACACACACAAATGTATTCACAGCAAAATAAGGAGAAAATACTCATGACGATTACAATGCTCATTTCTTTAACTGGTCACATGGTCATTACTGGTATTCACAACTACTCTTCTCCACTTCCCATTCTGCATTCCCTTTGTCTTCAGCAAGCACCTCAGATGGTCATGATCATGTGTCTGGTGGGATGACCCAAATCTTGACTCCTGTAGGGTCTAGGTCATTAGTATTCCTACGTGGACTTGGTAGTTTCAGTTTTTCATTGACCTTAATCACAAGGCATGGTGATTAAGAGATGCCCTAAGGGTTTTCCTATATTCCAGACATACTGTTCTTCCATTATAAAGTAGTAGTCCAATTTCTTCATAGCAGTCAGGCCCAATTACTCCAGTGAACACTGAAACTCCCTTCTTTGCCTGTTGATTCAGAAGCATGAGAAGCCCAAAATGGCCAGTGATAACCTTAACTTCCAGTTCAAAGGAATCATTGTTGTGTCTCCTGGTGGGCGCATTCCTCCCTCTGGCACTAAGATCTGTAAGCCAGCAGCGCATAGAGTCACAGGAACAGGAACTCAAAAAATTGCTAATGAATTACTAGAGGTATTAGTGAGTGGTGCCACTCCCTTTTCCACCCCTTGATTCCTAGACTCATGACTACTAACGATTGGAGAAAGGGCATCATATGGTGGATGCTGATTCAGAGCATATATAGCCTTCTGGAAAATCTTACCTCACCCCTGCAACATATTTCCACCTAGCTGGCATTGTAAATGAGTCTCCAAAAGGTCATTTTACTCTTCCATCAAACCAGCTGACTCAGGATGGTGTGGAACATGGTAAGACCAGTAAATTCCATGATAATGGGCCCATTGCTGTACATTTTTTGCTGTGAAATGAGTTCCTTGATCAGAAGCAACACTGTGTGGAATACCATGATGGTGGATAAGTCCATGGATGGCAGTTTTGGCAGAAGCATTGCATGCAAGGAAGTCAAATCTGCATCCAGAGTAAATATCTATTCCAGTAAGAAAAAAACACTACCCCATCCAAGATGAAAGGGGTCCAATGTAATCAAACAGCCACCAGAAGCTTGCTGATCACTCTGGGAAATGGTGGTGCCACATAGGGGGCTGAGTTGGTTCTATGCTGCTGGCAGATTGGGAACTCAATGATGTCTACAGCCAGGTCAGCCGTTGTGAGTATAAATCCATGTTTCTGAGCCCATGCATAACCTCCATCCCTGACACAATGGCCACTTTGTTCATGAGCACATTGGGCAATGACAGTAGTAGATGGGAGAAGAGGCTAAGTAGTATCTACAGAATGAGTTGTCCTATGTTCTTAATTATTAAAATTCTTCTTTGTTGAGGTCGCCCATTGGTGAGCATTCACATGGAACACCAATATCTTCACATTTAGTGCTCATTTAATGAGATATATCTACACACCTCTACCCCAAATTTCTTTGTCACCAATTTTCCAAACATGTTCCTTCCAAGTCCTTAATCAAACCATTGGCCACATCCCACAAATCAGTATATAATTGCACATCTGGCCATGTCTCCTTCCAAGCAAAGTGAACAATGCTCAAAGTTCTGCTCACTGGGAGGATTTCCCTTTACCACTGTCCTTCAGGGATGTCCCAGAAAAGAGCTATAGTTCTGCATCTGTCCATTTCCTGGTCTTTCCTGCATATCACAGAGAACCATGTGTAAACTAGGCCCAAGTTTTCTCTTTATTTTCCAGTTGGCTGTAGGGAACTCCCCATGAGGCTATAGGTGCAGGCTGGGAGACAGAAGGCAGTGTAGCAGGAGTGGAGACCATGGGCATGATCACTTCTTCATGTAACTTACTTGTATCTTCAGGGCCTGCTTGATTCTTATCACATATATACCATTTCCATTTGATGATGGAGTGTTGCTGTGTACACCCAACTTTATGGCTTTCTGGGTCAGATAACACCCCATTTGTGATTGCTGCTCATGTTCCTTGGTGACATGGTGACCTGTGGTTAAGCGTTCAGTTTCTAGTAAGGCCCAGCAGCAGGCCAACAACTATTTTTCAAAAGGAGAGTAGTTAACTGAAGATGATGGCAGGGCTTTGCTCCAAAATCCTAAAGGCCTGTGCTGTTTTTCACTGATAAGGACAGACCTTCCAAAGCCTCCAAACAGCATTTCTATCTGCCACTGACACTTCAAGCACCATTGGATCTGCCTGATCATATGGGCCAAGTGGAAGAACAGCTTGCACAGCAGAACTGACCTGTTGTTGTAGAACATTCTCTTGGTCTGGGACATACTTTAAACTAAGAACATTTGGGGTCACTCAGTAAATATGTAGGTAAATGTGGAATATGTTACCTCTAAAATCCAAAAAGGCCCACTAGGAAAGACCATATGCAATAACTTATCCTTTTCTTCACCTTAGAAGGGATATCTCCATTTGTTCAATACCACTGGATCCCTAGAAATTTCACTGAGGAAGAAGGTTCTTGAATTTTAGTCAGATTTATTTCCCACCCTCTGAAACACAAATGTCTTACAAATAAGTCTAGAATAATTGCTACTTCTTGCTCACTAGGTCTAATCAGCATAATATTATCAATGTAATGGACCAGTGTATGATATCTTGAGGAAGAGAAATGCAATCAAGATCCCTGCAAACTAAATTATAACATTAGGCTGGAGAATTGACATACCCCTGATCAATACAGTGAAGGTGCATTCCTTGCCTTGCCAGCTAAAGGCAAACTGCTTTGGTGGGGGTCTTATAGATAGGTGTGGGAAAAAAGGCATTTGCCAGATCAATAGCTGCAAACCCAGAACCAGGAGATGTGTTAATTTTCTCAAGCAATAAAATCATGTTTGGTACAGCAGCTGCAATTGGAGTTACCACCTGGTTAAGCTTATGATAATCCACTGTCATTTTCCAAGATCCATATATCTTCTGCACAAACCAAATGGGAAAGTTGAATGGGGATGTGGTGGAAATCACTAGTCCTGAATATTTCAAGTCCTTCATGGTGGCTGTAATGCCTAAAATCCCTCCAGGGATGCAGTATTGCTTTTGGTTTACTATTTTTCCAGGTGGAGGGAGATCCAGTGGCTTCCACTTGGCTTTTCCCACCATAATAGCCCTCACTCCACAGATCAAGGAACCAATGTGGGGATTCTGCCAGCTGCTAAGTATGTCTATTCCAATTATGCATTCCAGAACTGAAAGAACCACAGGATGTGTTCAGACCCCCACTGGGACCACCATGAAATGAACCTGAGCTAAAACTCCATTGACCACTTGACTTCCATAAGCCCCAACTTTAACTGGTGGGCCACAAGGATGTTTTGGGTCTCCCAGAATTAGTGTCATTTTAGAGGTAGTATCCAGTTGTCCTCAAGAAGTCTGATCATTTCTTTTTCTCCAATGTACAATTACCCTGGCAAAAGTCAGTAGATCCCTTTCAGGAAGGCCTGGAGAAAGATTAACTATATAAACTTTCAGTGGTGTACCAAGGTCTTTCCTCAAAGTGACCCAGCCTCCCCATAATATTATAATGGAGCTGAAAAATTCCTACGGCCTAATGACATCATAGCTGCCATAACATCATAGCACAACACATTACTCACCACATGTTTGTGGTAATGCTGGTATAAATGAACTTACTGCACTGCCAGTAATATAAAAGTATAGCACATATAATTATGAATAATACATAATGTTGGAAAATGATAATAAACAACTATGTTACTGGTTTATGTATTTACGATACTATATTTTTATCATTATTTTAGAGTCTACTCCTTCTACTTATTAAAAAAAAAAGCTAACTGTAAAACAGCATCAGGCAGGTCCTTCAGGAGGTATTCCAGAAGAAGTCATTGTTATCATAGGAGTTGGCAACTCCATGTGTGTTATTACCCCTAAAGACTTTCTAGTGGGACAAGATGTGGAGGTGGAAGACAGTGATATTGATGATTCTGACCCCATGTAGGCCTAGGCTAATGTATGTCTGTTTGTGTCCAAGTTTTTAATTAAAAACTTTAAAAAGTAAAAAATAAAATCAATTTCAAAAATGGAAAAAAGCTTATAGAATAAGATGTAAAGAAATAAAATATTTTTGCACAGTTGTACAATGTGTTTGTGTTTTAAGCTAAGTGTTACTACAAAAGAGTCAAAAAGATTTTTTAAAATTAAAAAGTTTATAAAGTAAAAATTATAGTAAGTTAAGGTTAATTTATTACTGAAGACAGAAAAATATTTTTTAAAAAACAGTGTACCCATTTTCTATGTTTAGATACACCAATACTCACCATTGTGTTATAATTGCCTACAGTATTCACTATAACAACATTCTCTACAGGTTTGTAGCCTAGGAGCAATAGGTTATACCATGTAGCCTAGGTGTGTAGTAGGCTATACCATCTAGGTTTGTGGAAGTATACTCTATGAGGTTCACACAAGGATGAAATTGCCTAATGATGCATTTCTCAGAATTTATCTCCATTGTTAAGAGATACCTGGAGCATAATATACCTCTTCATTGGTTCACACATTGTACCTCATTTTTAGGGGCCTGCTGGGACTTGAGTCTCTTTATAGGTCTAGAAGAAAAGACAGATGGTGGGGATGAGTTCTGAGGAAAATCAGCAGTATCTTGCATGGCAACTGCCTTAGGGGAGGACATTACAATGTCTCTGGGCAATTCGGGGTTAATCACCTCAGAAGTAGGTGAAAAGGCTGATATCACTGTGAATGAAGAGGCTGATGCCCCTGGATGTGGGGACTTCCCTACCACTAAGGATGGGGATGCTGATGCCACTGGATGTGGGGAGGCCATTTCTTTGGGGTTAGAGAGAACACTTCTGCTGGACATGGGGCGATGAACTCTACTTAGGGGGAGGCCACTTTCACTGGAGGTGAGGAGACCTCTCCCACTGGCAAAGAAGACTCATGAGAATTTAGGGGCTCAATGTCTCCAGCTTCATCAGCATCTTTCCTCACATCCCCATCCCAACTTACTAGATCCTATTTTTTCTCAAGGCCCTCACTTTAACAGTAGACACTCTTTGAGGCTGGGAGTTCAACTTGCATTATAATTCAATTGGTCTCAAGATGAGGTTCTGCACTTGGTTTTCAGCAATTTAAGCCCTTTAGCTATAGGAAATAAGGATTTTTTTTCAGGACAGACATAGAAGCTCTTAGGCCATTTATGGGGCACTTGAGCTGGGAATTCAAATCCCTTAGCTCACCATTTTCTTCCATTTGTCCAGTATATTAACAGCAACAAACTGATGTCATTATATTTATAAGTTTTCCAAGAATGTTTAAAAGTATTATATCCAGAATCATTTAGCTCCTTGCTTCTTATAATTACTTGATTAGGCATATTCAGTGCAGATTTTTTTTTTCATATTTCTATAAATGATTCACACCGTGGACTATCAGTGCTCTCTTCAGAGTCATCAGCATCTTTAAATCTAATTAGAAATCCAACTCCAAAAATCCCAGAGCCAATTCAGAAAACTCATCTTTGAAATTCTGTTCTTTAGAACCAGTCTAGATCTATAAATTAGTCAGGGTTCTCCAGAGAAACAGAATCAATGGGAGAGAGAGAGGAAGAAGGAGAAGAAGGAGGAGAAGAAGGAGGAGGAGGAGGAGGAGGAGGAGGAGGAGGGGGGGGGGGGGGGGGGGGGGGGGGGGGGGGCCCCCTGCCCTCTGGAAAGTGGAGACACAGGAAAGCTGGAGATATAATTTAGTCTGAGTTCAGAAGCCTGAAACCAGGGGTGCTGATGGTGTAAATCTCAGCCCAAGGGCAGGAGAAAATGAAATGAGATGTCCCAGCTCAAGTGGTGAGGCAGGGGAAAAAAGGGGGCAAATTCCTTCTTACTCCACATTTTGATCTACTTAGGACCTCAACAGATTGAATGATGCCCAACCACGTAGGGGTAAGCAATCTAATCAGTCACCAATTCAAATGCTAGTCTCATCTAGAAACACCCTCCTCATGGACACACTAAGAAACAATGTTTAATCTGGGCACCCCATGGCCCATCAAGTTGACACATAAAAGTAACAATCACAGTGATCATCTGTGGTTGGGAAATGAGCAACTGAGGAAAAGGAAGGAGATTAAGACTTTTCACTATTTACCTTTTAATAACTTTAATGTATCACCTATTCAAATATTTAAATGTAATAAATAATCATGTAAAGTATATAAATGCTAAACACAAAAATATAAAAATTAAATATGAAAATAAAGATCTTAAAAATAATATACCCTTTAACATACTATTTTCAGTTCTAGTAATCTATTCTAAGCCCATAACTACGTACAGCCAAATATTTGTGCACATACATTTTCACCTTAGAATCATCCATAATAGAAAAAAAATTGGAAACATGCTACATTTCTAACAAAGAAACATTAGCTAAATACATCTCTACCATGAAATGTTATACAGATACTAAAATAATCACTTCATAATAATAAGGATGTCTGTATATTTAATAGCCTGGAATGATGTTCATTATGTATGTTGGAGTGAAAAAATAGGTCAGAAATTTCTGGGATATCCTGAGTTTTCAATAATTGTTAAGTATATAAAAATAAGTATATTATTCCATATTTGGCATGGACACACCATGTACATACTTGCACTGGTTAAAGTTAACAATGACTAAGGATGGTTGAATTCTCACAGATATTTACCTTTCTGTATTTTTATTTTTTTACAATGACATGGATTATTTATAAATACTGGGAAAGGCTAAAAATGTAATAAAAATATGGCTCATTTTCCATCTCATATATTTTTGTCCCTTTTCCAAACTAGCCTATAACATCTCCTTTTGGTTTTAAACATCAGTCATTTCATAACAACAAACAAACAACAATAACAACTATTTTTTGAGTACTTATATAATAAGCATTGCATTTAGTCTTATACATGCATTATCTCATTTAATTTGTAAAATAATCCTATGAAATATGTATTCTTACCTCTTTTTGTAAATGAAATTGACTCTTAGAGAAGTTAAAAACTTGACCAAATCTACACAACTGTTAAGTCACATAACTGGGTTTTGAATCCGGACATTAAATATCGTGCTCTTAACCACTATTTTATTTTTCCTCAAAAACTTTGTGTTGGTGTCTCAAAGTTTTACAATTGCAAGCTGATAATTTACTGTGTCTGAGTAAAGAAAACACTGAACCTATAATTGTATTAATTCATTTATATAACTCCTTATCTGCTGAATTTGAAGCAATTTTCAAGCTGACTGAATCAGTAGATTAAAGGATTATATTAGCTAATGCCCAAAATATCCTATGTTACTGGTTTGAATACAGCTCAAATGATAAATAATTGCTTTATCTTTTCAGTGGGGGAGCATAGGTACTTTTAGGGAAGGAGAGAATGGGTGTGGTCATTATATTGGAAAAAGCTTGGAATTGGTGTTCTATATGGCCTTAGGCAAGTCATTTAATTTGGCATTAGTTTTCCTATGTAACAAATGACAGTTTTGCCTCTAAAGTTCCTAGATAACTTTTGATTCATAAAAAGCATGGAGAATATTTGAAGGGTGAGCTACCAATGCACTTGATCTCACCATTCTGTTAGTTCCCTAGACTGAGCAATCCTATGCTACCCCCAGCAAACCTCATTTCTAACTAGAGATTTTGTCTATCAGAAAATCTCTAGGTAATAACTGCCTGAGGTGATGGATACCCCAATTATCCTCAATTGATTAATTCACACTGTACATCTGTATCAAAATGTCACATGTAACCTATAAATATATACAACAATTATGTACCCATAATAATTAAAATTTTTAAATCTTTAAAAAAAGAAAATTTCTAGGTAGGCAGGTATAGGACACACTTCTCCTGGATCCTAACATTGTTCTGAATGATTTCTGGTTTTATTTAAGCAATAGACTGTCTCATCTTGGTGAGACTGGCTATCTATGAGCTGAGATATTATGAGTTTCAGCTGCAACTTTTCCACTATGTAGCCCTGTGATCTATGACAAGTACCTAAACCCTCTCAAGCCCCATTATTACCTCGTATGTGATTTAGATTGTCCCAACTAAAAATTTTCCCTATACTAGGACTATTTTCTTAATAGCACACATACACATACGAATGATAATTATCAATAATGATGGATGTGCTGATAAATTTGATCGTGATAATCATTACAATATATATAAAATAATCAAATTGTATGCCTTGATACATATAACTTTTATATGTCAATTAAATTTTTTCAAATAACAACAACTAAATCACGAAAACAAAAGGTATTGCTATATTTTATAGTTGTACCCAATCTGGGGAAGTATTTTTTTTAATTTAACAGAGGAATACATTTTATTTTATTTTATTTATCTTTTTTTTGGGGGTAGAACTGGCAATTATCATTTGCTTAGTACAAACTTTTTTTATTTCAAAATATTACGGGGGTACCAGTGATTTGATTACATGTTTTGCTTTTGTGCAGTTTGAGTCAAAGTTATAAATGTGCCCATCATCAAAGTAGCATGCATTGTACCCATTAGGTGTAAGTTTACCTGTCCCTTCTTCCCCCTCCCACCTACTTGGTTTCCATTGAGTTTTACTACCATGTGTACACATGGGTGTTGATCAATTAGTTCCAATTTAATAGTGAGTGTAAGTGGTGTTTGCTTTTCCATTCTTGAGATACTTCACTTAGAAGAATGGTCTCTAGTTCCATACAAGTTGTTACAAAAAGTATTAGTTCACCATTTTTTATGGCTATATAGTACTCCATAGTACACCATACCACAATTTATTAATCCACTCATGTATTGGTGAGCACTTGGGCTACTTCCACATCACTGCAATTGTGAATTGTGCTGCAACAAATATTCGAGTGCATGTGTCTTTTTGATAAAATGATTTTTTTCATTCAGGTAAATACCCAATAGTGGGACTGCTGAATCAAATGCTAGGTCTACTTTTATTTCTTTGAGGTATCTCCATAGTATTTCCCACAGTGGTTGTACTAGTTTGCAGTCCCACCAAAGTATATAAATGTTCTCTACTCTCTGCATCCATGCCAGCATCTGTTGTTTTGGGATGACTTTTTAAAAATTTTTTTATTCCAGAATATTATGGGGTACAAACGTTGAGGTTACAAACATTGCCTGTGTGCTGACTGAGTCATAGCTACAAATGTGCTCATCCCCCACCAGTGCATACCGCAGCAATTAGGTGTGAATTTAATTCCCTTCCTCCCCCTCCTTCCTGCCTGACACCCAGTGATTGCTACTTGCATATGTGCACAAAAGTGTTGGTCAATCAGTACCAATGATTAATCAATGAGTGTTGATCAATGAGTACACGTGGTGCTTGTTTTTCCATTCTTGAGAAACTTCACTTAAAAGAAGGGGCTTCAGCACCACCCAGGATAATACAAGGGGTGTTAGTTCACTGTTGTTTTTTGTGATTGAGTAGTATTCCATAGTATACATATACCACATTTTATAATCCATTCATGTATTGATGGGCACTTGGGTTGTTTCCACATCTTTGAAATTGTGAATTGTGCTGCTATAAACATTCGAGAGCAGAAATCTTTATTATATGATGACTTTTTTTCCTTTGGGTAGATACCCTGTAGTGGGATTGCTGGATAAAAAGGTAGTTCTACTTTAGTTCTTTGAGATATCTCCATATTAATTTCCATAGAGGATGTAATAGTTTGCAGTCCCACCAGCAGTGTATGAGTGTTCCTATCTCTCCACATCCATGACAGCATTTGTTGTTTTGGGACTTTTTGATAAAATTCATTCTCCTTGGAGTTAGATGATATCTCATTGTGGTTTTAATTTGCATTTCCCTGATGATTAGAGATGTTGAGCATTTTTTCATACATTTCTTGGCCATTAGTCTCTCTTCTTTTGAAAAGTTTCTGGTCATTTCCTTTGCCCACTTTTTAATGGGGTTGTTTGATTTTTTCTTACTGATTTTCTTGAGTTCTATATAGATTCTAGTTATCTGCCCTTTATTGGACGTATAGCATGCAAATATTTTCTCCCATTCTGTAGGTTGTCTATTTGTTATAGCAATAGTTACTTTGGCTGTGCAGAAGCTTCTTAATTTGGTCGTGTCCCATTTGTTTATTTTTGTTGTTGCTGTGTTTGCTTTTGGGGTCTTCTTCATAAATTCTTTGCCTAGGCTGATGTCTATAAGAGTTGTCAAAGCAGACAAAAACATACACTGGGGGAAAGAATCCTTATTCAATAAATTGTGCTGGGAAAATTGGATAGCCACATGTATAAGACTGAAACAGGATCCGTGTCTCTCACCTCTCACAAAAATCAACTCACAATGGATAACAGATTTAAACTTAAGACATGAAACCATAAGAATTCTAGAAGAAAATATTGGGACTTTTTGATAAAACCCATTCTCACTGGAGTTAGTTGATATCTTATTGTGGTTTTGATTTGCATTTCCCTTATGATTAGAGACTTTGAGCAATTTTTCATATGTTTATTGGCATTATACATTGATCAACACAATAACCATCCACCAGTGTTAAATCACCCAAAAGGTAAAAGTCAGATCACAGATACCACAGTGGCTCAAGAGGTAAAACAGAGAAATAAAGTTCTACTCAACAGGAAGAACATAAATCTACTACAGTTATCACTTCTCTCAATAAATGTGAATGGCTTGAACTTCACACTCAAGGACATAGGCTGGCTGAATGGATTAAAAAATACAAGCCAAGCATCTGTTGTCTCCATGAAACACAACTAACATGCAAGGACTCGTTCACACTCATGGTGAAGGAAAGGAAAACAATATTCCATGTAAATGGAAAACAAAAGAGAGCTGGTGTGTCCTTTCTTATAACAGATAACATAGACTTTAAATCAACAAAAATAAAGAAAGACAAAGATGGTCACCATATAATGGTAAAGGGAACAACTCAACAAGAAGACAAAACAATTCTAAATATTTATACACCTAACACAAGAGCACCCGGATTCGTAAATGAAATCCTGTTTGACCTAAACAAAATGATGAACAGCAACACTGTAATAGTTGAGGACTTCAACACCCCACTGACAGAATGGGACACATCCTTCAATCAGAAAACAAATAAAGAACAATGGACTTAAACAGAATTCTAGGATAAATGGGCTTAACAGACATCTACAGAACATTCTACCAAAAAACCATTGAGTATACATTCTTCTCAGCAGTTCATGGAACATTCTCTAAGATTGATCACATCATAGGCCACATAATACATTTCTCAACAATTAAAAAAAAAGAAATTATATCATGTATCTATTCGGACCACAGTGGAATAAAACTAGAAATCAACTCTGACAGAAACACTCATCTACACAAAAAGTATGGAAACTAAATAACCTACTGCTAAATGATAGCTGGGTCAAGGAGGAAATTAAGACAAAAATCAAAAGATTATTTGAAATAAATGATAAAGGGGACACAAGACATCAAAATCTGTGGGATACAGCTAAAGCAGTCCTGAAAGGAAAACCCATAGCCTTAAATACCTACATCCAAAAGACAGAAAGATCACAAATCAACAATTTAATGAATCATCTCAAGGAACTGGAAAAGGAGGAGCAAACCAATACCAAACACAGCAGAGGGAAAGAAATAACCAAGATCAGAGCAGAACTAAATAAAACTGATAAAAAAAAGAACTATACAGAAGATCAATGAAAAAAAAAAGTTGGTTCTTTGTAAAGATAAGCAAAATTGACAGGCCTTTCACTAGATTAACCTGAAGCAGAAAGGAAAGGACGCCACTACACTCAATCAAAAGCCAAACAGGGGAAATAACAACTGATACCACAGAAACACAAAATATCATCTCTGAATACTACAAAAATCTCTGTGCTCATAAACTTGAAAACATGGAGGAAATGAACAAATTCTTGGAAACACACAGCCTCCTCATGCTCAATCAGGAAGAAATAGCATTGCTGAACAGGCCAATATCAAGTATCATAATTGAAGCAGCAATAAAAAATCTTCCAACAAAAAAATGTCCCGGATCAGATGGTTTTACACCTGAATTTTACCAGACCTTCAAAGAAGAACCGGTTCCTGTCCTCCAGAAATTATTCCATAACATAGAGAAGGAAGGAATTTGGTCCAACTTTTGCTATGAAACCAATATAACCTTGGAACCAAAGCCAGGATAGTGCACAACAAAAAAAAGAAAGAAAGCTACAGACCAAGATCCCTTGTGAATATACATGCAAAAATTTTCAAAAAATCCTAGCAAACCGAATTCAGCTGCACATCAAAAAAACAACCTACCATGACTAAGTATGCTTCATTCCAGAGATGCAAGGAAGGTTCAACATATGCAAATCTATAAATGCAATTCACAACATAATGCAAAATCAAAAAAATATATATGATCCTCTCAATAGACACAGAAAAAGCACTTGACAAAATCCAGCACACTTTTATGATAAAAATACTTAACAAAATAGACATAGATGGGACATAACTCAAAATTATAAAAGCCATATGTGAGAACCCACAGCCAACATCATCCTGAATGGGGAAAAATTGAAAGCATTCCCACATAGAACTGGAACCAGACGAGGTTTCCCACTATTACCACTTCCATTCAACATAATGATGGAAGTCCTAGCCAGAGCAATCAGAGAAGGAAATCAAGGATATCCAAATGGGGAAAGAAGAGGTCAAATTATCATTCTTTGGTGATGATATGATCTTATATCTAGACAACACCAAAGACTCTGCCAAGAGACAACTGGAAATGATAACGAAATTTGGCAAAGTTTCAGGTTACAAAATCATTGTACACAAATCAATAGCATTTATATACGCCAAAAACAGTCAAACTGAGAATCAAATCAAAGACTAAATAACTTTCACAATATCAACAAAGAAAATAAAGAACTGAGGAATATAGTTAACTAAGGAGGTGAAAGACCTCTATGGGGAGAACTACAAAACACTGAGGAAGGAAATTATGCAGGATATGAACAGATGAAAAAACATACCATGTTCATGGATCAGCAGAATCAACATTCTTAAATTGTCTATATTACCCAAAGTAATCTACAGATTCAATGCAATCCCCATTAAAACACCAATGTCATTTTTCACAGATCTAGGAAAAATAGTTCTACACTTTGCATGCAACCAGAAAAGACCCCAAAAAGCCAAAACAACCTTAAGCAAAAAGAAAAAATTAGGAGGCATCAATTTACCAGGCTTCGAACTATACTACAAGGCTACAGTAACCGAATCAGCTTGGTACTGCCAGAAAAACAGAGACGTAGACATATGGATCAAAACAGAGAACCCAGACAAAACAATCTACATATAGCCATCTGATATTTGACAAAGCAGACAAAAACGTACACTGGGGAAAAGAATTCTCAGTCAATAAATTGTGCTGGGAAAATTGGATAGCCACATGTGGAAGACTGAAACAGGATCCATACCTCTCACCACTCACAAAAATAAATTCACGATGGATAACAGAGTTAAACCTAAGACATGAAACTATAATAATTCCAGAAGAAAATGTTGGAAGAACCATTCTAGACATTGGCCCAGGCAAAGAATTTATGAAGAAGATCCCAAAGCTAAAAGCAACAACAAACATTAACAAATGGGACTTTATTAAACTAAAAAGCTCCTGTGCAGCCAAGGAAACAATCAATTCAGTGAATAGACAACCTACATAATGTGAGAAAACATTTGTCTGCTGTACTTCTGATAAAGAACTAATAACCAGAAGCTACAAAAACTGAAACAAATCAGCAAGAAAAAAATCAAACAACCCCATTAAAAAGTGGGCAAAGGACAAGAACAGAACCTTTTCAAAAGAAGATAGACAAATGGCCAATAAGCATATGGTGAAGTATTTTAATGAGGAATTGCTCTCTATTCCATTACAAGAAGAATCTGCCAATACATTCCCTGGTAAATTTTTATTTATTTTTATTTATTTTTATTATTTGTTTTTTTTCTTTGTTTTTTTTTTCTTTAGTTTTTTTTCCTTTCATTTCAGAATATTATGGGGGTAGAACACTTTGTTTATATATATTACCCATGCGCTGCCTATGAAAAAGCTACAGTCATGGATACTCCAAAACTGTGCGTCCTGCACACATTCAGTGAGAGTTATCCCATCCCCTCCAACATCTCCAACCTGCCCACCCCCTGATGAATATTATTGCCATGTGTGACATAAGTATTGATCAGTTAGTACCAATTTGATGGTGAGTAGCAGTGGTGCTGGTTTTTCCATTCCTGTGATACTTCACTTAGAAGAATGGGCTCTATCTTCATCCAGGATAATACCAGATATGTTAATTCACCACTGTTATTTATTCTGGAGTAATACCCTATGGTATACATATACCACATTTTATTAATCCACCCATGTATTGATGGGCACCTGGGTTGTTTCCACATCTTTGCAATTGCGAACTGTGCTCTTAAAACATTCGAGTGTAGATGTCTTTCTTATAGAAAGTTTTTTTTTCTTTGGGTAAATACCCACTAGTGGGACTGCTGGATCAAATGGTAGTTCTCCTTTTAGTTCTTTGAGGTATCTCCATATTAGTTTCCATAGAGGTTGTACTAATATGCAGTTCCAACAACAGTGTATGGGTGCTCATATTTGTCCGCATCCCTGCCAACATTTGTTGTTTTGCGAATTTTATATATGAGCCAATCTCACTGGAGTTAAGTGATATCTCATTGTGGTTTTGATTTGCATTTCCCTGAAGATTAGAGAAGTTGAGAATTTTTTATATGTTTTCTAGCCATTATTCTGTCTTGTTTTCAAAAGTTTTTGTTCATGTCCTTTGCCGACATTTTAATGGGGTTGTTTGATTTTTTCTTGTTGATTTTCCTAAGTTCTGTATAAACTCTGTTTATCAGCCCTTTATCAGATGTGTAGCATGCAAATATTTTCTCCCATTCTCTAGGTTATCTGTTCACTCTAGTGATAGTTTCCTTGGCTGTGCAGAAGCTTCTTAATTTGATCAGGTCCCATTTATTTATTTTTGTTACTGCTGTGATTCCTTTGGGGGGTCTTCTTCATAAAAAATTTGCCTGAGGCAATGTCTGTAAGAGTTTTTCCAATGCCTTCTTCTACAATTCTTATGGTTTCATGTCTTAGGTTTAAATCTGTTATCCATCATGAATTGATTTTTGTGACAAGTGAGAAGGGTGGATGCAGTTTCACTCTTCTACAATTGGCCATCCAATTCTCCTAGCACCATGTATTGAATAGGGATTCTTTTCCCAAGTGTATGTTTTTGTCTACTTTGTCAAAGATCAGATGACAGTATGAGGATGGTTTTACCTCTGGGTTCTCAGTCCTGTTCCATTGGTCTATGTCTCTGTTCTAGTGCCAGTACCATGCTGTTTGGGTTACTATAGCCTTGTAGTATAGTTCGAAGTCTGGTAGATTGAAGCCTCCCAATTTGTTCCTTTTGCTTAAGATTGCTTTGACTAGATGGGATCTTCTCTGGTTCCACATGAAGCCTAGAATTATTTTTCCCAGATCTACAAAAAATGATGTTGGTATTTTGATAGGGAGAGCATTGATTCTGTATATCACATTAGGTATTATAGACATTTTAACAATGTTGATTCTACTGATCCAAGAGCATGGTAGGGTTTTCCATCTGTTTACATTCCCGGCAATTTCTTTTCTCAGTGTTTCTTAATTCTCTCTATATAGGTCTTTGACCTCCTTAGTTCAAAATGAGCGATCTCTGGGATACAGGAGGGCTGGGACCTGAAGGGCGGGCACTAGGACCAGCACGTCGCGGACTTGTCAGAGGCCAGAGCCAGGGTAGCAGGACCAGATGGACAAGCTGCAAATTGTTTCCAATACACAAAGGTCCTGCCACTACAGTTCCAGGATCTCATCCCACCTGGACCCCATGGATGCAGCTGTCCCTGGCCACCAAGAGCAAAGCCTGTCTCGCTCCAGCGAAAGAGCCCCACGGCCAGGGCAGGGTGGAGCTAGAGACCGGGCTTACAGCTCCAGGTGGGCGGGCGGCTTTAAAGATGGCTGCCGCCACCAGTCTGATGCACAGCAGGGCTTCGATTGCGCCCGGGAGCGCAGCTTCTCTCAGCCAGCCTGTGGCCAGTGGAGGCAATTGCCAGCAACCCCTAAGGGCAGGTCCCCCTCTCCATTAAACTCCTGGGCCCAGTCCCGCTGACTTCCAGTGGTGCAGTGCCGGCCTGCAGGTTCCCGCACACTGTCCTGGGAAGCTGTATCTTAACCCAGTCCCTACTTGGCCTTGAGCGGTACCAGTATATTGCAGCTGAGAGTTCTTTTTGGCTCTTGCAATTGCTTCCTCTCCACAGAGTCTGCTGTCTCCAGCAACAGCTTTGCCCCAACTCTGGGCTTGTCCCTGACTGAGTGGATGGGGAGGTGCGTAACCACTTGGGGGTCGGGTCGCACTGCGCTGACCTGGTGAGCACGTCCTTCCCTGCTCTCTGGCCTCTATTGTACTCCGTGCGTGCTCCAATCTTTGTGAAAATTTTGTACCTGTTTTCTTGGGCTGGGTGTTCTGCATTGTTTCTCTGTAATTCACAATGCTGTTTTTGGAGTGAGCGGTCTGTGCTCGCAGGTAGCCGATGATATTTTTCACCTCCTTCCCTGGGAGCGGTGCAGTGGGAGGACTCTATCAGACCGCAATTTTTTTTCCCTCAGTATATGATGTTTAATATAAGCCTCATGATGTCCACAAAACAAAAGCCTATTGTAGATATAAAACATATAAAAGGAAATACTAGGAAAAAATCATCAAATCAGAAGGGAAGACAGTAAGAGAGAAAGAAAGGAACAAAGGATTTAATGTTGCTTGCCTTGTTGGGTTTTGGACTTACTTGGGACCTGTTGCTCCTTTCTTCCTTCCTATTTCTCCCTTATAGAATGGGAATGTCTATCCTATGCCTGCCCCCCCATGGTATTTTTTTGGAAGCACATAACTTGTTTGATTTTATAGGCTCACAGCTGGAGGAGAATTTACCTCAAGTTGAATTGTGCCTTGAGTTTCATACACATCTGACTTACATATTTAGATGAGACTTTGGACTTAGGCTTTAAAGTTGATGCTGGAATGAGGTAAGACTTTTAGGACTATTGGGATGGAATGAAAGCATTTTGTATGTGAGAATGACATGGATTTTGGGGGCCAGGGGTAGAATGCTTTGGTTTGAGTATGTCCCTCCAAAATTCATGTTGAGATTGAATCTCTGATGCAATATTACTAAGAATTGAGACCTTTTGGGAAAGGATTTAAGTCATAAGTGTTTTGCCTTTGTGAATTGGATTGATGCCCTTATAAAAGATGCTTCAGGGAGATTTCTGGCCTTTCCATCTCTTCTGCCATGTGAGGACACAGCAAGTGGCACCATCTATGAAGAAGAGAGCAAGCCTTCACCAGACACTAAATCTGGTGGTGCCTGAATCTTGGACTTCCCAGCCTCCAATACTATATAAAATAAATTTATGTTCCTTACAAATTTAGTCAGTCTAAGGCATTTGATTATAGCAGACTAGAATGAACTAAGACATATATTTATTATGGGGAATTGTCTTATGTGGTTATGGAAGCTGGGAAGTCCCACAATCTGCCTTCTGAAAGCTGGACACCAAAGAAAGCTTATGATGTAAGTCAGTCTGAATCTTCTGTCCTGAGAACCAGGGGGGCTGATGATGTAAATCCCAGTCTCAGTGTAGAATACAAGATGAAATGCCCCACCTCAAATAATGAGATGGAAGAAAAGGGGTTGAATTCCTCCTTCCTTTTGCTTTTTGTTCTATTCAGGCTCTCAACAGATTGGAAGATGCCCACCCACATAGGGAAGGCAATCTACTTTACTGAGTCCACTAACTCAAATGCTAATTTCACCCAGAAACACCCTCAGAAACACACACAGAAATAATGATTAGTCTGGGCGCCCTGGAGACCACTCAAACTGACACATAAAATTAACTATAACACAAATAAAGCCCCATGTTGTATGATTTAATTTATATGAAAATTCAGAATTGGCAACTACATAGAGGCAGAAAGTAGATTCATGGTTGCCAGAAGAGGAGATAGGGATGATTGTGAGTTACTGCTAACAAGTAAAGGTTTTTTGATATGGAGATAAAAATGTTCTGGAATTAGATAGTGGTAATGTTCACAAACCTTGTGACTAAACTACCACTGAATTTTATACTTTCAAAAGGAGAGTATTATGGTATGTGAAATATATCTCAATTTCTAAAAATAGACAAGATCTTCCCCTGACAGGGTTCTATGGAAGTGATCTCTTAAGGAAGGGCTTCCCAGAATAAAGATGCTGTTCTATTACGCCTATCTGTATGTCTAACTAGAAGGGTGAAAGCAGTAACTATGTCTGCTCTCTACTAACTTACCTAATCACCCAGAATCCATCCTGAATACCCCTTGATTTTACTGGTTGAAGTCAGAACATTTATCAGTTCCATTGGAACTTATGTTTTATCCAACTTCAGATCTGGGATTTCACTCACTAGGAATTCACATAAAAAGTGACTCCTCTTCAACATCATTTTTTCATCCATCCATTCATTCATTCATAAAATATTTATGGAGTGCTTACCATTTACTGAGGATAAAATGAAAGGAAAAAATGATCTCTATGCTTTTGGAGTTTATAGCCATAAACCCTGAATGTAGTCATTCCATTTCATTTTCTGAGAGATCTTGGAATTATAGTTTAGCAGAAGACTGATGCCTATTTCTGATAGAGTAAAAAAACAGCTATAATTAGTGTACCATATTCACTTAAGTGTGTCTATTTAATATGTTTCAAAATGCCTTCATAAACCGTGTAGTGAAATTAGAAATTAGCACAACCTCTGTGGAAAGTAATATGGAGATACCTCAAAGAATTAAAAGTAGAACTACCATTTGATACAGCAATCCCACTACTCGATATTTACCCAAAGGGAAAAAGACATTCTATAATAAAGACATCTGCACTCGAGTGTTTATAGCAGCACAATTCACAATTGCAAAGATGTGGAAACAACCCAAGTGCCCATCAATACATGAGTGGATTAAGAAAATGTGGTGCATGTATACCATGTAGTACTACTCAACAATAAAAAACAATGGTGAATTAACACATCTGGTGTTATCCTGAATGGAACTAGAGCCCATTCTTCGAAGCAAAGTATCTCAAGAATGGAAAAACAACCACTGGTACTCAGCATCAAATTGGTACTAATTGATCAATACTTATGTGCACACATGGAAATAATATTCATCAGGGGTCGTGCAGGTGGGAGGGGTGTGGAGGAGATGGGAAAACTCACACCTAATGGGTGTGGGGCACACTGTTTGGGCGATGTTCATGATTGTAACTCTGACTTGGGCAGTGCATAGGCAATATATGTAACCACAGTGTTTGTACCCCCATAATATTCTGAAATAAAAAATAAAATAAAAGATACAAATAAAAAAATTAATAATTGACAGAATGTGGTGATTAAGGAGAGGGAGAAGCCAAATATGATGTCCAGATTTTTGCTTGATCAGTAGCATAGATTGTGGTGCCACTCCTTTGTTGATATTAACTACATGATGTTTTCGATATCCATTTTATCCTCTCCATTTTTACCATCACTTTGCTAGTACAGACTTGCAGCTTCTTCATAGACTATTTCAACAATTTCCTGACTCCAGTATTGTTCCCCTCCAATCCATACTCCATAATGTTGCCAAAGCAATTTTTATAAAACACAAGCCAAGACGTATCACTCTTTTTATCAGAAAATCTCCAATGCAACTGGAGACCATTATCCTAAGTGAAGTATCTAAAGAATGGAGAAATAAACACCACATGTACTTGCTATTAAATTGGAACTAACCAATGAGCACTGATGTGCACAGAGAGAAGTAAAACTAAGTGGAAATCATGCAGGGGGGAGGAGGGAAGAGGAGGGGGCAAAAACCTACCTAACAGGTACAATGATCACTATTGGGGTGATGGGCACACTTATAGCTGCGACTCAAGCATTACAAAAGTGATCCATGTAAACAAAAACATTTATACTCCCTTAATATTTTGAAATAATGAAAACGAAAGAAAATCTCCAATGCCCCTTTGATAACACAATGGGAACAGGGAAGCATAATTGTCTGCCTAAAGCTACTGTGTTGTTGAGAAGAGATACCTACCATTTCCCTCAACTGGACAAAAAATATTGTCTTTTCTTAGGCCACTTGGCAAATGGAAAACTGGTTGTCTACAAAGAATTGCAGCTTCACTTACACAAATACTTTTCTTATTTACCTTCAAGTTTCTCATGAGTAGTAAGGAAGAGTATGGCAAAGTACGCTTCTAAATAGTGGGTGATGACTTTCACCATTACTTCTGCTAATTGATCAGATATGTATGCCTCCATTTAAAGTTTTATGTTCTCCTTTCTCCTCTACTTCCCACAGGGATTCCCAGAACCAGTGGTTCACCAAAGTGTCTAGCCCTCTCTTTCATAAAATGTGACAGCTATCATTGCCAAGGTATTTAATATTAGTCATGTGAGGGGATAAATATTGAGACTCTAAGGCATCTCATTCGATTAGATATCACCTACCAAAGGAAATTCAGAGTGGGAAGAGTAAGAGGGATGAAGCAAACCAACATCATTTAGGGAAAATAGAGTCAAACATTGATGATACCAACTCCAAAAGACATTATAAAATTTCAAAATGGGATTAGTGCTGGGGTGTGGGTCTGCAAGTTTAATAAGCTAGGGATATGTATTTTTTATCTTTTCCTTATTATATGTTCACAGTGTTCAGCTCAAATGAAGACCTAAATATATAATTTTTTGCTTTATAAAGTAAAACTGCAAGTTGCAAAATTATATATTGTATACATACATATATATACTGTATTTGTGCACATAGTGTGTGATTTTCATTTTGTAAAGAGCAATAAAATACAAATATTCATTTATAGTTTTATTGCTCAGGCTATATGCTAAGTTATTAATAGGGAATATCTCTGAAATATGGGATCTGAGGAGGGAAGATTTAAATTTTCTCCTTTATCCATTGTCTTCTTTTTTATCATAAGCATACATTATTTTATAATGCAAATACAGTGTTATAATAAAAAATATTGTTGCCCCTCAAATAAAAGAAATTATTGTTAAATGAAGAGTGGATTCTCAATAAATACTAGGTGTTTAACAGATAAACTTTGTTTTATCTATAGTATTGCATGCCTATCTTGGAAATAATATAAGTTAATACATTTGTTAAATGACTTCCTTGTTTCTAGTGTATGTGTGAAAAATTTCATTACCTGCTCTAATCTCAATCTTCGAACTGGACATTAACTCAGTGTGAATCATTGATCACATTAAATACCTGAAGTGAATCATTAATTGAGCTTATATCTTACCAAAGAGGGCTGGATCCTAAAATATACAAATTTAATTATGTCTAATAGGAAGCAGTTCAGGGTGGGGTGAGGGAGGAAATGAGTCTTCCCCTCAAAGAAAACTCAGACATGAATTACAATTTTAATCAGAACTGTGATTCTTAAAAGTCTACAGTTTCAACAGATCCCAAAGCTCTGGACCTTCCTGATTTAACAAAGTAGGGGCTACAAAACAACTTGAGCAATCTGATGCAGAATAACTTTTTTCTTTTTTTCTTTTTTTTGGCAATTTAATTATAGAAGACAATGCAACAGTGGAACTACTCTGCAATATATTAGGGAATGCTACCATCTTATGGCCAAGAATGGGAAGACCAGCAAAAGGAACTGCTTTGAGAACAGACCGGATGGAAGAAAGGATAATTCAATTAGAAATGAAGGGGTAGAGGGTGTAAAAGTCATCAATTCAAACAAAGTCTACCAATTTGGCAAGTTTCAAGGGCAAGTGAAGTGGATACTAATTTTTTAAAACATGGTCACACTCAAATTGAACGTGGGTCGCAGCTACTCAGAGACCTATTAAGTAGGCAACAGGTGTTCATTCATAACCTCACACCTCAGCAGTGCAGGTTCACTAGATGGTAACTGACTGATCTATGCATCCTTAGAGAATAAACAGTGACTTCTATTGAATTCCACTCACCATACTTCTCCTCTGCCATCATAACTGCTGCCTCCTGCATGGATTTCCCCAGAATCCACTAGAGATAAATCAAAAGAAATAAACATTTCTGGAGCACCTACTTTTGGAAAGGTAATTGGCTGGAATACTTAGTTATAAAATATGAATAAAATATGCTCCTTCCCTCTAGAACAGCTTGTTCAGTGTTTTAAATTTTTTCAGGATAGAGTAGAATCATTTTTGTGAAATGAAATTTTATACAGAATCTTATATAAATTTTTTAAAGTGAAATTGCTTTCATGATGAAGTATAGAATGGCCTGTAACCACATCTATTTGGCATCTACTTGCCAACCTGCTGGGGTGTTTTAGGTTGCAAGAAACAGGCTACTCAGGTTTCCTCAGCTAATGGGGGCTATAATAATTATTGAAAGTCATTTCATTCAGAGATTAATTTGAGTCTTGTTTTCATGGTACAGAGGATTCAGGAATAAAAAGCTCTTTGTGTTTTGTTTTCTGTATTTATAACTTTCTCCAGCTTAAAAATTACTGTTATAGGACACTTCTCATCAGAACAAACTAGTTGGATTATTTAGATAAGTTCCAGTTTTTACCCATGCATATATGATTAAATAATATTTGACAATAGCACCAAGAATATACACTGGGGAAAGGATAGTCTCTTTAATAAATGGTGTTGGGAAAACTGAATATCCACATGCAAGAGAATGAAATTAGACCTCAATATTATGTCACTCACAAAATTAAATCAAAATACATTAAAGACTTAACTGTAAGTTCTGAAACCTTAAAACTCCTAGAAGAAAATATGAGGAAAATCTCTACTTGACATTGGTCTGGGTAATAAATTTTTAGATATGACACTGAAAACACAAGAAACAAAAGCTAACATAAATAAGTGGTCTCAAATTTGACATCAACATGATGGTGAAGAAGATAAAAGCCCTCATATGCCCACAAGGAAACAAATATAGACAGCTTTCCACAAACCAAAATCACCCAAAAAGGGCTCAAGAACCTATACAGAATCTGCAGCAATACAGTGGAGCAAAAATATAGTGAATATCCACATAGAAAGGATTGCTGGTGAGATCAGCATACCTGAGGCACCAGGAATTGGCCAGGAGCAAAGAAGAAAGGCAGAGGCTTTCAGTAGCTGCCATGGGGCAGGAACCACCACATGGTCTCCAGTGTCTTGCTTCACAGAGAACACCAGGTCTTTTGCTAATACAGTAACCAACAACCATCCACACTGGGGAACCTCAGAGAGGGAGACATGGCTGCACACCCATCCCCCACCCAAGAAGTAATCACTGTTAAGCCACTTCAGGAAAGGAGCCACCACCTCTTCTAACCCCACACATGCCCTGAACACAGAATTGTGGCTGCCCCAAGAGTGCCCATACTCCACATCCAAGCTCTGTGGCTACACCGGGCACACCCATGTCTCAAATACCACAGCCATCACCATAGAGATTTAGTTTGCACACTGGGTCCTGGAGCCAAGCTCTTGCTACATGTGTCTGCACTCTGGGCACCAGTCTAGAGCTAGAGCCCTACCCAACCCTGGAGCCACTCTAACTCTATGCATACCTGTTGTCCCTTTTTTGGCTTCCTGGCCATTCCACAAGCACCTCTGTCTTGCATACTATTACTAACATGGCAGCAGGGGTGCCTGCACTCTGGGCACAAGTGCCATTTCCACCCCAGATCCCAGAGAGCCATAATCTTCCCATACATGACCATGCATCAGGGCTCAGCTCTGTGTCTACCCCATGAGCACCAATATGTGCAGGCAGTGTGCCACTGCCACCACAAGTATGCCTGCAAGACATACCCAGTGCCGAGAAGTATCTTCCCACCCACAACTTTTCCAGTGGGTGAAAAGGAGAATTGGAGAATCTTAACAGCCACTACCACCAAAAACCCCAGCAACACTCACCACCAGTATAGAAAGTCACAGTATTTACTACTGATAATTTCTGCAATCTTTGTCAATACTTACATCAATTGACAGAGCTTCACAGAGTCTCCACAGTTGTGCAGTCACTGGTGTCAAAACCACTGCACCCCACCTAGAAAGCACCCTCATCCACTCTCTGCATGGGAACTTCTTTCCACAGTGAAACTAACTTGTAGAAGCTGGAAGAGGTTACTGCTCCATGAAATGCACAGGCATCAACATAAAGAAACAAAAAACATGAAAAACTGAGGAGGCATAACACCACCAAAAGAACACAATAGTTTCCCGGTAGGTGACTCAGAAAAGGAGATATATTAACTGCCTGACAATTCAAAATAATTGTTTTGAGAAAGTTCAGCAAACTTCAAGAAACTACAGATAAGCAATTAAATGAAATCAGTAAATAATAAATGGCCAAAACCAAAAATTTAACAGAAATATTGAAATTGTAAAAAAAAAAATAAATAAAAAAAGTATAGACCTAAAAAATACAATGAATGAAATGAAAAATGGAATAGAGAACATCATCAACATCAGAATTGATCAAGCAGAGGAAATAATCTGTGAATTCAAAGACAGGTTATTTGAAAATATATAGCCAGAGGAGAAAAACAGGAAAAAAAAGAAAATAAATGAAGAAAATTTACAGGATTTGTGGGGTAGTATGAAAAGAACAAAATTTGAGTTATAGAACCACAGGGAAGTGAAGAAAAAGAGAAAGGGCCAGAAAACATTTAAAGAAATGATGGGGGGGGGAAAAAAACCTTTCCAAATATAGGGAAAGATATAAATATTCAGGGACAGGAAGGTTAAAGGTCTCCAATTAGTTTTAACTCAAACATACCTACACCAAGTCATATTATAATCAAACTGTCAAATATCAAAGACAAAGAAAGGATCCTGAAAGCAGCAAGAGAAAAAAATCAAATCATATATAAAGGAATTTCAATAAGGCTGGAAGCATATTTTTCAGTGGAAATCTTGCAGGCCAGAAAAGAGTATGATTATGTATTCAAGGTGCTGGATGGAAAAAAAAAACCCTGTCAACCAAGAATACTTTACCCAGAAAATCTGTCCTTCAGAAATGAGGGGAGAGAGAGACTTTTCAGACAGACAAAGCAACAGGGAGTTCATCATCACCAGACCTGTATTGCAAGATATGCTAAAGGGAGTTCTTCAAGAAATAGAAAAAGCTAATTTAGAAAAAAATATATAAGAAGATACTCCTGGTCACAACCTAATCAATATTCACATTCAAAATACTCTAATACTGTAACAATTATGTGAAAAAATAATGTATATCTTAAGTATGGAGCTTAAAAGACAAAACTATTAAAGATAATAGCCTAAAGTGATGTCAGAAAGATTGTGGAATAGAAATTCTCTGGCTCTACTCCCCCCACAGAAATCCAGCTAGCAACTATCCACAGGCAAAAATACCTTCATGAATATCCAGAACTCAGAATTGAGGCTGAGACACCCCCTTGGACTGCTGAACTGAGAAAAGCCACATTAAAATGTTCTTCTTCATTATTCTGCCCCTACCCCCAAGCCAACACAGTGCTACACAGAGGATTCCCTTGGACTCACAGATTTTATAGTCAGAAAAGTGAGTTGGAAGTAGACATACAGGTCTCCCACCATTCTGGGATCCTTCATAGGAGGCTCACTCCTGTCTTACTGTATGGGAAACTGAGAATACTGGCAGGGTTCAACCACCTGGCATCAGTTAGAAACAAAGAACAGGAGTGAGGCTTACAGTGACAAGCACACAGATCTTGGCTGTTACTCAATATTTTGTGCAACAGAGGCACTGCACCAGAGAGACTAGGCAACATCATTGTGCTGCAAGAAGCACAGTCCACAGATCTACCAGCCTCAAATCTCTAGCCAGCTTCCCCACACAGCCCTGAGGATCTCTTTAAGTTTTCTGAAGGGTGGAAAGCAACTGCAGATTAGCAATTGCCTCTAAAAAGAGCATTGGGCCCTACCCAACCCTAGCAGCCAAGAGGTATTCCAACTAATCCCTGGTGCTTAAATTAAGCCTTCTCCAGGCCAGAAGGCAAGAGTAGATCAGCAATTATCCATACTGGGAGCATCTGGCTTTGCCCAAACACAGCATGTAAGAGGTGATCCAGTAAGCCCCAGAGCTCATATTAAGTTATCTCCAGAAAAGGAAGCAAGTGAAGATCAGTTATTACCTAAGGAGGAATCATGTGGCCATGCCAAAACACATCATCCAAGAGGTGATTTAACTAATTCCAAGTGATCTCCTTAAGTCTTCCCCAGGTCAGAGGGCAACTGAAGGTCAATGATTACCTGCAGAAGAAACATCTGGCCCTGTTCAACCCCAGAGGTAAAGAGGTGATCCCAATAAACCTCAGTGATATCATTAAGTCTTCACCAAGCCAGGAGGCAACTGCAAGTCAGTGATTACTGACAAAGAGAGCATTTCATCTCACCCAACCCCATCAGCTGAGCAACAACTCCACCAAGCCTTGATGCTCTTTTTAAGCCTATCTTAGGCTGGGAAACAAGCTCAAGTCCACACATATAAGAGGAGCATAGCCTGTGGGCCTGTCTAATCCATGTGGCTAATCAGTAACCCCAGAGACCTCACCAAACCTTGGAGCCCAGCACATGGCTCTGGCCAACTACAGATTCCAAGCAATAGTACTTCCCAGACACAGAAGACATTCTTTAACCCTGCCTAATCAGAGTTGATTGCACAGCCTAGCCAGCAGCTCTGTCTAAAAGCAGAATCCAGCCATTGGACCACAGAGAAGAGCCAGCAGTACCATTCGACCTCAGAGTACATGAAGCAACCAATCTCAACTACAGAACCTGACACTGGAGTCTACCAGACTGGAGTTGCTATGAGCCAGTCCATCTAGAATCCCAGGATAGACTAAATAGTAAGGTCTATCACCACAAAAAAATACCTGTAAAGGACAGAATAGGTGGCAATATCTTCAAATGCTCAGGCATCAATGTAAGTATACAAAGATTATTAAAAATTAGAGAAATAAGACTCCATCAAAATAACTAATAAATCTTCAATCATGGACCCAGAAGAAATGGAGATCTATAAAATGATTGAGAAAAAATAGAGAATAATCATTTTAAAGAAGCTTAGGGTGCCCCAAGAAAATACAAATAGAAAATTAAATAAAATTTGGAAAACAATTCATGAACAAAATGAAAAGTTTGACAAGAAAATAGAAACAATAAAGAAACAAACGCAAATTCTAGAGATAGATAATATAATAACTGCATAAAAGTCAATAGAAAGCTTCAAAACCAGGCATAATCAAGCTGAAAAAAGAATCAATGAGCCCAAGATAGGACATTGGAAATTATGCAATAGAAGTTTTTTTAAATGCAGAAGGCCTACAGGGATGATGGGACATCATCAAGCAAACCAACATTGCATAATAAAAGATCTAGAAAGAGAAGAAAGAGAAAAGGGCCTAGAAAGCATATTTAAGAAAACAGTACACCCTCACATAGAGGATGAGGGTTAAAAAGATAATAATAATAACAAGAAAACAATGACTGAAAATTTCTCATATTTTGGAAAAGATGACAACATCCAAATACAGGAAGCTCGGAGATTTCCAATCAAATTTAACTAAAAAAGAGTTCACCAAGGCACATCATAATCAAATTGTCAAAAATCAAAGACAAAATAGATGCATACTGAGAAAAGCAAGAGACAAGAAACATATCACATTCAGCAGATTTCTCAGAAGATTTCTCAGCAGAAACCATGCAGGCAAGGAGAGAGTGGAATGATACACTAAAAGTTTTGAAGGATAAAACTTCTAACCAAGAATACTTTTTATGGTGAATCTGTCCTTCAGAAATGAGGGAGGAAATAAAAATTTCCCATGCCAAAAAATAAAAAAAGCAAAGGGAGTTCATCAACATTAGATCCACTTTACAGAAATTGATAAAGGGATTTCTTTCAGCTGAAATAAAGAGCTGCTAACTAATAATAAAAACATATGAAAATAAAAACTCAATAGTATAAGTAATACATAGTCATACTTAGAATTCCCTAATATGATAAGGGAGATGAATAAAGAAATTTTATCTCTACTATAAGGGTTAAATGAAAATTATTTCAAAACTGTAGCTAGAATAAATTTTTAAAGGGTACAAATTACAAAAAAATGTAAATTTTGACATAAAGTTATAGAAAGTGTGGGGGGAGTGAAAGTGTAGAGATTTTGTATGTAATTAAAGTTAAGTTGTTATCAGGTTGATGTAGTCTGTTATAAGGATAAGATGTAACTACAAAGCAAAAACCTATAGCAATTACACAAAATATTAAAAAGATTCAGGAGAGATCACCAAAATGTCACAGTAGAATCAATTTGGCTTTACTCTCCCCCACATAAAACCTTAAAAGAAAATAATCAAACAAACTACCACAGAACACAATCAAACACCAAAGGAAGACAGCAAGAGAGGAATAAAAAAACCCAAAATACCTACAATACAATCAGAAAAAAAATTTACAAAATACTGATACAAATCTGCACATATCAGGAATTACCTTGAATGTAAATGGATTCAATTTCTCAAACAAAAGACAAAGAGTGGCTGAATGAATTTTAAAAAACCAAGATTCCACTATATGCTGCCTAAAAATGACTCACTTTACTCGTAAGGACACACATTAACTAAAAGTGAAGAGATGGAAAAAGATATTTCACCAAAGGAGAGCAGAGGTAGCTATACATACTATAATGTAGGCCTTAAGAAATAAGCTTTAAGTAAAAAACTATAAAAGAAGACGTAAAAGATCATTACATAATGATAAAGGGGTTAATTCATCAAGAGGACATAATAATTATAAATATATACGCATCCAACATCAGAGCATGTAAATACATTAAGCAATTATTAAATGATCTGAAGAGAGAGAGAGATACCGATACTGTAATAGTATGGGACCTCAATATTTCACTTTTAACAATGGAAAGATTACCTAGACAGAAAATCAATAAGGAAACATTGGACTGGAACTGCACTTTGGAAAAAATGGACCTAACAGACATATACAGAACATTGCATCCAACAACAGGAGAATACATATACTTCTCAAATACAAAGAGATCATTCTTCAGGGCAGCTTATATCTTAGGCCACAAAACAAGTCTTAACAAATTTAAGAATATTGCAATCATATCAAGTATATTTTTCTGACCATAATGGTATGAAACCAAAAATCAATAATGGGAGGAATTTTGAAAAATCCACAAGTATGTGGAAATTAAACAGCATGGTCCTAAGCAAGCAATAGCTTATAGAAGAAATTTTCTTAAAGAATCAAAAAATACCTGAGACAAATGAAAATGATAGCACAACATACCAAAAATTATGCGATGCAGCAAAAGCAGTCCTAAGAGGAAAATTTATACTGATAAATGCCTATGCCAAATGTAAAGAAAGATTTCACATAAATAATGCAATGTTATACCTCAAGAAAGTAGAAAGAGTACCAGTGGTGCTTGTTTTTCCATTCCTGTGACACTTCGCTCGAGAATGGGCTCTAGCTCCAACCAGGATAATACCAGATGTGTTAATTCACTGTTGTTTTTTATTGCTGAGTAATACTCCATGGGATACATATACCACATTTTATTAATCCATTCATGTATTGATGGGCACCTGGGTTATTTCCACATCTTTGCAATTGTGAATTGTGCTGCTATAAACATTCACGTGCAGATGACTTTATTATAGAATGTCTTTTTTTCCTTTGGGTAAATACCCAGTAGTGGGATTGCTGGATCAAATGGTAGTTCTACTTTTAATTCTTTGAGGTATCTCCATATTACTTTCCATAGAGGTTATACTAATTTGCAGTCCCACAAGCAGTGTATAAGTGTTCCCATGTGTCCGCATCCCTGCCAACATTTGTTGTTTTGGGACTTTTTGATATGAGCTAATCTCACTGGAGTTAAGTGATATCTCATTATGGTTTTGATTTGCATTTCCCTGATGATTAGAGAAGTTGAGCAATTTTTTGTATGCTTATTGGCCATTATTCTGTCTCTTTTTGAAAAGTTTCTGTTCATGTCCTTTGCCTATTTTTTAGTGGGGTTGTTTGATTTTTTCATGTTGATTTCCCTAAGTTCTGTATAGATTCTGGTTATCATCCCTTTATCAGAGGGGTAGCATGCAAATATTTTCTCCCATTCTGTAGGTTGTCTGTTCACTCTAGTGATAGTTTCCTTGGCTGTGCAGAGACTTTTTAATTTGATCAGGTCCCATTCATTTATTTTTCTTGCTGCTGTGATTGCTTTGGGGGTCTTCTTCATAAATTATTTGCCTAGGCTAATGTCCATAAGAGTTTTTCCAATGTTTTCTTCAAGAATTCTTATGGTTTCACGTGTTAGGTTTAAATCTGTTATCCATCGTGAGTTGATTTTTGTGAGAGGTGAGAGGTGTGGGTCTAGTTTCAGTCTTCTACATATGGCCATCCAGTTTTTCCAGCACCATTTATTGAATAGGGAATCTTTTCCCCAGTGTATTTTTTTTGTGGAATTTGTCAAAGATCAGATGACAGTATGAGGTTGGTTTTATATTTGGGTTCTCAGAGCTAGAGCCCGTTCTTCAAAGCAAAGTGTCACAAGAATGGAAAAACAAGCACCACTGGTACTCACCATCAAATTGGTACTAACTGATCAACACTTACATCACACAGGGCAATAATATTCATCAGGGGGTGGGCAGGAGGGAGGGGGTGGAGGGGATGGGAATACTCTCACTGAATGGATGTGGGGAGCACAGTTTGGGGGATATCCATGATTGTAGCTCTGACATGGGCAGTGCATGGGCAATATATATAGCCAAAGTGTTGTACCCCCATAATATTCTGAAATAAAATAAATAAATAAATACAATATTTTAAAGCTGCCTAAGGAATATTGACATTTGGGAGGGCTTTGTATATGTTTTTCCATAGGTATTTCAAAATCATAATAAAATCAGTTTACTTACTGTAAAAAAAAAAGAAAAGAAACTAGAAAGAGAAGAACAAATATAGTCCGAACTAAGCAGATGGAAGGAAATAACAAACATCAGAGCAGAAATAAATAAAATAGAGGCTTATAAAAATAATATAAAAATTAATTATACTAATCATTGGTTTCTTGAAAGTATATACAAAATTGACAAATCCTTAGCCAGACTAAGAAAAAAGAGAGGAGAATTAAATATATAAAATCAGAAATTAAAGAGCAGACATTACAACTGATATCCCAGAAATTAAAAAAAAAAATTATAAGAGACTACTATGGACAGATAAACACAACAAATTGGATAACTCAGAATAAATAAATAAATTTCTAGACACATACAACCTACCAAGACTGAATCATGAATAAATACAAAATCTGAATCAAAAAATAATGAATAAGGAGGACCTGATAGCTTCATTGTTGAATTCTACCAAATATTTAAGGAATAACTAATACCAATTCTTCTCAAAACCTTCCAAAATTGAAGCGAAGGGAGTAACTCCAAACTCAATTTATAAGGCTAGCATTTTCCTGACATAAAAGCCAGAAAATATCAAAAGAATGATAGAAAATTACAGGCTAATATCCCTGATGAACATAGATGTAAAAACCCTCAAAAAATACTATCAAACCAAATTCAACAGCATATTAGAAGGATCATTCACCAAGATCAAGTGGGATTTATCCCTGGGATGCAATAATGTTTCAACATATACAAATCAATAAATAAAATATGCTACAATGATCATTTCATTAGATGCAGATAAGGCATTTCACAAAGTTCAACATGCCTTCATGATAAAAACTCTCAACAAATTAGGACAGAAGAAATGTATCTCCACACAATAAATGCCATATATAAGCCCATAGCTAACATCATACTCTATGGTGAAAAGTTGAAAGTTTTTCCTGTGAGATCAGAAACAAGAAAATGATGTCCACTTTTTTCACTTCTATTCAATTGAGTACTGGAAGTCCTGACCAGAGCAATGAAGAAAAAAAAAAAAGAAAGAAAGAAAGAAAGAAAAGGCATCCACATAGGAAAGAAACAAGTGAAATTCGCTTTGTTTGCAGACAACATAATATTATATGTAGAAACCCAAAAAATGTACCAAAATATTATTAGAACTGATAAATGAATTCAGTAAAGTTGCAGGATACAAAATAAACATACAAAAATTAGTAGAGTTTTTATACACTGAAGATTTCTGTACAAAAAAGAAATCAAGAAAACAATCCCATTTGCAAATGCTACAAAAATGAAATATTTAGAAATAAATTTAACCAAGGAGGTGAAAGATCTACATACTAAAAACTATAAAGCAATGATGAAAGAAATGGAAGAAGATACAAATACATGGAAAGATATTCTGTGTTCATGGAGTGGATGAATCAATATTGGTAAAATGTCCATATTACCCAAAGCTATCTACAAATTCAATGCAATCCCTATCAAAATTCCAACGACATCTCAAAAATTTATTTATGTACTCAAAATTTTAATTTAAAAATTAAGAGGTTACAAAAGTTTTCTTTTACATGGATACACAGTATAATGCTGAAGTCAGGTCTTTCACTGTGCCCATAACCTAGATAGTGTTCATTGGACCCAATAGGTAAGTTTTTATCCCTCACCACCTCCCATCCTCCCCCCTTCTTAGCTTCCAATGCGTTTACTTCTCTTTGTGCCTGTGTGTACCCATGATTTAGTTCCCACTTATTAGTAAGAATATGTCGTGTTTGTTTTCCCATTCCTGAGATACTTCACTTAGGATAATGGACTTCAGTTCCATTCAAGTTGCTGTGAAAGACATTATTTCATTCCTTTTTATGGCTCAGTAGTACTTCATTGCATGTGTGTGTGTGTGTGTGTGTGTGTGTAAAATATTTTCTTTTATCCACTCATGAATTGACGGGCACTTAGGTAGATTCCATATGTTTGAAATTGTGAATTTTGCTGCAATAAACATTCAGGTGCAGGTGTCTTTTTCATAAAATGATTTATTTTTCTTTGGGTAGATACCCAGTAGTGGAATTTCTGGATGGAATGATAGGTCTACTTTTATGCCTTTGAGAAATCTCCATAATGTTTTACATAAGGATTGTACCAGTTTGCAGTCCCACCAACAGTGTATAAGAATTCCTTTTCCTCTGTATATATGCCAGCAACTGTTTCTTTTTTTTTTTTTTTTTTACTTTTTAATGACCATTCTGATAGAGGTAAGATGGTATCTCATTGTGGTTTTAATTTTCATTTCCCTGATGATTAGTGATATTGAAAATTTTTCATATGTTTATCAGTCATTTGTCTATCTTCTTTGAAAAAAAATTCTATTCATGTCTTTTGCCAATTTTGTTTTTGACAGGGTTGTTTGTTTCTTTCCTGCCAATTTGTTTGAGATCTTTGAAGATTCTGGATATTAGTCCTTTGGCATATGTATAGCTTACAAATATTTTCTCCCACTCTGTAGGACGCCTGTTTATTCTGTTGACTGGAAAGGGCACAACAACAACAAAAAGAAAACTACAGACCAATATCCCTTATGAACATAGATGCAAAAACTCTCAATAAAATACTAGCTAATTGGGTGGCAGGCCAAGGTGGCCAACAAGAGACATAGCTTGGTGGAAAGTCCTGGCTGAAGGGTAGAGAGTTGGACTGAAGAGAGTGGAGAACAATTGTGGTTCAGGTGTGGACCAAGGGGAGAGACAGGAGAGGTGTCATGGGACCCCACTGAGAAGGGCTGCAAAGCTGAGAAAGGGAAAGAGAGAGAAGAGAGGACAGTGGCATGAACCAAATCCAGAGAGGCCCGGAGCCAAGTAAAAGGGTAAGGGGGCTCCCCTCCCCCACCTAGGTGACCCTGGCAAGAAGTGGGACACAAAACTCTCACCCCCCAGGAGATAGCCACAAGAGACAAGAGAGCCAGCATCCTTACACCTAGATGCCTCCTCCTCTGCACCTTTGCCATTCCTGCCATCACAGAAAGTAATTTTGGCTCAAGCTGGATTGTACCCACAGCCTCTCCATCCCCATAGCAACCACAAGAGTTCTTGGTGCTAAGAAGCCTGATTCCCTGAGGCAGAGGCATGTTCACCACCAAGCCTACCACTGGGAGCAGAGCCACAGCAGTGGCTTTTGATGGGAATGATCACTGGCACCTTGGACATGTAGGCAGGACCTGCTGTCCCCAGGACATGAGAATGGTGCAAGGAGACTGTGGACCATCCCCCCCATAGCAACCATGCCAGTGCTCAGTATTGAGAAGCCTGTTCCTCTGCAACATAGGTGTGTTCCTGGCCAAAGCTGCCATGGAGAGTGTACCCACCACAGTGGCATAACACTAGAGGTACATCAAACCAGATAGAGCGCCCCAATGTCAACTCAGTCAACACTCCTCACCATGGCACAGTCAGGGACCAATCTTTCAGGACTTGGAGACAGGTCCATAAGCCAGCTGATACCATGGAAATACAAAATATCATCTCTGAATGCTATCAAAATCTCTATGCACATACACTTGAAAATGTGGAGGAAATGGATGAATTCTTGGAAACACACAGCACCCCCAAGGCTTAATCAGGAAGAAATAGAATTCCAGAACAAACAAATATCAAGTATCAAAATTGAAGCAGCAATGGTAAAGTCTTCTAAGAGAAAAAAGTCCCAAACCAGATGGTTTCACACCTGAATTTTACCAGACCTTTGAAGAAGAACTGGTACCTATACTGCAGAAAATATTTCATAACATTAAGAAGGAAGGTATACTCCCCAACTCAATTTATGAAGCCAATATCACCTTGATACCAAAGCCAGAAAAGGACACACACACAAAAAAGAGAAATAGAAACCAATATCCCTTATGAATATAGATGCAAAAATTCTAAATAAAATCCTAGCAAACTAAATTCAGCTGCAGATAAAAAAAAATACACCATGATCAAGTGGGCTTCATACCAGAGATGCAAGGATGGTTCAACATATGCAAAACTATAAATGTAATTCACCATATGAAAAGAAGCAAAAACAAAGACCATATGATCCTCCCAATAGATGCAAAAAAGTATTTGACAAAATTCAGCACCGTTTTATGAAAAGAACTCTTAACAAAATAGGCATAGATGGGACTTACTTCAAAATTATAAAAGCCATATGTGACACACGCATATCCAACATCATCCTGAGTGGGGAAAAATTGAAAGCTCTCCCCCTAAAACCTGGAACCAAAGTTGCCCACTATCACCACTTCTATTCAACATAGTGCTGGAATTCCTAGCTGGAGCAATCAGAGAAGAGAAGGAAATCAAGGGCATCCAAATGGGCAAAAAAGAGGTCAAATTCTTGCTCTTTGCTGATAATATGATCTTATAACTAGAAAACCCCAAAGATACTGCCAAGAGACTCCTGGAATTGATAAATAAATTCAGCAAAGTCTCAGGTTACAAAATCAATGTACACAAATCTGTAGCATTTATATATGCCAACAACAGTCAACCTGAGAATCAAATCAAAGTCTCAATATCTTTCACAATAGCAACAAAGAAAATAAAATATATAAGAACATATTTAACTAAGGAGGTGAAAGACCTCTACAGGGAGAACTACAAAACACTGAGGAAGGAAATTGCAGAGAATGTAAACAAATGGAAAAATATATCATGTTCATAGACTGGTACAATCAGCATTGTCTATATTAAAATGTCTGTATTTCCCAATGTGTTCTACAGATTCAATGAAATACCCATTAAAATACCAACATCATTTTTTGCAGATCTAGGAAAAATAGTCCTACACTTCATATGGAACCAGAAAAGACCCCGAATAGCAAAAGCAACCTTAAGCAATAAGAACGAATCAGGAGGCATCACTTTGCCAGAGTTCAGGCTATACTACAAGGCTATAGTAACCAAAACAGCATGGTACTGGCACAAAAACAGAGACATAGACTTATGGATCAAACAGAGAACCTAGATATAAAACCATTCACATATTGTCATCTGACCTTTGACAAAGCAGAAAAAACATACACTGGGGAAAAGAATCCTTATTCAATAAATGGTGCTGGGAAAATTGGATAGCAACATGTAGAAGACTGAAACAGGATCAGTACCTCTCAATACTCACAAAAATTAATGCACAATAGATAACAAACGTAAACCTAAGACATGAAACCACAAAAATTCTAGAAGAGAATGTTAGAATACTCTTCTAGATATCTGCCTAGGCAAGGAATTTATGAACAAGACCCCAAGGGCAATCACAGCAACAACAAAAATTAACAAATGGGACCTGGTCAAATTAAAAAGCTTCTGTATAGCCAAGGAAACAATCAATAGATTGAATAAAGAACCTACAGAATGGTAGAAATATTTGCATGCTATATATCTGATAAAGGGTTGATAATCAGAATCTATAAAGCATTCAAATGATTCAGCAAGAAAAAATCAAACAACCCCATAAAAAAGTGGGCAAAAAACATGAACAGAAGCTTCTCAAAAGAACATAGACTAGCGGCCAATAAAGATATGAAAAAATGCTGAATGTCTCCAGTCATCAGGGAAATGCAAATCAAAAGCACAATGAGATGTCACCTAATTCCTGTGAGAATGGCTTTTATCAAAAAGTCCCAAATTAACAGATGCTGACAGGGATGTGGAGAAAAGGGAACACTTATACAATATTGGGGGGACTGCAAACTAGTGCAACCTCTATGGAAAATAGTATGGAGAAACCTCAAAGAATTAAAAGTAGAACTACCATTTGATTCAGCAATCCCACTATTGGGTATTTACCCAAAGGAAAACGAGTCACGTTATCAAAAAGACAATTGCACTCAAATGTTTATTGCAGCATAATTCACAATCACAAAGATGTGGAAACAACCCAAGTGCTCATCAACACATGAGTAGATTAATAACATATTGTACATGTATCGTTTGGAGTACTGCTGAGCCATAAAACAGATGGTGAACTAATACCTTTTGTAACAACCAAGATGGAACTGGAGACTATTATTCTTTTTTTTTTTCCTTTTAATTTATTTTTTTAATTTCAGAATATCATGGGGGTACAACACTTTGGCTATACACATTGCCCCTGTTCTGCCCGTGTCAGAGCTACAATCGTGGTCATCGCCAAAACTGTGCTCCCCACATCCATTCAGTGAGAGTTTTTCCCATCCCTTCCACCCCCCTCCCGCCCGCCCACCCTCAGATGAATGTTATTGCCCTGTGTGATGTAAGTGTTCATCAGTTAGTACCAGTTTGATGGTGAGCACCAGTGGTGCTAGTTTTTCCAATCCTGTGACACTTCGCTTCGAAGAATGGGTTCTAGCTCCAACCAGGATAATACCAGATGTGTTAATTCACTGTTGTTCCTTATTGCTGAGTAATACTCCATGGTATACATATACCACATTTTATTGATCCACTCGTGTATTGATGGGCACCTTGGTTGTTTCCACAACTTTGCAATTGTGAATTGTGCTGCTATGAACATTCGAGAGCAGATGTCTTTATTATAAAATGTCTTTTTTTCTTTTGGATAAATACCCAGTAGTGGGATTGCTGGATCAAATGGTAATTCTACTTTTAATTCTTTGAGGTATCTCCATATTCTTTTCCATAGAGGTTGTACTAATTTGCAGTCCCACCAGCAGTGTATGAGTGTTCCTATCTGTCCATATCCCCACCAACATTTGTTATTTGGGGATTTTTTGATATGAGCCAATCTCACTGGAGTTAAGTGATATCTCATTATGGTTTTGATTTGCATTTCCCTGATGATTAGAGAAGTTGAGCAATTTTTTATATGTTTGCTGGCCATTATTCTGTCTTCTTTGGAAAAGTTTCTGTTCGTGTCCTTTGCCCATTTTTTAATAGGGTTGTTTGATTTTTTCTTGTTGATTTTCCTAATTCTGTATAGATTCTGGTTATCAGCCCTTTATCAGAGGTGTAGCATGCAAATATTTTCTCCCATTCTGTAGGTTATCTGTTCACTCTAGTGATAGTTTCCTTGGCTGTGCAGAAGATTTTCAATTTGATCAGGTCCCATGTACTTATTTTTGTTGCTGCTGTGATTGCTTTGGGGGTCTTCTTCATAAATTATTTGCCTAGGCCAATGTCTATAAGAGTTCTTCCAACATTTTCTTCGAGAATTCTTATGGTTTCATGTCTTAGGTTTAGATCTGTTATCCATTGTGAATTGATTTTTGTGAGAGGTGAGAGGTGTGGGTCCACTTTCAGTCTTCTACATATGGCCATCCAGTTTTCCCAGCACCATTTGTTGAATAGGGAATCTTTTCCCCAGTGTATGTTTTTCTGGAATTTGTCAAAGATCAGGTGACTGTATGAGGTTGGTTTTATATTTGGGTTCTCAGTCCTGTTCCATTGGTCTACATGTCTGTTCTTGTGCCAACACCATGCAGTTTTGGTTACTATAGCCTTGTAGTATAGTTTGAAGTCTGGCAGACAGATGCCTCCCAATTTGTTCTTTTTGCTTAAGATTGCTTTGGCTAGACGGGGTCTTCTCTGGTTCCACACAAAGCGTAGAATTATTTTTTCTAGATCGGCAAAAAATGATGTTGGTATTTTGATAGGGATTGCATTGATTCTGTAAATTAATTTAGGTAGCAAAGCCATTTTTACTATGTTGACTCTGCCTATCCAAGAGCATGGTAGGGCTTTCCATCTATTTACGTCCTCTGCAATTTCTTTTCTCAGTGTTTCATAATTCTCTCTATATAGGTCTTTGACCTCCTTAGTTAGATATGTTCCTAAATATTTAATTTTCTTTGTTGCTATTGCGAAAGGTATTGCATCTTTAATTTGTTTCTCGGCTTGATTGTTATTAGATATATGAAGCCTATGGATTTGTGTGTATTAATTTTGTATCCTGAGACTTTGCTGAATTCATTTATCAATTCCAGTAATCTCTTGGTTGAATCTTTGGGGTTTTCTATGTATAATATCATATCGTCTGCGAATAGTGAAAGTTTGACCTCTTCTGCCCCCATCTGGATGCCCCTAATTCCTCTGTCTTGTCTAACTGCTGTGGCCAGGACTTCCAGCACTATGTTGAAAAGAAATGGAGATAGTGGGCACCCTTGTCTGGTGCCAGTTTTAAGGGGGAATGCCTTCAATTTTTCCCCATTCAGTATGATATTGGCTGTGGGTTTATCGTATATGGCTTTAATAGTTTCTAGGAATGAGCCATCTATGCCTATATTGTTAAGAGTTCTTATCATAAAAGGATGCTGGATTTTATCAAAAGCCTTTTCTGCATCTATTGAAAGGATCATATAATCTTTGTTCTTGCTTTTATTTATATGGTGAATTACATTTATAGATTTGTGTATGTTGAACCATCCCTGCATCTCGGGAATAAAGCCGACCTGATCATGATGGATTATTTTTTTGATGTACATTTGAATTCGGTTTGCAAGGATTTTATTGAGAATTTTTGTGTCTATATTCATAAGGGATATTGGTCTGTAGTTTTCTTTTTTTGTTGTGTCCTTTCCTGGCTTTGGTATCAAGGTGATGTTGGCTTCGTAGAATGAGTTTGGGAGGATTCCATCCTTCTGGATATTTTCAAATAATTTCTGCAGTATAGGCACCTGTTCTTCTTTGTAGGCTTGGTAGAATTCAGGTGTGAACCCATCTCGTCTGGGACTTTTTTTTGTGGGTAGATTTTTTATTACTGCTTCAATTTCGGTGCTTGATATTGGTCTGTTTAGAAATTCTGTTTCTTCCTGCTTGAGCCTAGGGAGGTAGTGTGTTTCTAAGATTTTGTCCATTTCCTCCACGTTTTCGTGTTTGTGGGCATAGAGATTTTTGTAGTATTAAAGATGATGTTTTGTATTTCCACGGTATCAGTTGTGACTTCCCCTTTTTCATTTCTAATTGAGCTTATTAGAGTCCTTTCCTTTCTGCTTCTGGTCAACCTGGCAAGTGGCCTGTCTATTTTGTTTATCTTTTCGAAGAACCAACTTTTCATTTCATTCATCTTCTGCATTGTTCTTTTGTTCTTGATTTCATTTAATTCTGCTCTGATTTTGGTTATTTCTTTTCTTCTGCTGGCTTTAGGATTGCTTTGCTCTTCCTTTTCCATTTCCTTAAGGTGACTCGTTAGTTTACTGATTTGTGACTTTTCTGTCTTTTGGATGTGGGAATTTATGGTGATAAGTTTTCCTCTCAGGACTGCTTTTGCTGTATCCCACAGATTTTGATAACTTGTGTCCCCGTTATCATTTAGTTCAAAGAATCTTTTGATTTCAATTTGAATCTCCTCCTCAACCCAATAATCTTTCAGCAATAGATTGTGTAGTTCCACATTTTTGGAGGACGATGTGAGTTTCTGTTGGAATTGATTTCTAATTTTATTCCACTGTGGTCTGAAAAGATACATGGTATGATTTCTATTTTTTTGAATTTGTTTAGATCTGTTTTGTTGCCTAGGATGTGGTCAATTTTAGAGAAAGTTCCATGAGCTGATGAGAAGAATGTATATTCCGTGTTATTTGGGTGGAGTGTTCTGTAGATATCTCTTAGGCCCAAATGTTCTATAGTCCTGTTTAGGTCTTTTATTTCTCTATTTGTTTTTTGTTTGGAGGATCTGTCCTGTTCTGTCAGTGGAGTGTTGAAGTCCCCTGCTATTATGGCGTTGCTGCTTATTATGTTGTCTAGATCTAGCAGTATTTGCTTTATGTACCTGGGTGCTCCTGTGTTGGGTGCATAAATGTTTAGGATTGTTAAATCCTCTTGTGAGATTTTTCCCTTCACCACTATATAGTGTCCATTTTTGTCCTTCTTTACTTTTATTGCTTTAAAGTTTATGTCATCTGAAATGAGGATGGCTACTCCAGATTTCTTTTGGTTTCCATTAGCCTGGAAAATTGTATTCCATCCTTTCACCTTGAGTCTGAATGCGTCTTTGTGTGTAAGGTGTGTTTCCTGAAGACAACAGATACTTGGTTTGTATTTTTTAATCCATTCAGCCAGCCTATGTCTCTTCAATGGGCAGTTCAAGCCATTTACATTTATTGAGAGAATTGATATTTGGGGTAAATTTCTGATTATTCTGTTGGGTGGTATCTTTTGTTTTACCTCTTGCGTCATTGTGGAATCTGGTTTCTGGGGTTTTAGCTTTTGCATAGTTTTACATAGGTGGGTGTCTGTTGCTCTGTTTAGTGTATAATGCAGGTCTAAGCATTTCTTGCAAGGCCGGTCTGGATTTCGCAAATTCTATCAGTGATTGCTTATCTGGAAACGTCTTTATTTCTCCCTCATATAAGAAGCTTAGTTTGGCAGGATACAGAATTCTGGGTTGACCTTTGTTTTGTTTTAGGAGATTGATGATGTCTCCCCATTCCCTTCTGGCTTGTAAGGTTTCAGCTGAGAAATCTGCAGTTAATCTGATCAGTTTCCCTTTGTAGGTTACGTGTTCTTTTCATCTTACAGCTCTGAGGAGTGCCTCTTTTGTGTTTACTTTGGTCAGTCTAATAATTATGTGGCGTGGTGAATGCCTTTTCACATTGACTCTCCCAGGAGTCCTGTGTGCTTCTTGTACTTGGATATCGAGATTTCTGGCTAAGCCATGGAAATTTTCCTCTATTATTCCTTCAAATAAATTTTCCAGCCCATGCAAATTTTCCTCCTCTCCCTCAGGGATACCTATGATCCTTATGTTTGGCCTCTTTACATAATCCCACATTTCTTGTATGCTTTTTTCCTGCCTCTTGTTTTTGTGTTCTTTTTCTTTGGCCGATTTATTTAGCACATAGGAGCTGTCTTCTAGCTCTGAAATTCTTTCCTCTGCATGGTCCAGCCTATTCTTAAGGCTTTCCACTGTGTTTTGTAGATCCTTGAATGCTTCTTTCATTTCTAGGATTTCTATTTGATTTTTCCGTAATATTTCTATTTCTTTGGAGAATTTTTCGTTCATTTCTTGCATTTTTCTTGTGGTTTCTTTGTGCTGGGATTCAATTTTCTCTTGAATTTCATTGAGCTTTCTTATAATCCATAAACGAAATTCCTCTTCTGTCATTCTACTCATTTCATTTGGGTTGGTATCTATTGCTGAGGAACTGATAATTTCTTTTGGGGATGACTTTTCACTCTGATTTTTCATGTTCCCTGAGTTCTTTCACTGGTTTTTTCTCATCTGGCCTCTTGGTCGAGAGCTGGGGGTGTTAGAGCTAGTTTATGGCCCTGTCACCAGGCTCACTATTATTGTTCCTTGGCAAAGCCAGGGAGAGAAGTAATGGCCTGTATTGCCTTAGGTGTATTTTAGCATGTTTGGTGGATCTTGAGTTAACTCTGACCTGTGGTCTTCTCCTCTTCCCAGTGGAGTGTGGTGAGAATGACCTCCCAGCTTAGGCTCTGAGCTAATGAATTGTACTTGAGGATATGAGTCCTCCGCTCCCTATTAGCTAGGTATTCTGTTATGTCCGTGGCAGACTCTGATTCCCCAGTTGGGGTATGCGAAAGCCCCGTGCTTTGGGAGGGGCCTTGTAGCTCCTAGGGGTTACTTTGACCCTGCTTGTCCTGAGGTGCAGGTAGAAACAAAATTTCTTTTGGCTGCAGTGTGAGAGCTGAGTTGGGAAAATTCTACACAGCTCAGAGGTTGCTCATCTAGCCACGTGTGTCTGCCCTTCTGATGTGCGTCTCCGTGTGATACTGGTTGATAGGGGGATCTCCAATTGTGCACCCCTTTTCCACCACTAGACCCCAAGGCGAGGTGGGTGGCCATCTCTATCCCCAGCAGTCTCCACCGGGGGGATGTTCCCATGGGGATGGGGGAGTAGTGGCCGCTGGAAGCACTCTTGCGTGGCGTGAAATTCCCTATTGAAGTGGGCAGGATTATGGGGAGCTGCTCTGGTTCAGCCTGTGGCTCTTGAGGTATTTGGTTGTCATGGGAACCAGCAGTTACACCAAATGAGTCACTATAGCCAGCAACCTTCAAAATGAATGATCTCTGGGGTACAGGAGGGCTGGGACCTGAAGGGGCGGGCACTAGGTCCAGCACGGAGCAGACTTGTGGGAGGCCAGAGCTGGGGTAGCAGAACCAGATGGACGAGCTGCAAACTGTTTCTAATACCCAAAGGTCCCCCCGCTACAGTTCCAGGATCTGGTCCCACCTGGAACCCATGGATGCAGCTGACCCTGGCCACCAAAGGCAAAGCCTGTCTCGCCCCAGCAGAAGAGCCCCGGGCCGGGGCGGGGCGGAGCTAGAGACGCGGCTCACAGCTCCGGGCGGGCGGCTGTAAAGATGGCGGCCGCCACCCGCCTGGCACACAGCCGGGCTCTGTTCGCGCCGGGAGCGCAGTTTTTCTCCGCCGGCCACAGCGGCAGTTGCTAGCAGCCTCTAAGTGCGTGTCCTGCTCACCGTTAAACTCCTGGGCCCAGTCCCACTGACGTCCAGTGACGCAGTGCCGGTCCGCGAGTTCCCACGCACTGTCCCGGGAAGCTGAATCTCCACCCAGCGTGATCCCCAGCCCTGCGCGGTCTCTGTATACTGCAGCTGAGGGTTGTGTTTGGCTTTTGTGATTACTCCAACTCCACAGCGTCTGTTGTCTTGTGCAACTGCCCTGCCCCAACTCTGGGATTGTCCCTGACTGAGTGGATGGGGAGGTGCATAACCGCTTGGGGGGCAGGTTGCGCTGCGCAGACCTGGCAAGCACGGCCTTCCCACGCTCTGGGCTCTATTGTGCTCCATGCGCCCTCCGATCTTTGTGAAAATTTTGTACCTGTTTTCTTGGGCTGGGCGTTCGACGTTGTTTCTCTGTAATTTGCAATGCTGTTTTCGGAGTCAGCGGTCCGTGCTCGCAGGCAGCTGCTGGCGTTCTTCACATCCTTCCCTGGGAGCGGTGCGGTGGTAGGACGCTATCAGATAGCCATTTTTCTGTTGACAGTACCACTTCTTTTGCACTCTATTGGTCTTGAGACTATTATTCTAAGTGAAGTATCACAAGTATGGAAAAACCAATAGTACATGTACTCACTATTAAATTGGGACTAATTGATCAATACTCATGTGGACGTGTGGTAGTGAAACTCAAAGGAAACCAAGCAGATGGAGGGGTAATGGTTCAGTACACACCTAATGGGTGCAATGTATTCTATCTTGGTGATGGGCACACTTACAACTTTGACTTAAACTGCACAAAAGCAAATCATGTAAGCAAGATGTTCATACATTCCTAATATTGTGAAATTTTTAACAATGCTAGCAAATTGAATTCAGCAACATATCAAAAAGATAATTCACCATGATCAAGTTGGTTTTATCCCAGGGATGCAAGAATATTTAAACATACACAAATCAAGAGATGTGATTCACCACGTAAACAAAAACAAAAGCAGAGACCACATGATTCTCTCAAGAGATGCAGAAAAATCATTCAAAAAATCCAGCATTCTTACATGACAAAATCCCACAATAAACTAGGCATAGAAGGAACATACCTAAAAATTATAAAAGCCATATGTGACAAACCCACAACCAATATCCTACTAAATGGGGAAAAGTTGAAAACATACTCCCTAAGAACTGGAACAAGACATGTATGCCCACTATCACCACTTCTGTTCAACACAGTAATGGCATTCCCAGCCAGAGAAATCAGGCAAGAAAAAGAAATAAAGGTATCCAAATAGGGAAAGAGGAATTCAAACTATCCCTGTTTGACAATGATATGATCTTTTATGTATAAAGCCATAAAGACTCCACCAAAAGACTTCTAGAATTGATAAGTAAATTCACCAAAGTCTCAGGTTACAATATCAATGAACACCATTCAGTATCATTTCTGTATACTAATAACAGTCAAGCTGAGATTCAAATCAAGGTCTCAATACCATTTATGATAGCTACAAAGAGAATAAAATAGATAAAATATACTTATCCAATGATATTTTTAACAAAAATTGAAAAAAAGTCCTAAAATTCACATGGAACCATAAAAGGCCCCAAATAGATAAAGTAATGTTGAGAAAAAAGGACAACACTAGAGGCATCACACTACTTGATTTTAAAGTCTACTACAAAGCTACAGTAATCAAAACAGCATGGTACTGGTATAAAAACAGACACATGGACCAATGGAATAGAATAGAGAACCCAGAAATAAACCCATGCATTATGGTCAATCAATTTTTGACAAAAGTTCTCAGAACACACAATGGAAAAAAGACAGTCTCTTCAATAAATGGTGTTGAGAAAACTGGATATCCACATGTAGGAGAATGAAAATAGACTCTCTTCTCACACCATATACAAAAATCAACTCAAAATAGATTAAAGACTTAATCTTAACACCTGAAACTGTAAAACAATTAATACAAGAAAAAGCATAGGGGGATGCTCCACTACATTGGTCTGAGCAATGATTGTTTAGATATGATCCAAAAAGCATAAGCAACAAAAATGACAATAGTCAAAAGAACTTACATTAAACTGAAAAGCTTCTGAACAGCAAAGAAAACAATCATCAGAGTGAAGAGACAACCTACAGAATGAGAGAATATTATTGTAAACTATACTTATGATAAGGGGTTAATATCAAAATTATATAAGGAACTCAACTCAATAGTAAGGAAGTAACCCAATTAAAAAATGGTTAAGGGGCCTGAATAGACACTACTCAAAAGAATACATACTAGTGGTTTATAAGTAAATGAAAAATGTTCAACAGCACTAATCATCAAGGAAATGCAAACTTAAACCACAGTGAGATGTTTTCTTAATACCTGTTACAATTGGCTATTATCAAAAACATGAAAGATAGCAAGTGTTGGTGAGGATATGGAGAAAAGGGAACAATTGGACCTTGTTAGTGGGAATGTAAATTGGTATAGGAGTTATGGAAAACTGTATGGAGGTTCCTCAAAAACTTAAAATCAGAACTACCCAGTGATCCAGCAATCACACTACTGGGTATATATTCATAAGATGTGAAATCAGCAAGTCAAAAAAAATCTTTGCTCCCACATTTATTGAAGCATTATTCACAATAGCCAAGTTATGGAATCAATCCATGTGTCCATCAAAGGAAAAATGAATGAAAAGATATGGTACATATACAACATGGAATATTATTCAGCCTTAAAGAAGAATAAATCCTGTCATTTGCAACCATATGGATGGACTTGGAGGACAGTATGGTAAGTAAAATAAACCAGGCACAGGAAAACAAATACCACATGATCTCACTTATATGTGAGAACAATAAAGTTGAACTCATAGAAACAGAAGAAAATAGAGGTTACCAGAGGTTGAGGATGAGGGGACTAGGGAGCTGCTGGTCAAAGAACAAAATTTTAGTTAGATGAGAGGAATAGAGTCAAGAGATCTATTTTCCCATCGTGGTGACTACAGTCAATAACAATACATTGAATACTTGAAAATTGCTAAATGAATAGATGTCAAGTGTTCTTGCTACAAAAATGATAGGTATGTGAGATAATTCGTATGTTGAGTATTTTGATTTAGCCATTCCACAATGTATACATATATCAAAACATCATGCTGTACTCTGTAAATATATGCAATTTTACTTGTCAATTTAAAAATAAGCTAAATTTTAATTTAAAAAAAAAAGATGTTGGATACCTCAAACAAAAAACACTTCTACACACCAAAGAAAAAATCTGCAAAATAAAAAAGCAAAGCGATCAACAGAATAAGAGAATATGTTTGCACAGCATATATCTGACAAAGAGCTAAAAATATATAAGGAACTCATACAACTCAATAGCAAAAACTATCTGATTTAAAAATGGGTAAAGGATCTGAGTAGATATTTTTAGAAAGAAGACACACAAATGACCAACATGTATATGACAAGCTGCTCAACATCACTAACCATAAGGAAACTATAAATCATAACCACAATACCGCTTCATACCTGTTAGGATGGCTATTATCAAAAAGACATGAGACACCAGGTGTTGACGAGGATGTGAAGAAAAAGGAAGCCTTGTGCACTATTGATGGGAATGGAAATTGATACAACCATTCAGGAAAGCAGTATGAAATTTTCTCAAAAAATTAAAAATAGAACTACCATATGATCCAGCAATCGCACTTCTTGGTGTATATCCAAAAGATTTGAAATCAGTATATCATAGAGATGTCTACACTCCTATGTTATTTGAAGCATTATTCACAATAGCCAGGACATAGAAACAGCCTATATGTTCATTGATGGATGAATGCATAAAGAAATTGTGATATATATGTATATGTTTCACTCCTGGTATGTGTGTGTGCACATATATAATGATATATTCTTCAGTCATAAAAAGAAGGAAATCCTGTCATTTGCAATGTGAATGAAACTTGAGAGCATTATGCTAATTTAAATAAGTCAGACAGAAAGATGACTTATTTTTGTCTGACTTATTTCTCATTTTAGATCTTTAGGTCTCACTATGTGGAATCTAAAAAAGTCAAACTCAGAAACAGAGAGAAGAATGGTAGTGGCCAGAGTCCTTGGGGTGGAGAGGGAGGGGAATGGGAAGATGTTGGTCAAAGTGTACCAACTTTCAGTTATAAGATGAATAAGTTCTGGGGACCTAATGTACAGCGTGGTGACCATAGTTAACAATACTGTACTGTATGCTTGAAATTTTCTAACAGAGTAGATCTTTAATGATCTTACCACCATAAAAAGGCAACTAGGTGAAGTCATACATGTCTTAACTAACTTGATTGAGATAGTCATGTCACAATATTATGAATATCAAATCATCACGTTGTATACCTTTAAATTTATATAATTTTATTTGTTAATTATACCTCAATAAAGCTGGAAAAAATAAAAATTTTTAAAACTTGCTTTAAAAATTAACAGCTAATCAGGTAATTTGATAAACTTGATTAAGCCTTTTCTATGTAACACATCAATATGTGCTTACATGTGCAGACATATTGACTGACATAAGCTGAAAGGGAAACGAAGAGGCATTTAATCATTAACCCCATTAGACTTCCTGCCTTGTATTACTGGTCTTTGAAGCAGTGTGATTTAGAATTTTGGCAGAAGTAAGAGGGATGAATAAAATGAACTGTCTAGTCTTAAAAGAAGAAAATGGGGAAAATGCCATGTTGCCATAAATGTTATCTAAGAATGCAGGAAAACAGACACATAGAATGCCAAAATAACCATCATTTTTTCTCTCCCTTTTAGTAACAATTTTATTTAAAATTTAGTGTCCGTTCCTTATTTTTTTTATTCAAAAATAGGTTACCATGGACCTAGTAGTTATTGGTCCTGCCCTTGACACTTTAAGTCAAATCAGCTTACCGAGGTACTATACACCATCTGGTACATAAAAGCAAGTTATAAATACCAAGTGGTTCATGCAATTTTTTCAGTCCCATTTCTACCCCTAAAAAAGAGCCCTACCACTCTGAAAGAGTGTAAGTCTTGTGAGGAACCCACTCAGCTCAATAACAACATTTTTCTCCCACTTGACTCTTAGCAATGGGCATACTACCCCTAGTTCTCTACGGTGGCAGTAAAGCCCACATTAAGCAAAAACTCGCTGAAAGTGAAAGAACTAGCCAACACTCATACTCTACCTTCATTGCTCTAGAGCTCTCAATTGCAGAATATTCCAGCCAGACATCCTGAATCCAAAGAGAAATAAATGTAATAAATATATGCATTGAAATCCGAATCCTAATAGATTCAGGGGAATTGGGTCATTTTATGGGCTGGGTCTTAGTCCAGTATTCCCACTGACACATCCAGCCTGTATTTGCTCCCCCTTAAAGTGTAATCCCCATGAAGTCATATCTTTATCTTGTTTATTGTTTAATCCATGTCATTTAGAAGATTGCCTAAAATAAAATAGATTCTCAATAGACTCTCTTTTTTAGAAATGGTAGAATGTGATAATCCACTAAATAGCTACCATTGAACTGGGCATGACTATCTAGCCCTCTCCAGTCTGTATTCTCATAGTTCCTCTGTGGATCCCAGCCCCATTTTCTGGAAACCCACACCTTAAACTTTTCCTTGAAGTACTACCACCGGTACTGTGGACATACCTTAACAAGCCTCTACTTTACTTTTTATTTCCCTCCTTTCCCTTTTTATTGTTTAAATTCTAAGCAAATATGTACTTATTATGTAATTTTGTTTTAGACCAGGAAACAGAAGCCATTACCCTATGTCGTGAGTGTGACTATATAGTAAACTTTGCATTCAGGACATGTGAAACTACCAAATGATGCAGACATAAAGTTCAAAGCTAAAGCTTCCAGAGTTCTATGAATACAAACACATAATATAAGCTGACTCATCAGCCTACTCATCTTGTGGCTCTCCATTACCCCTAAAGGACCCTGGAGATCTGCATCTCTGTACTCTGTACTACTGTAGATTAAATCCAGTCACTTTTTTTTAGAATTTTCAGGACTACTGCCTTCTCCTGTTAATCCCCAATCAATTCTATATATCCCCAATCAATTCTATATATCCCCATATTCTTAACCAAACAATGAAGACACCTATACATATTGCAGACTCTAAGTGCAAAATAATAATGTTACTATTTATTATTATTATATAAAATGGCTAAATTTTTTTAAGCCTTAACTATGTGCTAGGAACACTTCTGAGCCTTTTATATAAATTACCTTTTTAAAAATTGTTTAAAATTGTGGTAAAATATACATAACATGAAATTTACCATTTTATTCAAGAAAGATCATATTAAAGATATAGATCAAAGGGTACAAAATTGTAGTTATATAAGATGAATAAGTTTAGAGATCTAATGTACAGCATAAGGACTATAGTTAATGATACTGTATACTGATTTGATAAGAAGGTAGATTTTAGGTGCTTTTGCCACCCACACACAATAAAAGATACAACTATCATATGCACAACCAAAAATACACTAACCCTTTCATTAGGAGAAGATGCAAAGTCCTTGAATGACATTCACTCTTCTCATTGGTAGCCTCTACCTTAAATATTATGATATAAAGTTACCTTTACAGCAAAAGAAGTGTGGCAATGGGCTCATGCTCATGGCATCCAGTCGTTTTACCATGTTCTCCACTATCCTGAATCAACTGGCTTGATAGAATGATTGAATGGCCTTCCAAAGACTCAGTTACAGTGAAAGCTAGGTGGCAACATCTTTCAGATTTGGGTCCAGTCTGCATTTGTATTATGTTAGTTGGTAGCATAACCTTGTTATTGTCTTTATTTTGGATTAAGTATGGTTTAAGAAGATGTACATGGGTACCAAGTTGACAAGGAATGGACCTATGATTGTAACCAGCTCCATAGCAAGAAAATGTTTTCTCAATAATGTTTTTAGTTCCCTCATATTTCAAGTGAGTTTTCAGTGTTCACATTATGGCTGGGGCTGGCAGCTCTAAGTGACCTTGACAGCAAGTTTTATCTCAGCCCTGGTAGCTTAGCATCTATAGCCTCAAAATAGGCAGAAAATAGACAGAGAGCTCTCAGTAAGATTTGATGACAAGAACTTTGTAACTTTCTGCTGCACTGATGCATTCTCTTTTGAGTTTCTTCCCCAGAAATGGTGGAACCTCCTTGCAGCCATGAGATAACTACAAAGCCTCACACCACCTGTTTGTCTGGAAAAGACAAGATAAGTGATACTCTACCACAGACGATGCCAAAGACCCACTGAGCCTGTGCACAAGGCTGAATGAATGACCAATATTAACCCCTAGCTCATTATAATACTAAAATCCCCACTCTGGGAGGGACTTATCTGCCATTTTTTGATCATGGGACGTATGTACTAGCATGATTCTTCACTGCACTTGCATGCCCTGCACTCCACCCCAAACACATAATGATGCTTTCTCCCCTCATGCATTATTCATTTTGCCTCCAGAAAAACCCCCTGACCCTGTTGGTCAGGGAGGCAGATTTGAGGCAGTTCATACCTCTCCCTCCCAGCAGATGTGTCTACTGTAATAAGTCCTTTTTTCCTTGACAATCCTTGTTGTCTCAGTAATTGGTTTTCCATACAGTGAGCAACAGTGAACCCCCCTTGTGGGTTCATTAACGTTATGGTTGATTTTATGTGTCACCTTGGCTATGCAACAGCATCCAGATATTTGTTCAAACATGTCTAGATGTTGCTGTGAAGGTATATTTTTATTTTTATTTTTATTGTGTATATTTAAGGTGCACAACATGAAGTTTTGATATACATATACATAGTGAAATGATTACTAAAGTCATGCAAATTAACATATCCATCGTCTCACACAGTTATCTTTTGTGTGTGTATGTACTAAATTTACATGGGACAAAAATATCTTCACACTTTTGCTCATTCTGGGAGGTCTATCCATATACCTCTTCCCCAGACCTCTTTGTCATAAATTTTCCAATCATGTTCCCTCCATGTCTGTGACCACCCAGCCAAACCATTGACCATTTCATGAATCAGCATATAATTGAACATCTGGCCTTCTCTCCTTCCAAGCAAAATGAACAATCAGGTGCACTGCTGAAAGTTATGTCCACTTGGAGAATTTCCCTTCACTACTGTCCTTCAAGAATGTACCTGAAAAGGGCTGTAGTGCTGCATCTGTCCCATTCTCAGTGGTGCCTGCATATCACAGAGAACCATCTGTAAACTAGGCCCAAGTTTTCTCTTCTTCAGTCAATTTATTGTAGGAAACCCCCCATGAGGCTATAGGTGCAGACTGCGAGAGAGATTGCAGTGTAGCAGTAGTGGGGTCTATGGGCATTTGGGTTACTTCTTCACATAACTTACTTGTACCTACAAGGTCTTCTTGAGCACAATCTTGTATATAACACTTGCATTTGATGATGGAGTGCTACTTTGCATAGCTGACATTATGGTTTGGTGGGTAAGCAACACCCCATGCATGTCGGGCAGCTCAGACCACATGGTAATTTGGTGGCCCATGGCTGAGCATTTACTCTCTACTAAGGCCATGTTGCAGGTCAAAAACTGTTTCTCAAAAGTATAGTTATCTGCAGAAGATATCAGGGTTTTGCTCCAAAATCCTAAGGGCTTAAACTGTGGTTCATTTTTTGATACTGACAAAGGCTTGCAATAGCCCTCCTACCTTCCCCTGACACTTCAGGCACCATTGGATCTGCTGGTTCATATGGCCCAAGTGGCAGATAAATTTAAATGGCAGTCTTGACCTTTTGCAGAGCCCCCTTCAAAACTAGAAGCTTTTGGGGTTACTTGGTAAATGGTAAGATTAGAAACCCCCCAAAAAATCTTACCTCAATAGCCAAAAGAGGCCCACTAATCACTGTGCCTTTCTTTTGACTGTAGAAAGGGATAAATGCAAAAACGTGCCCTTTACATTAGAAGGGATATCTCACCAAACCTTCAACCACTGGACCACTAGAATTTTACTAAAGTAGAATGCCCTGAATTATTTTGACTTTATTTCCCACCCTCTGACACACAAATGTCTTACCAATAAGTCTAGAGTAGTTGCTACTTTTTGCTCACTAGGTCCAGTTAGCATAATGTCACCAATGCAATGAATCCATGTGATTTCTTGTGGAAGGGAAAGGTGAGCAAGGTCACTGCAAATTAAATAATGACTTAGGGCTGGAGGATTGATATGCTTCTGAGATAGAACAGTAAAAGTGTATTGCTGGCCTTGTTAACTGAAAATAAACTGCTTCTGGTGGTCTTTACTAACAGGTATGAGGAGAAAAGCATTCATCAGGTAAATAGCTATATACCAGGTACCAGGGGATGTGTTAATTTGCTCAAGGAATTAAACCACATCTGGTATAGGAGCTGTAATTAGAGTCACCACATGGTTAAGCTTACAATAATCTGATGTCAATCTCCAAGATCCTTCTGTCTTCTGCATAAGCCAAATAGGCAAGATGAATGGGGATGTGGTAGGAATCACCACCCCTGTATCCTGCAAGACCTTGATGGTGGCAGTAATCTCTTCAGTCCCTCAAGGAATGCAAAACTGCTTATGGTTTACTATTTTTCCAGGGTAGAGGCATTTCCAGTGGCTTCCACTTGGCCTTTCTCACAATAATAGGCCTCCACAGGTCAGGGAGCCAATGTGGGGATATGCTCCTCATTTTATGATGGGGCTGCATCTTGATAAACCCATCATACTTAAAAATATTATAAGCCAAAAATGTGTTTAATACACCTAACATACCAAACATCATAGCTTAGCCTAGCCTACCTTAAACATGCTCACAACATTTACATTAGCCTACAGTTGGGTAAAATCATCTAACACAAAGCTGATTTTATAATAAAGTGTTGAATATCTCATGTAATGTATTGAATATTGTACAGGAAATTGCAAAACAGATTGGTTGCATGGATACTTGAAGTATAGTTTCTACTGAAGGCATATCACTTTTGCACCAATGTAAGGTCAAGAAATTGTAAGCCATGTGCCCCCTTTAGCAGCACATATATTAAAAGTAGAATAATACTGAGAAGATTAGCATGGCCCCTGCAAAAATATGACAACATATTCATGAAGCATTCCAGATTTTTAGGAAAACCCATTAGGCTAACTTCAGACTTCTCAGCGGAGACCTTACAAGCCAGAAGGGATTGGGGCCCCATCTCCAATCTTCCTAAACAGAACAACTGCCAGCCAAGAATTTTGTATCCTGAAAAACTGAGTTTCACAATTTATGGAGAAACAAAGTCTTTTCCAGACAAGCAAACACTGAAGAAATTTGTCATGACCAGACTTGCCCTGCAGGAAATACTCAGAACTGAATTATACATGAATCAGCACAATAGATACCCACCAGTGTAAAATCACCCAAAAAAGCTAAAGCTCACAGCTCTAACAAAACAATAGCACAAGAGGGAAAACAAAGCCATAAGGTACCACCAAACATGATGAAGAGAATAGCATCCCAGATATCAATTCTATCACTCAATGTTAATGGTCTGAATGCTCCACTCAAAAGACATAGACTGGATGAATGGATGAACAAACAAAACTGAAGTATCTGCTGTCTCCAGGAAACACATCTAAACCACAAGGATGCACAAAGACTCAATGTGAAAAGATGGAAAAAATATATACCATGCAAATGGAAACCTAAAGAAGAAGGTGTAGCCATATTCATATCAGATAAAATTGACTTTATATGAACAATGGTAAAGAAAGACAAAGATAGTCATTATATAATGGTAAAGGGGGCAATTCAACAAGAAGACATAACAATAATAAATATATGCACCTTACAAGGAGCTCCCAGATACATAGAGCAAATTCCACTAGAGCTAAGCCAGAATTAAATAGTAGCATTGTAAGCCAGGGACTTCAGCACCCCACTGTCAGACATGGACATCAAAGCAGAAATAAATAAAGAAACACTGGACTTAAATGAAACTCTAAAACAAATGGACCTAACATACATTTACAGAACATTGTACTCAAAAAACTACTGAATATACATTCTTCTCATCAGCACATGGGACATTCTCCAGGATTGATCATATCTGATGACACAAAACATGTCTCAACAAATTCAAAAAAATTGAAATCATACCAAGTATCTTCTCAGACCACCATGGAATAAAACTAGAAATCAATTCCAAGAGAAAGACTCAAATCTGCACAAAGTCATGAAAATTAAACAACTTACTGCTGGGTGATTACTGGGTCAATAATGAAATTAAGATGGACATCAAAGATTCCTTGAACTAAACAAAAAAGGGGACACAAGCTATCTAAATCTATGGGATTCATCAAAAGCAGTCCTAAGGGGGAAATTCATAGCCTTACATACCCACATCAAAAAGACAGAAAGATCACTAATTAACAACTGAATGTCACATCTCAACAAACTAGAAGTGGAAGAGCAAACCAAACCCAAAGCCAGCAGAAAATAAATAAAAAAGGAAACAGCAGAAATAAATGAAATGGAAAACAAAAAATATGAAGGATCAATGAAACAAAAAGTTGGTTCTTTGAAAAGATAAACAAAATTGATAGATCTCTCACTAGATTAATCAAGAATAGAAGAGAAAGGACCCAAATAAGCTCAATCAGAAATAAAAAAGGAGATACTACAACTGATAACACAGAAATACAAAATAAATCATCTGTGAATACTATGAAAATCCCTACACACATAAACTATAAAACGTAGAGGAAATGGACAAATTCCTGGAAACACCAACCTCCTAAGACTCAATCAGGAGGAAGAAATAGAACTGCTGAACAGACCAATAATGAGCAGCAAGATAGAAGCAGTAATAAAAAATCTTCCAACAAAAAAAAAAAAGTCCCAGACTACATGGATTCACAGCTGAATTCTACCAGACCTACAAATAAGACCTGGTCCCCATACCACAGAAATTATACCATAACATTGAGAAGGAGGTAATTTCCCCAACTCATTCTATGAAGCTAGTATCACCTTGATACCAAAACCAGAAAAGGACACAACAACAAAAAAAGAAAACTACAGACCTCTATCCTTTATGAATATAGATGCAAAAATCCTCAGTAAAAAAGCTAGCAAACTGAATTAAAAAGCACATCAAAAAATAATTCAGCATGACCAAGTTGGTTTCATCCCAGGGATACAAGGATGGTTCAACATACATAAATCAATAGATGTGATTCAACACATAAAAAGAAGCAAAAACAAAGACCATATGATCATCTCAATAGATGAGGGGAAAGCATTCAACAAAATCCAGCACCCTTTCATGACAAAAGTCCTCAACAAACTAGGCACAGAAGGAACATATCTTAAAATGACAAAAATCTATATATATGACAAACCCACAGCCCACATCATACTGAATGAGGAAAAGTCGAACGCATTCCCCCTAAGAACTGGAATAAAACAAGAGTTCTCACTGTCTCCACTTCTATTCAACATAGTACTGAAAGTTGTAGGCAGAGCTATCAGGCAAGAGAAAGAAATAAATATATCCAAATCAGGAAAGAGGAGGTCAAATTATCACTTTTCACTGATGATATGATTTTGTATCTAAAAAATCCCAAAGACTCCACCAAGAGACTCCTGGAACTGATAAATAAATTCAGCAAAGTCTCAGGTTACAAAATCAATGTACACAAATCAGTAGCACTTCTATATACCAATAACAGTCAAGCTGAGAGTCAAATCAAAGGCTCAATACCATTCACAATAGCTACAAAGAAAATAACGCACTTAGGAGTGTACTTAACCAAGGAGGTGAAAGATCTCTACAAGGAGAACCACAAAACCCTGAGGAAAGAAATCACAGATGACACAAAAAAATCAAAAATATATCATGCTCATGGTTTGGTAGAATCAACAATGTTAAAATGTCCATACTGCCCAAAATGATTTACAAATTCAGCACAATCCCCATCAAAATAACAGCATCATATTTCACGGATCTAGAAAACATAATTCTATGGTTTGTTTGCAACCAAAAAAGAGCCCAAATAGCCAAAGCAATCTTAAACAAAAAGAAAAAATCTGGAGGCATCACAAACTATACTACAAGGCTATAGTAACCAAAATAGCATGATATTGGTACAAAAATAGAGACATAGACCAATGGAACAGAACAGAGAACCCAGATACGAAACCTTCTACCTACAACCAACTGATCTTTGAAAGAGCAGACAAAAACCTACACTGAGGAAAAGAATCCCGATTCAATAAATAGTGCTGGGAAAATTGGATAGCCACCTGCAGAAGAATGAGACAGGATTCCTATCATCCACAACTTACAAAAATTAATTCAAGATGAATAAAAGACTTACATGTAAGGCATGAAATCATAAAACTTATAGAAGAAAATATAGAATAAACTCTTCTAGATATCAGCCTAGGCAAAGAATGTGTGACGAAGGCCCAAAAGTAATTACTGAAAACAAAAATTAAAACATAAATGGGGCTTGATTAAATTAAAAAGATTCTGCACAGCAAAGGAAATAAACAACGGAGCTAATAGACAATCTACAAAATGGGGGCAAGTATTTGCAAACTATATATCTGATAAAGGGCTGACATCCGGAATCTACAAAGTACTCAAATAAATCAGCAAGAGAAAAACAACCCTGTTAGTAACTGGGCAAAAGACATGAACCAGAAGATAGACCAAGAAACTTGGAAAAATAGCCAAGAAACATGAAAAAAAAAAAAGGCTCAACATCAGTAATCATCAGGGAAATCCAAATTAAAACCACAATGAGATATCACCTTACCCCTGTCAGAATGGCTCTTATTAAACAGTCCAAAAACAATAGATTCTGGCATGGATGCGGAGAGAAAGAAACACTTATACACTGTTGATTGAACTGCAAATTACTACAGCTCTATGGAAAACAGTATGGAGATTTCTCTAATAATTAAAAGTAGACCTACCATTCGATCCAGCAATCCCACTACTGGGTATCTACCCAAAGGAAAAGAAGTCATTTTATCCAAAAGGCACCTGCACTGGTGTCTTTGCAGCTCATTTCACAATTGCAGAGATGTGAAGTCAACTCAAGTGCCCATCAATTCATGAGTGCATTAACAAAATGTTGTATATATATATACCATGTAGTACTACTCAGCCATAAAATGGAATGAATTAATATCTTTTGCGGCAATGTGGATGGAACTGGAGACCATTATCCTTTTTCAAGAATGGAAAAACAAACACTAAAAATGCTCTCTAATAATTTGGAACTAATTGATGAGCACACATGGACACAGAAAGAAGTAAAAATTGTTGGAAATCAAGAAGGGGGAAGGAGAGGAGGGGTGGGACACAAACCTACCTAACAGGTACAATGAACACTATTCAGGTGATGGGCACACTTATAGCCCTGACTAAAGCATTATAAAAGCTATCCATGTAACAAAAACATGTATACCCCTTAATATTTTGAAATGAAAAAAATAATGAAAATTTAATAATAATTACAAGTCAAACCATCATAAGCTGGGGATTGTATGTATATGTGTATACCCACATATATGTATATGTATATATGAAAATATGTGTGTGTATATACATATATATATATTATATATATATAATATATATATATATAAAAGGAGAGAGAGAAGAGAGAGATTTTAAGAAATTGACTAATGCAAATATGAAGGCTTAAAAGACCAATATGTGCAGGGAAGTCTGGCAAGCTGGGAATCCAGGGAAGAGTTGATATTACAGCTTGAGTCCAAAGGCAGTTTGCTGGCAGAATTCCCTTTTCTTCAGGGGAAGTGAGTTCTTTTTCTTTTAAGGTTTTCAACTGATTGGATGAGGCTCACTCACATTATGGAATATACTGCGTTTTACTTAAAGACTACTGATTAATATGCTCGCCTCATCTAAAAAATGCCTCCATGGAAATATCTAAAATAGTATTTGAACAAATATCTTGGTACTACAGCATAGCCAAGTTGACAAATAAAATTAACCACCATACCACCCAATTGTCTGTTTCCAAGGTCAGGCAAAGCTCAGGTAAAGTAGGTTCACATCAAGTGCAAGCCCATGCAATGGAAAATAAGTCACTCTGGGAGTATTTAAAATGACTAGAGGAATACCATGAAGATATTGCACGTTTGGTTGCAGACCACAGCAGTAAAGCTAATAGCAAAATAAAGTTAATGTTGCAATAAAGCGAGGCACACAATTTTTGTTTATTTTGCCATATACATAAAAGTTACATTTACACTATACAGTAATTCATTAAGTGTGCAATAGAATTATGTCTAGAAATGTACACACCTTAATTAAAAACATGTTATTGCTAAAAAATGCTAATAATCATCTGAGCCATCAATGAGTTGAAATCTTTTTGCTGGTGGAGGGTCTTGCCTCGATGTTGGTGGCTGCTGACTGACTGATCAGGGTGGTGACTGCTGAAGGTTGTGGTGGCTGTGGAAATTTCCTAAAATAAGACAACAATGAAGTTTGCCACATCTACTGACTCTTCCTTTCATAAAAGATTTCTCAGTGTCATGCAATGCTGTTTGATAGCATTTTGCACACAATAGAACTTGTTTCAAAAAAAATGGAGCCAATCCTCTCAAACCCTGACACTGCTTTATCAACTAAGTTTTATAATATTCTATATCTACATCTTGTCATTTCAACAATATTCACAGCATCTTCAGCAGGAATAGATTTTGTCTCATGAAACCACTTTTTTTACCCATCCTTAAGAAGCAACTCTTCATTCTTGAAGTTATATTCTGAGATTGCAACAATTCAGTCACATCCAGAGCAAGGCCCTAACTCTCTTCAATTCTATGAAGGCCGAGAGACATGAGGAAGCTGCCAAAGAAAATTTGGAAGCTAGCAGAGGTTGGCTCATGAGGTTTAAGGAAACAAGCCATCTCCATAAAATAAAAGTGCAAGGTGAAGCAGCAAATGCTGATGTAGAAGATGTATCAAGGTATCCAGAAAATCTAGCTAAGATCATTGATTTAGGTGGCTACACTAAACAGATTTTCAATGTGGGGAAAAAAAAGCTTTCTGTTGGAAAAAGAGGCCATCTAAAACTTTCATAGTTAGAAAAGAGAAGTCAATGCCTGGCTTCAAAGTACAGGTCAACCCTCTTGTTAGGGGCTAACACAGCTGGTGAATTTACGTTGAGGCCAATGCTCATTTACCATTCTGAAAATCTTAGGGTTCTTAAGAATTGTGCTAAATCTATTCTGCCTGTGCTTTATAAATGGAACAACAAAGCCTGGATGAGAGCACATATGTTTACAGCATAGTTTATTGAATAATTTAAGACCATTGTGGAGACATACTGCTCAGATAAAAAGATTCCTTTCAAAATATCACTGCTCATTGACAATAATCTTAGTCACCCAAGAGCTCTGATGGAGATGTACAAAACAATTAATGTTGTTTTCATGCCAACTAACATAACATCCATTCTGAAGCCCATGGATCGAGGAGTAAATTTTGACTTTCATGCCTTATTATTCAAGAAGTACATTTCATAAGGCTATAGCTGCCACAAGTAGTGATTCCTCTGAAGGATACGGGCAAAGTAAATTGAAACTCTTCTGGAAAGGATTCACCGTTCTAGATGCCATTAAGAACATTCACAATTTGTGGGAGGAGGTCAAAATAGTGACATTGACAGTAGTTTGAAGAAGTTGATTCCAGCCCTTATGGACAACTTTGAGGGGTTCAACACTGAGTGGAGAAAGTAGTTGCAGATGCAGTTCAAATAGCAAGAGAACTGGAATTAGGAGTGGAGCTTGAAGATGAGACTGAATTGCTGCAGTCTCACAATATAACTTCAAGAGTGAGGTTTTGCTTCTTATGGATGAGCAAAGAAAGTGGTTTCTTGAGATGGAATCTACTCCTGGTAAAGATACTGCGAACATTGTTGAAATAACATCAAAGGATATAGATTATTATAAAACTCAGTTGGTAAGCAGTGGCAGGGTTTGAGAGGACTGACTCCATTTTTCAAAAGTTCTACTGTGTGTAAAATACTATCAAACAACATTGCATGATACAGAGAAACCTTTTGCGAAAGGAAGAGTTAATAGATGCGGCAACCTTCGCTGTTGTCTTATTTTAAGAAATTTCCACAGCCACTATAACCTTGACCAGCCACCACCCTAATCAGTCAGTTACTAGCCACCAACATTGAGGCAAGACCCTCTACCAGCAAAAAGATTACTACTCATTGAAGGCTCAGATGATCGTTAGCATTTTTTAGAAATACAGTATTTTTAATTAAGGCATTTACATTTTTAGACATAATGCTACTGCGTACATAATAGCAATATAGTGTAAACATAACTTTTGTACATGCTGGGAATTTACACAATATACATGAAGTATGCCTGTATTTGAGGGACAAGGTGTCAATCTTCTATTTCTCCACTAGGGGTCAATGCAGCCTTAAATTTTTTTTATGGAACTGTAGTTTCGATATAATTATTTCATTTTTATATACAAATGTATTGACTAGCTCTGTGTACACTATTAAGATGTACAAGGATTCTTGGGAACCACAGACAAAATGGTCATAATTTAACATGTTCTGTTGAGCAATCACCACTGAAATATGCACTGAGAGGAAGCTTGCTTTATTTTTAAAACTGCATACAATGTCGTTGGCCCTGAAACTCCAAGAAATATCTAGATTACACATCTTGTTTGTATCCTATATCATTTCAAAAAAGGCCACAGTGTCTATTAAAATGCCAGCCTTTTGTTAGTTCATTTTAGTAGCTACTTCACACAATCATACTACATATTAAGCATATTTTACATAATGAAAACGTTTACCATAGCCCATAAACCGAATACCTTCTGTTTCATGGTGTCATCAACTTTATTAACTTCTGAACATCTCTTATTCTCTCCATTTATTTTTCAAGGATATTTTTCCATTCCCTAATTATTTTGTCTTTAAATAGGGTTTCTTTTGTGGAGGCGGGGCTGTCTGAGACCTGCAACCCGGCAGTCTGGAGCAGGCCTCCCTCCTTTCCACCCTCCCCTGTTCCAGAGAATTTATGCAGATCCCAAAAACAATCACAGCAACAACAAAAATAAATAAATGGGACCTGATCAAATTAAAAAGCTTCTGCACAGCCAAGGAAACCAACACTAGAGTGAACAGACAACGTACAGAATGGGAGAAAATATTTGCATGCTATACATCTGATAAAGGGATGATATCTATATAGAACTCAGGAAAATCAGCAAGAAAAAATCAAACAACCCCATTAAAAAGTGGGCAAAGGACATAAACAGAAACTTTTCAAAAGAAGATAAACTAACGGCTAAAAAACATATGAAAAAATGCTCAACATCTCTAATCATCAGGGAAATGCAAATCAAAACCACATGAGATATCACTTAACTCCAGTGAGAATGGCTTTTATCAAAAAGTCCCAAAACAACAAATGTTGAAGTGAATGTGGAGAGATAGGAACACTCATACACTGCTGGTGGGACTGAAAACTAGTACAACCTCTATTGAAAGTAGTATGGAGATACCTCAAAGAACTAAAAGTAGAACTACCATTTGATCCAGAAATCCCACTACTGGGTATAGACCCAAAGGGAAAAAAAAGCATTCTATAAAAAAGACATCTCTGCTCAAATGCTTATAGCAGCACAATTCACAATTGCAAAGATGTGGAAACAACCCAAGTGCCCATCAGTACATGAATGGATAAATAAAATGTGGTATATGTATATCATGGAGTACTACTCAGCCATAAAAAGTACAGTGAACTACTTCTTGTATTATCCACGATGGAGCTGGAGGCCATTCATCTAAGTGAAGTATCGCAAGAACGAAAAAACAAACACCGCATGTACTTACCACTAAATTGGTACTAATCAAACAAAACTTACATGCACATATGGAAGTAACATTCATCGGGGATCATGCAAGTGGGAGGGGGGAGGAGGGGATGGGTAAACTCACACCTAACAGGAGTGATGTACACTGTCTGTGGGATGGGCACCCTGTAGCTCTGACTCAGGCAGTGCAAAGGCAATTTATGTAACCAAAGCGTTTGTAGCCCCGTAATACTTTGAAATAATAAAAAAAACGTGGTTTCTTTTGAAGCTTCAAGCCTGGATGCTGATGATGAAATCAACCTCTCCCTAATAAAATAGCACCACATATCAGTAAAGAAAGTTAGTATCAACAAATCAATAGAAATTTGATTTGTTATCATTCAAATGTTGTGACCCTCTTCAAATGTATACCTCAGTTCTACCAGGCCTACCAGTTCTACCAGGCCATCACCCTGGCACATCAAACAGCACCACTGAAAAATAGAACCCAATGCCTTCCATATAATAGGCCTTTGTAACCAATTGTGCTTTGTCCAAGAACAGCCTCAAAAGTCCTAAAGGATGATGTCATTGAATCCTGATCCACAAACTCCTTTGGACGCTTTTGGTCTATATCTGCTTATGGACCTTTTCCCTTCCCGTAGTCATGGTTCCAACCTGATGATGGTGGATGCAGTATACATGATTCTGGTTTGTTGGTCCACTTTTACACAAACTTGGCACTCCCTTTACCAAGGGGCTTATTTCGGCAATATGGACGACAGAAGTTGCTTGATCTCTGACACTGCTCTCAGGTTGCATCCCAATTCTGGAAGAGCCATTTAAAGCCCTTCACATTGTGGTTTATCTCTATGGCACTCCAAAGTAACAGGCCAATGACAAGATAAAGGACAATAATGTGATTCTAGAGGAGTAATACTTTCATTGCTATAAACCCTGCAAACTACAGAAAAGATCCACCTACCACACCACCACAGACTATGTGTTTTACATTTTCTAAAGTGTATTCCATGAAACACCAGTCCATAAATTATATTGTTGTATTTTCCTCTAATTTGGTCTTAAAGTATCTCTCTGGACAGTAGACATAAACTCTAGCCCTTCCCTGACGGGTCTCCAGGAGGAGCAGTTGTGGATGTTTACAGTGTGTGTTTTACAAGATAATTCTTTATTCTAGTGGACAATCTAATGTCTAAGTGTCTGTGTCTGACCTGTGGCCAAGTGTCCTTCTCACATGAAACTTGTTTATATAGAGGATGCCGTTGTGGTTCTTCTCTGACCCATGTCCAGTTTATTCTTACTCCCTAAGATAGCCACTCCTGAGGAGATCCCTGACTGCAAAGGGAGTCAGAGTCAGGTATCAGTCAAGTGAGACAGAGGAGGTGGCACAAAAAAAAAAGCACAAAATAATAGAAGCAATATATTACTTATGGATCCAAGAGAGAAGAGGGCAGCATTCCTCATAGTGCCAATGGGAAGGGGGGAACCATCCGGGACACACAACCCATGGGTGGGGGGCAAAAGAGAGAAAGAGGAACCTGTGGGTTAAAGCTTCTATTGGGGTCCAGGGTGCTATCTAAGCAGGTTTCCCACGGGGAATTCTAATTGGTTGGTTTAGAGCAAGCAGGCACAAGTCCTGTGAAGTCATGCTGTGACTGAGAGGTTGTCACTGTGGCATATCTGCAGTCCATATGGGGTGTGGGTGTCAATGGTACAAGTTAAGTAGGTTGTATCTAGCTGTCACATAGAGAGGTAGTCACCAGGAGGTGGTTGTATAAGGCAGATATCTAGATCTACCTCCTTGTGGAACTGGGAGGAGATGGAGAACTGGAAACTGTGCCAGGGGTGACTAAGCCCTGTTTCTGGTATGAGAAAGTCCAACTTATATTCATAATGGATGCTGAGGCAACATAATATTATAGGCATTCACTACATATGTCCAAATGGTTACTGACTGAATCTTCTTCGATATCTAATAGGCATGTCAAATTTTACATGTTCAAATGGAGCTTTTAATTTCTAATCACCTATTATAAAACAAAACAAAACAAATCATCTTCCTCCAGCAATTCCTATCTCATTTAATGGCAGCACTGAGAACTACTCAGACACTCAGTTCAGTTATTCTGACTAGCTGGGTAACAATTCTCCATTTGCAAATATCTATCCTGTATTCCATAAAGGTACACTATGAGAATTAAATGTGACAATTTATGCAATGAATAACAGAAATTCAATAAAAGGTAAGCATTCAAATGCTTATCATTATTCTGAAACATTCTCAAGATGAGCAACTTATTTCTGTGTCTGATCTTCTGGTCTACATCTCACCACAACAGGTATTAGAGTGGGCTGTGATAATAATGAGAGTTTGGCATTTCCTGCACTGTATGCTCAGCAACAGACTGATAGCTTTAGAGGCTGGATTTGATGATATAGGATGAAGACTTATGAAATAGGGAGTGACAGGAAATAAGGTGAATTCAGGTAAAGGAACCTAAGACGCATTCTTTGAGCTTTCAGTGCATCTTCTTGGCTTCTTTTACTAAACATCTTGGCTCTCTATGGTACATGACTTACCATGACCTTTGGTTGTCCTAAAGATGTCCTATTGAATTTGCTGCATTTCTCATAGTCTTCTAAGTGCTAAACAGTAATTTCTGAGGTGTCACAGTGCTCAGTGTTGTGGGGTTGTCAACCAAGTGGGTCAATGCTGGGTTTGGGACCCTGGGGCATGGAGCTAGAGTAGGGGTGTCAATGAAAAGAATAAAATATGCCATCTTACCATTACTATTTTTCCCTTGTTAGGGCAATGTCCCTTTTGAAATCCATGGTGAGTTTCTCCAGGTCACCAAGAAGCATAAGGAGTAAAAAGTGGGTACAATAATATGTTGGGACTAAAGTATATACTATTGGTCTTGATGCATATTTCATGATTGGCAGTGTGCTATAAGGCTTCATGCCAGGTTGTGATCCTCCAAAAGTCCCAGGGTGCCATATAAAATGTATTTAATATGTCATAGTGGTCTGCCAAGGTGATATAAGGGAAGAAGTACAGGACATGTGGGTAGGTTTCTAGAATTATGTTACATGATGCATGTACCTCTCTATATTTAGCTCCTTTAGGAACTTTTGACTGCCTCTGAATTTTGGCCAAGTGCTACTCTGGGTGGACATCAATACACTTATTGCTATGCACTGGGGGTCAAGTCATATAAATAATAATCAGTCCACAAATCCAAATGGCAGTCATGTGGTTATAATGGAATAGCAAGCCTGGAGTCAGGAACCAAGCTGGATTGAAACTGAAATAGTTGGAAAATAAAGTGAAGGCACTCTAAAATAGTTTTGTTGGTGATAAAGCACATGGTGTGTAAGTTGATGAGGGGAAAATGTGAATGTAATTACCTCTGCCCCTGGAAGTCTGTTTGGGGGTCTACTTGAAGTTACCATTTTTGTAGCCATCCATTTCCTTTGTTAGCTACTGGTCCTGGATGCAATGTAACTTAAGATACAAGCCTTCATGATGATGTGGAATTCTCAAACAGTGTTGTTCACCTGGGTTTACTGCCAACATCACTGTCTGTTCACAGAGCAGAAAGCCATTTGACCCTGCCTCATAAAAAAAGTATGCATCCCTCAGGGAGAATTATCAAAGAGTAAGCTGAGGTGGTGTTTCCCAGAATAATGTGACTTGGCAATTACTTCTATCCTCAAGGTCAATATTCTAGCCAAGTAAGCACAATTCCCCCTGGAACTTCAACCTGGACCCTCTGGAAATACATTGCTAACAATATGCATCTCCCAGTGCTCCCTAAGTTCCTCTGTGTGCTGTTGTAAAAGCACAAGCAGGTGATGGGAGCTCTGTCACAATTACCCTGGCAGTCTATGATAGTAATGTGGTACCATTTCTCACTTACCATTATCCTGACCTATTGTATCTACCCCATGGACTTCCAGATTTCACAAAACCAGTGTTCTCAGGTACAATTTCATGTTACGTGGATGGTTGACTTCAAAGTTTGGCAATGTCTGCTCAAATATCGATTCATGCTTTTTAGCTTTTGCAATGAATGGCATATACTTGGCCTCCTAGGCTAGGAAGTAGTTTTACATTTACATGATATAGTAATATATTCCACATATATATGGTCTTGCATAAACCTCCAATAGGACAGCCCTAAGCAAACAGCATAGCCACCATCTCCATGCAAATCCGGTGAAGTTGGTACTTGGTCAGATTTTCATGAGTATAACTTTTTTTTTTCCATGTCAGACTCCTTTTATTTAACATTCTATTTCTTTTTTAATGATTGGCACATAGTAATTGTACATATTTATGGGCACAACATGATGTTGCAATACATATATACATTGTGCAATGATCAAATCACATGGACAAACCTGGAGGACAATATGTTAAATGAAATAAGCCAGTGACAGAAGGCTAATTCTGCATGATCTCACTCGTGTGTAATCTAAAAAGTTGAGCTCATAGAAGTAGAGAGTGGAATAGTGGTTACCAAAGGATAAGGAGGGAATGGGGTTAGGGGAATGGTATGGGTATAACTTTTTACCAAGAAATCTGGGTGATTATGGTAAGATGCCACCTCCCTTTCACCAAATCATCAAATATATTCCAAATTTCCTAGTCTTTGAAATTTATTTAGTGTTATGTCAGCTTGAAAGAGCATAGACCAACTTCCTAATAGAAGGTCATAGATTAATTTTCTGGATTTAGTTATGGCTGAGGCATTTGAAATGTTGAAGGTGATCTTCACCATATATCACTTTCTACAATAACTAACATTCATCGAACATCAAATTTTATGTTTCATACTTTACATGGATTATCTTATTTAATCCTCAAAACAACCCAATAAAGTGTGTTACTATCTCTACTTTATAAGTGAAGAAACTAAGATTTGGCAAATTTTGGTAATTTGCCTAAGGTCACAAAGCTAGCAAGTGACAAAGTCAGACTTTGAAACTTGACAGTCTAACTTCAAAGCCTACATTTTTAATCACTTTTCTATGAAGCCTACCTGCAGTCTAAATTACAGCATCTATTCACAGCACAAATTGGAACCACTAGTGAACTTGTTGGTCTGAAGAGGAACGTCAAACCAGGTTAAGATACTTTTGAAGTTATTTCTTCACATTGATCCCAGCCAAAGTGAACAGACCAACTTGGAAAATAAAACACAGTGAAGGTGACCTTTGAAACATGGACCTCTGGGAACAAGCAGATTCATTGTACATACCAAATTCAACCTCTGTAACTTAGATGATTTCATATGGTGGCTTTTTTTTTTTCAAGATAACTTTTAATAACCTGGAAACATTGAAATCTTTCAATATTTAGATGTGGGTGATTACAGTAAAATAAGTAAATAAATAAATAAGTTTGTATAGGTGAAACTAAACCTGTCTGGAAGCACTTTTCAGAATGCAGACCACTACTTTTAAATCTACAACCAATATGTTCATGTTTGTACATGTATGTCATGCATTATCTCATTTAATCCTCAAAATGACCCAATGAAGTGTGTTATTATCTCCATTTTAAAAGATAAACCACTAAGATTCTGTGAAGTTTAGTAATTTGCCTAAGGTCCCAAAGCTAGCAAGTGGCAGAGCATATGCTTGATGTATGTTTGATTACAGATCTTATCTCCTACCAAAGCCATGAAACTATCTTCAATCTGGTGGACACACTGACTAAGATAGCCCAATATGTGTTTGATCACCATCAACCATGGATGATACAGTCTAGATTATATCTGATGTCTTTCAGCTTCACAAACTGGCCAAGTATAGTGAATTGAGACTGGAGCTCCAACATATATCTTAATTTTCAGAAACCTTGTTTATGTCATTACAGGTGTAAATTCACATTTACACTGCACATTAATCTCAAATGAACAATTAGATATGGTGATAAACTGTGTTATGGAAGAAGACATATATGTGCTTCATTCATTCATTCTTTCTTTCATTCACTCATTCATTCATAGTAACACATTAAGTGTCAAGCACTGTGCTGGTCAATAGATTAAAAAAACATGATCCAAATATATACTGTTTACAAGAAACTCATCTTACCCATAAACACACATATATAGTGAAAGTAAAGGGGTTGAAAAAGATATTGCATGCAAATGAAAACCAAAAGCAAAGAGGACTAGTTATATCTATATCAGATAAAACAGACTTTATATCAAAAACAGTAAAAAAAAATGAAAAGAAGGTCATTATATAATGATAAAAGGATCGATTCATCAAGGGGATTTAATGATTCTAAATATATATGCACCCAACATTAGAGCACCCAGATTCGCAAAACAAGTATTACTAGACCTAAAGAAAGAAACACACAGCAACACAATAATAATGGGGGACTTCAATACCCCACTCACAGCACTAGACAGATCATTGAGACAGAAAACCAACAAATCTAACATTGGACTTAAATTGGATTCCAGACCCAATGGACTTAACAGACATTTACAGAACATTCCAACCAACAAGTACAGAATACACATTCTTGTCATCAGCACATGGATCATTATCCAAGATAGGCCACATTTTAGGACACAAAAGAAATCAACAAATTTTTAAAAATCAAAATCATATCAAGTACATTCTCAGAGTACAGTGGAATAAACCTAGGAATCAACAAGAATAGGAACTTCAAAAATTCTACAAACATATGGAGATTAAACAACATGCTACTGAACAACCACTGGGTCAATAAAGAAATAAAGGCAGAAATTTAGAAATATTTGAAACAAATGAAAATGAAGACACAGCCCACTGAAACCTGTGGGATACAGAAAAAAGCAGTGCTAAGAGGGAAGTTTATACCATCAAGTGCCTACATCAAAAAAGTAGAAAGATCACAAATTAACAACCTAACTTTGCACCTCAAGGAACTAGAAAAACAAGAACAAACCAAACCAAAATTGAGCAGAAAAAATAAATAATAAAGATCAGAGCAGAACTAAATGAAATAGAGACCAAAAATAAATGCAAAAAATCAACAAAACAAAAAGTTGTTTCTTCAAAAAGATAAGCAAATTGATAAATAACTAGCTAGACTAAGCACAAAAAGAAGAGAGAAGATCCAACTAAACACAATCAGAAGTGAAAAAGGAAGCATTACAACTGACACCACAGAAATACAAAAGATCATCAGAGACTGTTATGAACATGTCTATGCCCACAAACTAGAAAACCCTAAAAAAAGGATGAATTCCTGAAAACATCTAAACCCCTGAGATTGAACCAAGAATAAATATAACTCCTGAATAGACCAATAACACGAGTATTGAGATTGAATCAGTAATAAGTAATCTACCAACAACAAAAAAAATCCATCTGTCAGGACCATATGGATTCATAGCCAAATTCTACCAGACATACAAAGAACTGGAGCCAGTCCTCCAGAAACTGATCCAAAAGATCAAGAAGAAGGGAATCCTCTCTAACTCATTCTATGAAACCAGTATCACCCTGATATCAAAGCCAGGAAAGGATGCAACAAGAAATGTACAGACCAATATCTCTGATGAACATAAATGCAAAAATTCTTGACAAAATACTAGCAAATTTAACCCAGTAGCACATCAAAAGGATAATTCACCATGATCAAGTGGGTTTCATCCCAGAGATGCAAGGATGTTTCAACATACACAGGTCAAATAATGTGATTCACCACATAAAAAAAATTAAGAACAAAAACTATATGGTTATCTCAATAGATGTGGGAAATGCATTCAATAAAATCCAGCATCCTTTCATGATAAAAAAATCCTCAAAAAACTTAGCATAGAAGGAAACTACCTCAAAATAATAAAAGCCATATGTGCCAATCCCACAGCTAATATCATATTAAACAGGTAAAATTTGAAACCATTACCACTAAGAACTGGAACAAGATAGGGAAGCTCACTTTCACCACTTCTATTCAACATAGTACTGGAAGTCCTAGACAGAGCAATCAGGTGAAAGAAAGAAATAAAGGGCACCCAAATTGGAAAAGAGGAAGTCAAATTTTCTCTGTTTGCTGATGATGTGATCTTATACCTAGAAAACCCAAACGACTTCTCCAAAAGACTCCTAGATTTGATAAATTAATTCAGCACAATAACAGGTTATAAAATCAACATGCAAAAATCAATTACATCTCTATACACCAACAATGACCAAGCTGAGAACAAAACCAAGAACTCAATCCCATTTGCAATAGCTGCTAAAAATAAAATACCTAGAAATAAATTTAACCAAGGAAGTGAAAGCTCTCTACAAAGAGAACTACAAATCACTGATGAAATAAATTGTAGATGACACAAACAAATGGAAGAACATCCCAGGCTCCTGGATCAGAAGAATCAATATTATTAAAATTACCATAGTGCCTAAAGGAATCTACAGATTCAATGCAATTCCTATCAAACTACTAAAATCATTTTTTTTACAAAATTGGAAAAATAATTCTAAAATTCATGTGGAACAATAAAAGAGCCCAAATAGTGAAAACAAACCTAAGCAAAAATAACAAAAATGAAGGCATCACATTACGTGACTTCAAATTATACTACAAGGCTGTAGTAACCAAAACAGCATGTTATTGGCATACGAGTAGATACATACATCAATGAAACATAATAGAGAACCTAGAAATAAAACCATATACATACACCAATTGGTCTTCAAAAAAGCAAACAAAAACATACACTGGGGAAAGACATACTATTCAATAAATGGTGCTGGGGAAATTGGATAGCCATATGCAGGATAATGTAACTGGATTTCTATCCCTCACCATAATCAACCTAAATGTCCATCAACGGATGAACGGATATTTAAGAAAATATACACATAAACAACAGAATACTATTCAGCCTTAAAAAATAAGGAAATCCCATCATTTGCAACAACACGGATAAACCTGGAGGACATTATGTTAGTGGAATAATCAAGGCAAAGAAAGACAAATACCACATGATCTCACTCATATGTAGAATCTAAAAAAGTCAAATGCACAGACACAGAGAGTAGAATGGTGGTCACCAGGGTCTGGGTGGGTTTGAGGGGAAGAGTGGGCAGGTGTTGGTCAAAGGATACAACATTTTGGTCAGACAGGAAGAGTAAGTTCAAGAGATCTATTGTACAACATGGTGCATATAGTTAATAACAATATATTATATACTTGAAAATTGCTAAAAGTAGATTTTAAGTGTTCTCACCACAAAATAAGTATGTGAGGTAATGTATGCATTAATTAGCTTGATTTAGCCATTCCACTATGTATATGTATTTCAAAACATCATGTTGTACACCATAAATGTATACAATTTTTATTTGTCAATTAAATAAAATAAATTTTAAAGAAAAAAAATATCCCTCACCATATACAAAAATTATTCCATATGGAATAAAGACTTAAATTTAAGTCCTGAAACAACAAAAATCTTAGCAGAAAAGCTAGGAAAAACTTCTGGACATTGGTCTAGGCAAAGAATTTATGTCTTAGACTACAAAAGCAAATACAATAAAAACAAAAATAGAAAAATAGAAAATTAAGAAAAAACTTAATTAAACTACAAAGCTTCTGCACAGGAAAAGAATTTAAAAAGTTAATAGACAAACTCAGAATGGGAGAAAATATTTTCTCAGCAAGAAAAAAATGAACAACCCCATTAGAAAGTGGGCCCAATGACATGAACTGGCATTTTTCAAAAGAAGATATACAAATGGTCAAAAATTATGTGAAAAATACTGAACATCGTTAATCATCAGGGAAATACAAATTAAAACCACAGTGAGATGCCATGTTACTCCAATTAAAATAGCCACTACTAAAAAGTCAAAAAGCAATAGATGTTGGCATGGATGTGGTGAAAAGAGAACACTTATACATTGTTGGTAGGAATATAAATTAGTACAACCTCTATGGAGATCAGTATGAAGATTTTTCAAAGCAATAAAGGTAGATCTACCATTTGATCCTGCAGTGCCACTAATGGGTATCTACCCAGAGGAATAGAAATAATTATATCAAGAAGATACCTGCACTTTTAAGTTTATCACAGCACAATTCACAATAACAAAGGTATGAAATCAACCTAAGTGCCCATCACCTGATAAATGGATAAAGAAAATGTGGGCTCTGCGTGTGTGTGTGTGTATTTACATATAATATATGCATAATATATAAATATATATTATATATTTATATATAATATATATATAATGGAATATTACACAGTGATAAGAAAGAATGAAATAATGTCTTCTGCAGCAATTTGGATGGAACTGGAGGCCATTATCCTAAGTGAAGTAACTCTGGAACAGAAAAATAAATGCCACATATTCTCACTTATAAGTAGGACCTAAACTATGACTACACAAGAACACATAGAGTGGGATAATGGACACTGGAGAATCACAAGAGGAGAGGTTGGTAGAGCGTGAGAGATGAACAATTACCTATAATGTATAATGTGCATTTTTTGGTGATGGGTACAGCAAAGGCTCAGACTTAACCACTATACAATACATACATGCAACAGAATTCAACTTGTACCCCCTAAATCTATTAAAATGAATAAATGAATGAGTGAATGAATAAATAAAATATAGATTTATAACGCTATTCATTATAACATTGTTTGTGTCATGAAGATTAAAATCAAACTAAATGACCATGAACAGAAAACTAGTTAATATTATGGTATGGATGTAAGTAAAGTTGATGGAGTGAAGATCTCCAGAAAGTCTATACTTAATACAAGCAATGAGAAAACTGGCAAATATTGTCACAGTCTTCTTTTTTCAGATATCGTATAATTGTATCTATAAGAAATGTCAAAAATAGGTAATGCCATAGAGACAGAAAATAGATTGGTGCTTACCAGGGGCTGGGGGATAGGAAGATGGAGAGAAAATGCTAATGTGCATGAGGTTTCATTTTGGGATGATGAAACGTTCTGGAATTAGTGGTAATGGTTGCACAACTTTGTGAATATACTAAAAACTACTGAAGTATACCTTTTTAAAGGGTGAATTTTATGATATATGAATTATATCTCAATAATACTTTAGGGGAAAAATTAATAAATTATAGTATAACCATACAATGAAATACTGAGCATCCATAAAAATGAATGAGAAAATTCTTTATTTATTGATGTGGAATGATCTCCAAAATATATTAAATGAAAATTTAAGGTACAGAGAGTTTGTACAAAAGAAAGTGAGCAGTGGAAATATGCATACATGTATATAGAATATGTATGCATGTATATATACAATGTATGTAAAAGGAGTCATAAGAAACTGATAATATTAGATGCCTGTGGCAAGGTGAACTGAATGGTTTGGGACAAGTTTGGCAGGGATGCTTTTCAATATATACATTTTTGTTCCTTTTGAAAGATAAATACATAAATATTTTAGCCTATGCAACACTAACAACTAAAATTTAAATTATCAATTTTATAATCAAAATATATAAATAAAGTTCAAAGGCCAATTATAAAATGGAAAAATATTTCAGTAGCTCAGACTGAATAACAGTAATAACATTTTTTATTTTTTTTAAATTTCAGAATATTACAGGGGTACACATGTTTTGGTTACATATTTTGCTTTTGTACAGTTTGAGTCAAAGTTAAACTGTGTCCTTTGCCCAGTTAGTGTGCATTGTACCTGTTAGGTGTGAATTTACCCATCCCCTCCTCCCCCCTCCCACCTACTTGATTTCCGTTGAGTTTGTGTATGTGTGTGTGTGTGTGTGTGTGTGATCTTTTTTTTATTTTTCAGCTTTACTGAGATATAATTCATATACTTTACAAATCACCCATATAAAGTGCACAATTCAATGGCTTTTGGTATATTACATTATTTCTTTTTAAAAATGTGACAAAATATATACCATTTTAACAATTTTTAAATGTATAATTTGGTGGCTTTAATTGCATTTACAATGTTGTGCAACTGTCACAATATCTATTTCTAAAACATGTGCATCATCCCAAACAGAAATTCTGCTTAGTGCTTAGAAACTAAATAATAATTTTTCACATTCCCCCTTTTCCTAAACCTCTCCATCCCCTCCCTCTTGCCCCAAAACCTCTAATCTACTTCTTGCCCCTGTGTATTTGCCTATTCTAGATATTTCATATAAGTGAAACTATACAATATTTGCCCTTTTTTGTCTGGCTTATTTCACATAGCATAATGTTTTCAGGGTACATCCATGTTGTAGCAAGTATCAGAATTTTATTCCTTTTTGTGGCTGAATAATATTCCATTGTACATATGTACCATATTTTGTTTACCCACTTACCTGTTGATGGACATTTAAGTTATTTCCACCTTTTGGCTATTGTGAATAATGCTGCTATGAACCTTAGTGTATAAGCATCTGTTCAAGTCCCTGCTTTTAATTCCTTTGGGTATATTCCTAAGAGTGGAATTGCTAAGTCATATGGTAATTCTATGTTTCATTTTTTGAGGAACCACCAAACTGGTTTCCACAGGAGAAGAACCATTTTACACCCTCACCAGCAAAGCATGAGAGTTCACATTTCTCTACCTCCTTATCAACAGTTATTTTCCATGTTTTATTTTTAAATATTTATTACACTTATCGTAGTGGGTGTGAGGTGCTATATCCTTATGGTTTAATCTGTATTTCTTTAGCCACAAATGATGTTGAGCATTTTTTTAAAGTGTATATTGGCCATTTATATTAAGTATACCTTATTTAGAGAAATGTCTATTTCAGTTTTTTGCCCATTTATTTTTTTTAATTTTTTTTTTAAATTTCAGAGTATTATGGGGGTACAAATGCTTTGATTACATATTGCCTTTGCACCACCTGAGTCAGAACTGCAAGTATGCCCATCCCCCAGAAAGCATGCACCGGACCCATTAGGTGTGACTTTACCCGTGCCTTCCTTCCCCCTCCCACCTTACTGCCATATGTGCACATAAGTTTTGATCGATTAGTTCCAATTTAGTATTGAGTACATGTGGTGTTTGTTCTTCCATTCTTGCCATACTTCATTAAGAATGGTCTCAGTTCCATCCAGGTTATACCAAAGATACTAGATCACAATTTTTATGGCTGAGTAGTGCTCCATGGTATATAGATACCAGATTTTATTAATCCACTCATGTATTGATGGGCACTTGGGGTGCTTTCACATCTTTGCAACTGTGAATTGTGTTGCTATAAACATACTAGTGCAAGTGTCTTCTTTATAGAATGCCTTTTTTTCCTTTGGGTAAATACCTAGTAGTGGGATTGTTGGATCAAATGGTAGGTCTACTTTTAGTTCTTTGAGGTATCTCCATACTACTTTCCATAGAGGTTGTACTAGTTTGCAGTCCCACCAACAATGTATAAGTGTACCTTTCTCTCCTCATCCTCACCATCATCTATTGTTTTCAGACTTTTTGATAAAAGCCATTCTCACTGGAGTTAGGTGACATCTCATTGTTGTTTTGATTTGCATTTCCTTGACAATTAGAGATGTTGAGCATTTTTTCATGTCTTTTTTGACCATTAGTCTATCTTCTTTTGAAAAGTTTCTGTTCATGTCCTTTGCTCACTTTCTAATGGGGTTGTTTGATTTTTTTCTTGCTGATTTCCTTGAGCTCTTTGTCGATTCTGGTTATCAGCTCTTTATCAGATATATAGCATGCAAATATTTTCTCCCATTCTGTAGGTGGTCTATTTGCTCTATTGATTGTGTCCTTGGCTGTGCAGAAGCTTTTTAATTTGATCCGGTCCCATTTACTTATTTTTGTCATTGCTATGATTGCTTTGGGGGACTTCTTCATAAATTCTTTGCTTAGGCTGACATCTATAAGAGTTTTTCCAACATTTTCTTGTAGAATTCTTATAGTTTCATGCCTTAGTTTTAAGTCTGTTACCAAATGTGAATTATAGAACTCCTGAACAGATCAATATCAACCACAAATATTGAAGCAGCTATAACAAATCTTCCAAAAAAATGTCCCAGACCAGATGGTTTCACACCTGAATTTTACCAAACCTATAAAGAAGAACTGGTACCTATACTTCAGAAATTATTCCACAACTTTGAGAAGGAAGAAATCTCCCCAAATCATTCTATGAAGCCACTATCACCTTGATACCAAAGCCAGGTAAGGACACAACAAAAAGAATACTAGAGACCAATATTCTTTATGAATATAGATGCAAAAATTCTCAATAAATCTTAGCAAACTGAATTTGACTGCATATCAAAAAATAAATAATAATTCACCACAACCAAGTGAGCTTCATCCCAGAGATGCAAGGATGGTTCAACATACACGATCTATAAATGAAATTCACCACATAAACAAAAGCAAAAACAAAGACCATATGATCCTCTCAATAGGCACAGAAAAAGCATTTGACAAAATTCAGCCCTTTTTATGATAAGAATGCTTAACAAAATAGGCATAGATGGGACATACCTCAAAATTATTAAAGCCATATATGACAAACGCACAGCCAACATCATACTAAACAGGGAAAAAGTGAAAGCATTCCCGCTTAGAACTGGAACCAGACAAGGTTTCCCACTATCACCACTTCTATTCAACATAGTGCTGGAAGTTCTAGCCAGAGCAATAAGACAAGGGAAGGAAATCAAGGACATCCAAATGGGGAAAAGAGAGGTCAAGCTATTGCTCTTTGCCTACGATATGATCTCATATCTAGAAAACCTGAAAGACTCAACCTAGAGACTCCTGGAATTGGTAAATAAATTCAGCAAAGTCTCAGGCTACAAAATCAAGGTACACAGGTCAGTAGCATTCATATACACCAATAACAGTAAAGCTGAGATTCAAATCAAAGACTCAATACCTTTCACAATAGCAACAAAGAAAATAAAATACCTAGGAATATATTTAACAAAGTAGGTGAAAGACCTATATAGGGAGAACTACAAAACACTGAGGAAAGAATTTGCAGAGGATGTAAACAGATGGGAAAGTATATCATGCTCATGGTTTGGCAGAATCAACATTGTTAAAATGTCTATATTACACAAAGTGATTTACAGATTCAATGAAATCCCCATTAAAATACAAACATTATTTTTCACAGACCTAGAAAAATAGTTGAATGCTTTGTACGGATCCAGAAAAGACCCCAAATAGCTAATGCGACCTTATGTAATAAGAACAAATTAGGAGACATTACTTTACTAGACTTCAAGCTATACTACAAGGCTAAAGTAACCAAAACTTCATGGTACTGGCACAAAAACAGAGACATAGTTCTATGGATCAGAACAGAGAATGCAGAAATGAATCCATCCTCATATTGCTATCTGATCTTTGACAAAGCAAACAATAACATACACTAGGGTAAATAATCTCTATTCAATAAATGGTGCTGGGAAAATTGGATAGCCACATGTAGAAGACTGAAACAAGATCTGCACCTCTCACCACTCACAAAAATAGTAATAACATTAAGACTCTCAATGAAAATATAGGAAAAGGTCACAGATAATTCCTAGGGGAGAAAATACGAATGAGTTGTAAATATATTAAAAACTCTTACAGCTAACCAGTAATCCAAAAGAAACAAATAAAACAAGTTATTTTTGTCTATCTCATTTGCAAAGTTTTTAAAATAATAACATCAATACTCAAGTTAAGAGGAGGACATCTCAAGTACTTCTAGTGGAGGTATAAATCAGTATGTTCATTCTTTAAAATGTTCTTACATCACATGTTTGGGTACAGAATACATTACTATAACAAAGGGACAGCATAAATGCTTTCTTTTTCTCACATAACAGCCCAGTGGTAAGTCATCTAGTGACATTGAGAGACTGTAGACTTTAGCTGAGTTGCCATGAAGGCATTTGCCCAGATTAACATTCTGTTGCTTTACAAAAAGGGAGAAGAGATATGAGAAGGTGATCAGCAATCAGCTGGTTCTCAGAAAACTCTAATAAATAAATTGATTTATAGAAATTAATCCTTAGGAAATAAACTAGACAAATATATTAATATAGGATATTGATCAAAGTATTAACTTATACAATCACAAATAATTAAAAACAACTAAATGTCCAACAATAGGGAATTTGTAAAGGAATATTATGAAGCCAATAAAAACAAGGCTTCTAATGACATGTACACACAGTGACTGCTTATGTATAACAGTACATCACTGAGTCTTCAATCATTCAAGTATGGCCCAGGAAATCAGGGAATGTAAATAGGTAATGAGGTATATGAGTGTAAGCCTTTACCACAATGTCACCACAGCAAAAAAAAAGCTTCGAATATAATCCTTAGGGACTTTGATGCACCCAAAACCTGCACAACCACCTACTGTGCCAGACTTGGGCTATAATGGTTAGCCACTCTGTCACTCAACCCTTCAATGTCCTTGAGATTCAGAGCCTGTCTCAGCTTAACTCATCATTTTCTTCACCCCAATCCCACCCCACTCATTTCCCATTCACTCACAAACCTCCCCTGTACTGGAGAAATATCCCTGGAAAGACCCCTTTTGACAACAGAAGGTTCTCCCATCTCACCTAAGCAGGTCTTATAACCCACCACCATCCTGTTTGTCATTAAGATTAACCTCTTGCTTCAACTGCCAGGTCACTTTATTACTAACTGTGAACCCTTAATTTCTCTCATATTTTTGAGGGCACACATTGTAGTTTTGATTTGCATTCATCTGATGGCTAATTATGTTGAGCACTTTCTCATATACTTGTTGGCCATTTGTATGTGTTATTTTGAGTAATGTCTATTCAGATCCTTTACCCATTTTTAAATCAGATTATTTGATTTTTTTTCTATTAAGTTGTTGGAGCTCCTGATACAGTCTAGTGATTAATCCCTTGTCAGATGCATAGTTTGGAAATATTTTCTCTCATTCTGTAGGGTGTCCCTTCCATTTTTTGACTGATTTCTTTGCTGTGCAAAAGCTTTTTAGCTTGATGCAATCCCATTTGTCCAACTTTGTTTTGATTGCCTGTGCTTTGGGGCTATTATTCAAGAAGTCCTTCCCCAGTTTCCCCAGTGTTTTCCTTCAGTAGTTTCATAGTTTCAGATCTTAGATTTAAGTATTTAATCCACTTTTATTTGATTTTTGTATATGGAGAGAGAATAGGGTCTAGTTTCATTGTTTTGTATATGGATATCCAATTTTCCCAGCACCATTTAGTGAAGGCACTGTCCTTTCCCCACTGTATGTTCTTGGCAACTTTGTCAAAGATAAGTTCACTATAGATGTGTGGATTTATTTCTGGGTTCTGTTTTTATGCTAGTACCATGCTGCTTTTTGTTATTACAGCTCTATAGTACAATTTCAACTCAAATAATGTGATTAATCCAGTTTTGATCATTTTGCTTAGGGTGGCTATGGTTATTCTGGGTCTTTTGTGGTTCCAAATAAATTTTAGTACTTTTTTTTATATTTCTGTAAAGAATGGCATTGGTATTTTGGTCGGGATTGCATTGAATCTGTAGAATGCTTTGGGTATAGTATGGACATTTCAGCAATATTGATTCTTCCAACCCATGAGCATGGAATCTTTCCGTTTTCTTGTGTCATCTTTTATTTCTTTTCCCAACGTTTTATAGTTTTCATTATATAGATCCTTCATTTCTTTGGTTAAGATTATTCTTATGTATTTTATTTTATTTGTAGCTATTGTAATTGTGGTTACATTCTTGGGTTTTTTTTCAGCTTGTTTGCTGACAGCATATGCAAATGCTACCGATTTTTGAACGTTGATTTTGTACCCTGAAACTTTATTGAATTTGTTTTTCATTTCTAATTGTGTTTTGGGTGGAGTCTTTAGGTTTCTCTAGATATAAGAACATATCATCTACAAACAAGGATAATTTGACTTCTTCCTTTCCAATTTGGATGCTCTTTATTTCTTTCTCCTGCCTTATTGCTCTAGCTACAATTTTCGGTACTATGATGAATAACAGTGGTGAAAGTGGGAGTCCTTGTCCTGTTCCAGATCTTAGCAGAAAGGCTTTACTTTTTCTCCATTCAATATGCTAATAACTGTGGGTCTGTCATATATGGTTTTTATTGTGTTGAGGTAAGTTCCTTTCATAGACAGTTTATTGAGAGTTTTTACTGTGAAGGAATGTTGAACTTTACTAAATGCTTTTTCAGCATCAATTAAAAAGATCATATAGTTTTTCTCCTTTGTTCTGTTCATATGATGTATCACACTGATTGATTTGCAAATGTTGAACCATCCTGGCATCCCTGGGATGAATCTCACTTTATCAGTGTGAATACACTTTTTAATTATTACATAATTCTCCTCAGCTCATAGACTTGTTTTGTGGCCTAACATATGGTCTCTCCTTGAGAATGATCCATGAGCTGAGTAGAAGAAAGTGAATTTTGCAACTGTTGGATGAAATGTACTGTAAATATCTATTAGGTCCATTTGGTCTATAGTGCAGATTAAGGCAAATGTTTTATTGTTGATTTTCTGTCTGGATGAGCTGTCCAATGCTAAAAGTGTAATGTTAAGTACTCTAGTGATTGTTGTATTGAAGTCTGTCTCTTTAGCTTTGGTAATACTTGCTTTATATATCTGGGTCCTCCAGTGTTGGGTGCATATATATTTAGAATTGGTATATGCTCTTGCTGAATTGACTCCTTTATCATTATATAATGACATTCTTTGTTTCTTTTTACAGTTTTTCTCTTGAAATATATTTTATCAGGGAGAAATATAGTGACTTCTGCTCTTGTTTGGTTTCCGTGTGCATGGAATATCTTCTTCCATCCCTTTATTTTCGGTCTATGTTTGTCTCTAGAGGTGAAGTGGGTTTCTTGCAGCCAACATATAGTTAGCTCTTGGTTTCTTTTTAATCTATTCAGTCACTTCATGTCTTTTGATTGGAGAATTTAGTCTATTCACATTCAATGTTATTTATTTATCTATCTATCTATCTATCTATCTATATCTATCTATCTATCTATCTCAGGGTATTATGAGGGTACAGACGTTTAGGTTACACGTGTTGCCTTTACTCTGCCTGAGTTAGAGCTTCCAGTGTGCCCATCTCCCAGAAAGTGTGCTCTGCACCCCTTAGATGTGAATTCACTCATCCCCTCTTGGCCCCCTCCCACCTGCCTGACACATGATGAATGTTACTTCCATATGTGAGCATAAAAGTTGATCAATTAATATTTAACTTCCATATATGCATATAAAAGTTGATCAATTGGTATCAACTTAATGGTGAGTACGTGTGGTGCTTGTTTTTCCATTCTTGAGATATTTTGCTTGGAAGAATGGGCTTCAGTTCCGTGCAGGATAATACAAGAGGTGTCAGTTCACCATTGTTTTTTGTGGGTGAGTAGTACGCCATAGTATACATATAACACATTTTTTTAAACAATTCATGTATTGATGGGCACTTGGGTTGTTTCCACATTTTTGCAAATGTGAATTGTGCTGCTATAAACATTCGAGTGCAGATGTCTTTATTATAAAATGTCTTTTTTCCTCTGGGTAAATACCCAGTAGTGGGATTACTGGATCAAATAGTAGCTCAACTTTTAGTTCTTTAAGGTATCTCCAAACTACTTTCCATAGAGGTTGTACTAGTTTGCAGTCCCACCAGCAATGTACAAGAGTTCCTATCTCTCCACATCCATGCCAATATTTGTTGTTTTGGGACTTTTTGATATGATCCATTATCACTGCAGTTCAGTGGCATCTCATTGTGGTTTTGATTTGCATTTCCCTCATGATTAGAGAAGTTGAGAATTTTTCATATGTTTCTGAGCCATTCATCTATCTTCTTTTGAAAAGTTTGCATTCATGTCATTTGCCCATTTTTGATGCGGTGGTTTGATTTTTTCTTGCTGATTTTGCTGAGTTCTATATAGAGTCCAGTTATTAGTCCTTTCTTAGATGAATAGCATGCAAAAATTTTCTCCCATTCTGTATGTTGTCTATTCCCTCTAGTAATAGTTTCTTTGGCTGTGCCGAAGCATCTTAATTTGATCCTGTCCCATATTTTTATTTTTTTGCTGCTGAGATTGCTTTTAGGGTTTTCTTCATAAATTCTTTGCCTAGACTGATGTCTGTAAGAGTTTTTCCAACATTTTCTTCTAGAATTCTTATGGACTCATGTCTTAGGTTTAAGTCTGTTATACATAATGAGTTGATTTTTTGAGAGGTGAGAGGTGAGAGGTGAGAGGTGAGGATCCTGTTTTGGTAATCTACAAGTGGCTATCCAATTTTACCAGCATCATTTATTGAATAGGGATTCTTTTCCCCAGTGTATGTTTTTCTCTGCTTTGTCAAAGATCAGATGGCAATATTAGAATGGTTTTAAGTCTGGGATCTCAGTCTTGTTCCACTGATCTATGTCTCTGTTCTTTTGCCAGTACCAGGCTTTTTTGGTCACTATGGCCTTGTAGTATAGCTTGAAGTCTGGTTGATGGATGCTTCCCTTTTGTTGTTTTTGCTCAAGGTTGCTTTGGGTATATGAGGTCTTCTCTGGTTCCATACAAAGCATAGAATTATTTTTACTACATCTGTGAAAACTGCTATTGGTATTTTGATAGGGACTGCATTGAATCTGTAGATAACTTTGGGTAGAATAGATATTTTATCAATGTTCATTCTGCCGATCCATGAGCATAGTATAATTTTCCATTTGTTCACATCCTCATCTATTTCCTTCTTCAGGATTTTGTACTTCTCCCTGTAGAGATCATTCACCTCCTTAGTTAAATATATTCCTAGGCATATTATCTTTATTGCTATTGTGAAAGGTATTGAGTCTTTGATTTGGTTCTCAATTTGACTATTGTTGGTGTATATGAATGCTACTGATTTGTGTATGTTGATATTGTATCCTGAGATTTTGCTGAACTTATTTATCAATTCCACTAGTCTCCTGGTAGGGTCTTTGGGGTTTTCTAAACATAAGATCATATATTCTGCAAAGAGTGATACTTTGACCTCTTCTGGTCCCATTTGTGTGCCCCTGATTTCCTTTTCTTATCTGATTCCTCTGGTTAGGACTTCCAGAACTATGTTGGGTAGAACTTGTAATAGAGGGCATCCTTCTCTGGTGCCAGTTCTAAGTGGGAATGCTTTGAATTTTTCCCCATTCAGTATGATGTTGGTTGTGGGTTTGTTGTATACGGCTTTTATCATTTTGAGGTAAGTTCCATCTATGCCTATTTTGTTAAGTGTTCTTAACATAAAAGGGTGCTGAATTTTGTCAAATGCTTTTTCTGCATCTGTTGAGAGAACCATATGGTTTTAGTTTTTGCTTTTGTTTATGGGATGGATTATGTTTATAGATTTACATATGTTGAAACATCCCTGAATCTCTGGGATGAACCCCACTTGGTCATGATGGATTATTTTCTTGATGAGCTGCTGAATTTGATTTGCTAATATTTTATTGAGAATTTTTGTATCTATATTCACAAGGGATGTTGTCCTATAGTTTTCTTCTCTTGTTGAGTCCTTACCTGGCTTTGGTATCAGAGTGATGTTGGCTTTCTAAAACGAATTGGGGAGGATTCCTACCTTCTTGATATTGTGGAGTAATTTCTGCAGTATAAGCACAAGATCATCTTTGTAGGTCTGTGAAACCATCTGTCCTGGGACTTTTTTTTAGGAAGGTTTTTTATTACTGCTTCAATTTTGGTACTTGATATTGGTCTGTTCAGAAAATCTACATCATCCAGGTTGAACCTAGGGAGGCTGTGTGTTTCTAAGAATTTGTCCATTTTTTCCACGTTTTCAAGTTTGTGTGCATAGAGATTTTTATACTATTCAGAGATGATATTTTGTATTTCTGTGGTATCAGTTGCAATTTCTCCTTTCTCATTTATAGTGGAGCTTATTAGAGTCCTTTCTTTTCTGCTTCTGGTTAATCTTGCTAGAGGTTTGTCAATTTTGTTTATCTTTTCAAAGAACCAACTTTTTGTTTTATTAATCTTCTGCATAGGTCTTTTGTTACCGATTTCATTTAGTTCTGCTCTGATCTTGGTTATTTCTTTTGTTCTGCTGTATTTGGGATTGGTTTGCTCATCCTTTTCCATGTCTTTGGGACGATTCATTAGATGGTTGATTTGTGATCTTTCCATCTTTTGGATGTTGGTATTTATGGCTATGAATTTTCCTCTCAGGACTGCTTTACCTGTGACCCACAGATTTTAGTAACTTGTGTCCCCATTATCGTTTACCTCAAAGAATCTTTTGATTTCTATCCTAATTTCCTCCTTTACCTGAAAATAATTCAGCAGTAGGTTATTTAGTTTCCATGACTTTGTGTAGAGGTGAGTGTTTCTGCTGGATTTTATTTCTAGTTTTATTCCACTGTGGTCTGAGAAGATGCATTGTATAATTTCTATTTTTTTTAATTGTTGAGACATGTTTTGTGCCATAGGATGTGATCAATCTTACAGAATATCCTGTTAGCTGATGAGAAGGAAGTATATTTGGTGGTTTGTATAGAATGTTCTGAAAATGTCTGTTAGGCCCATGTGTTCTAGAATTCTATTTAAGTCCCTAGTTTCTTTATTTATTTTCTGTTTGGTGGATCTGTCCCATTCTGTCAGTGGGGTGTTGAAATCCCCAGATATTATGGTGCTGCTGTCTATTGTTTTGTTTATATCAAGAAGGATTTGCTTTATGAATCTGGGCACTCCTTTGTTATGTGAATAACTATTAAGATTGTTATGTCTTCTTGTTTAGTTTTTCCCTTTACCACTATACAATGACCATCTTTGCCTTTCATTACTTTTGTTAATATGAAGATTAAGTTATCTGCTATGAGAACTGCTGCTCCCACTTTCTTTGGTTTCCATTAGCATGGAAAATTGATTTCCATTCCTTCACCTTGAGTCTGTATGAATCCTTGTGGGTTAGATGCATTTCCTGTGTATAGGAGATATTTGGTTTGTGTATATTTATCCATTTACCCTCTCTGTGTCTCTTCAGTGGGCCATTCACATTTATTGAAAGAATTGATATGTGGGGTGGAGTTTTGTTCATCCTATTAAGTTGTACCTTTATTTTTTTTGTTTTATCTCTTGAGCCATTGTGATATCTGGCCATCATTCTTTGGCTTTTGGGTAATTTTACATTGGAAGTATTTCTTGCAATGCTTTGTGAATAATGCAGTTCTGAGAACTTCCTGCAGGGCAGGTCTTGTCTTGACGAATTCCCTCAGTGTTTGCTTGTCTGGGAAAGATTTAATTTCCCCTTCATATATGAAACTTAGTTTTGCAGGATACAGAATTCTAGGCTGGGCATTATTCTGTTTGCAAAGACTTACAATCGGGCCCCAGTCCCTTCTGGTTTGGACAGTCTCAGTTGAGAACTATTCTGTTAATCTGATGGGTTTTCCTTTGTAAGTTTCCTGTTGCTTTCACCTCATAGCTTGTAAGAGCACCTCTTTTGTATTAATTTTAGCTAGTCTGATGACTATGTGTCATGGTGTATTCCTCTTTGTGTTGAATCTTCCAGGAGTCCTTTGAGCTTCTAGCACCTGGAAATCTAGATTTCTAGCAAGGTAAGGGAAATTTCCCTCAGTTATTCCCTCAAATAGATTATCCAACCCTTGTGCATTTTCTTCTTCACCCTCAGGGATACCTATGACTCTTATGTTTGGCCTCTTCACATAATCCCATATTTCTTATAGGCTTTGTTCTTTTCACTTATTTTTCTGCTCTATCTCTGTGACTGACTTGTTAAATTGAAAGGTGTTGTCTTCAAGCTCTGAGATTCTCTGTTCTGCTTGATCTTACCTATTCTTAAGGCTTTCCACTGTGCTTTGTAATTCCTTGAATGAATTTTTTCATTTCCAGAAGTTCTGTTTGATTTTTCTTTAATATTTCAATTTCTTTAGTGAATTTTTAATTCATTTCCTGAATTCTTTTTGTGGTGTCTTTGTGTTAGGCTTCCATTTTATCTTGCATTTCATTGAGTTTCCTTACAATCCATGTTTGAAATTCATCATCTCTCATTTCAATGTTCTGATTTTGGTTGGTATCAATTGCTAGAGACCTTTTATTCCCTTTTGGTGGTGTCCTTTCCCTTTGATTCTTCATACTTGCAGAGTTCTTTCATTCATTCCATCTCATCTGGAGCAGCTGCTGCTTATTACCTTTGGATTTTCTTTTATTTAGATAATGCCACTCCCAGTTTAATCTCTGAGCCAGCAGGTGGTGCTTGTGGGTGAGAATCAACCACACCCTGTATGATGAGTCAGTAAATGCAGTAAAAGGGCATGCAAAGTGTCCTCCTTTCAGTAGATGGCACTTGTGTGTGAGAAGTGACCACACCCTGTGTGATGAGCCAGTAAATGCTGCAAAATGACCTCCCTGCCAGTATGTGGCACTTACTGCTTGCAGGGGCCAATTAAGAGTGAGTTTCAGAGTGGGTCCTAGCTGTGGTGTGCCTGTGGGGCACCCCTCCTCCCATGGGATGGCCATGCCCTCAACTCAGGCCAGGATCCTGGGCAGGAAACCTACCAGCCCACATTGCAGTCAAGGGGAGCTCATCTGGCTCGAGGTCCTGCCTGCTGAGAGAAGCACAGAAGAAACCAAAGGATAGGAGAGGGTGGAAAGGAGCAAAGCCTGCTCCATATTGCCAGACTGTGTGTCTCAGACAGACCCACTTCCTAGCAAGACTAATTTTCAAATATCCCTTCTGTGCCCCCAGGCAATGTGATCAAGACCTGGGTGTACAGGATCTGACCTGCAAGTTCCTCCCCCAGGCCCTGGGGGTCAAATGCTGACCATGCCAGGGAGGAGGATACTGGTCCCAAGCCTCTCTCATGGGGTGCCCAAGCTGAATCAATGTCCCTTCACATTGGGTTGTGTCCCCCTCTGCCAGGGTCACCAGGCAAGCAGCACCAGGAAGGGCCAGTAGGCAGGGATCTCACAGTCCAAGAAACCCTCAGTCTGCCTCAGGACCCCAAAAGGAAAAGTCTGAGCCCCATTCCCTGTGGAAGCCTTTGTGTGGTGGCTCAATTGTCTCTCTCAGCTGCCATGGGTGGGGGAGGGGAAGGGGCAAAAAAGAGTCTAAGTGGTGGAAAGTCCACCCTCTGGTTTTCTCCAATCCTCTCTCCAGGAGGCAGTCAGCCCAGAATGATGGGGTCTGGAGTCATGCAGATCACCCACGACCCACTGGACCCCTGTGGTTCCTGCAGTCTGGGCCAGAGTTTGGAAATGTCTGTGTGGGGACAAGCAAGATGGATCCTGAGGGGTTGAGGCCCCCTGGGGAGGACAAAGGCACCTGGTGGGTAGAGAAGCAATATGGTGCCTGCCATCCAATTTGGGTCTGTGGGACAGGAGGTGCCCCAGTGGGCACAGTGAGAGCCTGGTGCCATGTCCATTAGAAGCTCTCCACTCACTCGCAGCAGCAGTCTCTGAGCTTGCTTTGGCAGAAGGTCTCTCTATCAGCTTGGGAACCCACCAACAGTCTGAGATGCAAGGGAGGGAAATGTTAGCCAATCTATATACCCTTCTTACTGGTCTCCAAGCCTGTCTGGGCTTAATCCCTGCTGATGCCTTTCTCCTTCCAGTTCTGCTCCACAACCTCTTCCCATGGAGTCTTCTGTAGGTTCAGGTCCCCTTCCCTCAGACCCTCATCTGATTTATGTTTGTCTGTCTATTTTTTTTTCTTTTTCATCTAAAATTTCTCCTTCTTACAGAGATGCTCTCGCTGGTGGTGCCTTTGGTCTGCCATCTTCCCAGTCTGTGTTTTTGATGTAAGCATTTAAGGCTATAAATTTTCCTCTTAACACTGCCTTAATTGTATTCCATAAATTTGAAACCTTGTGTCCCCTTTGTCATTCAGTTCATGGAATCTTTTGATTTCCATCTTAATTTCATCATTGACCCTAGGATTGTTCAGCATCATGTTGTTTAATTTCTATGACTTTGTGTGGATTTTAGTTTCTCTTGGTACTGATTTTTAGTTTTATTCCACTGTGGTCTGAGAAGATATATGGCATGATCTTAATTTTTCTGAATTTGCTGACACTTATTTTGTGGCCTAACATATGATCAATCTTGAAAAATGTTCCACGTGCTGATAAGGAGAATGTATATTATATAGCTTTTGGGTGCAGTATACTGTAAATGTCTGTTATGTCCATTTGTCCTAGAATTCTATTTAAATTTAATATTTATTTGTTGACTTTATGCTTCAATGATCTGTCCAGTTTTGTCAGTGGGGTGTTAAATTACCAAGAAATTTTTATGCTATTATTTATTTCTTTGCTTAGATCTAGTGGAATTTGTTTTATGAATCTGGGACCTCCTGTCTTATCTTCAAATGTACTTAGGATTGTTATATCTTCTTGCTGAATTTCCCCCTTTGTCATTATATAATGACCATCTTTGTCTTTTTTAACATTGTTGAATTAAAGTCCATTTTATGTGATATGAGAATGGCTACACCAGCTTGCTTTTGCTTCCTATTTGTGTGTAATTTTTTTTTCCATCCCTTTACCTTGAGTCTCTGTGAGTTCTTGTGAGTTAAATGGGTTTTTTGGAGACAGCATATACTTGGGCAGTGATTTTTCATCCCTTCGGTGCCTATGTCTTTTAAGTGAAGCAGTATGTCCATTGGTGTTCAATATTAGTATTGATATGTGGGATTCAGTTCTGTTCATCATGTTGAATAATACCTTATTGTTTTGTTTTCCCTATTGTGCTATTGTTTTATAAGAGCTGTGTGCTTTAACTTTCATGTGTTTTTATACTATTGTGCTGTTCCATGTATAGTGCACTTTTGAGCATTTCCTGTAAAGCAGGTCTGGTAGTGACAAATTCCCTTCATGTTTGCTTGTTTGGAATAAGTCTTTATTTCTCCACCATTTATGAACCTTTCTTTTTCAGGATACAAAATTCTTGGCTGGCAATTGTTCTGTTTAAGAAGACTAAAAATGGGGCCCTATCCCTTCTGGCTTGTAAGGTCTCCACTGTGAAGTCTGCTGTTAGCCTTACAAGTTTCCCTTTGTAGGTTAGTTGTTGCTTTCATTTTGCAGCTTGTTGAATTTTCTCCCTCTTTTTGACTTTGGTCAGGTTTATGACTGTGTCTTGTGGATGTCCTTTGTGCTACCAGTCTTCTCTGTGCTTGATGACCATTTTGTATCTGGATATCTGAATCTCTGGGGATATCAGGGAAATTTTCCTCAATAATTCCCTCAAATAGGTTTTTCATGTTTTTTGCTTTTACATCTCCCTCAGGGATACCAATAATTGATATATTGGCTCACTTCACATAGTCCCATATTTCTCTGAGTGATTGTTCATTCTTCTTTCTTCTTTTTCGGCATTTTTGACTGACTGGGTTACTTTGAAAGCCTTGTCTTCAAGCTATGAAATTCTTTCTTCTGCTAGGTCTAGCCTGTTGTTGAAGCTTTCTACTGTATTTTGAAGTTCCCTACATGACTTTTTCATTTTTTCAACTTCTGTTATATACTTTCTTATGTCGTCTATCTCTTTTACAAGTTTTTCATTTTTTTCATTCATTCCTGACATATATTTTTAACTTCTCTTGTTGGCTTTCAGCTTTCTCTTCAATACCATTCATCTTATTTGCCATCCATACTCTGAATTCCATTTCTGACATTTTGACAATTTCCTTTTTGTTTGGGTCCATTGCTGTAGGTGTATTGTGTTCCTTTGGGGGTGTTGATCTAGTTTTTTATGTTGCCAGAGTTCTTTTGCTGGTTTCTTCTCTTCTGAAACCTTTTCTCTCAGTTCAGGGCGAATAGGTTTGCAGTGCTCCTGTTATCATTTGTTGGGAATTCTCTTATTTAGTGAGAAGGAGATGTCCTTAGATGGCATTTTTTTCCTATTGGGGAAGATTGATCCATCCAGAAAGGCACAGATGCACTGAGATCTTGTAATGTAGCTGTTCTCTATAATCCCATTCCCCTGTGGTTGTCATAGTCTGTGTCAGTGCCAGGGGCATCTTCATGCATAGTGGTAGGTTGGTCCCAGTCCACTGATTGAAACTTGGGCAGGGGGAAGGATGAGTCCTTCTCCACTGAGGTGGGTTTTTTGTGAGATTCCTCTGCCTGGGTTTCCCCATGATGGTGGTAGTGGCTGCTGGGCAAGGCTATCTAGGTGGTCATCACAGATGTCAGGGTTGCATGTGTTCACTCTACTCAGGTCTAGGTGTAAAGGCAGCACATGGCGGGTGGTGGCTGTTGGCTACAGGGTCCATGATGGAGTGCTGGACCCCAAATCTTGCATTACACAGTGCTTCAGGGGTGTGACCCACCATACAGCATGTGGGGCTGGGGTCTTGTTATGCCAGTTGGCATGTGAGGCTATGGGAGCTGGGTTTCTGGATGGCTGTGGCTCTCACCTCACACAGGTCCCCCTTAGGCAGCTACCATGAAACTCTCAAGTAGCATCAGCACCTGCTCCATTGGAATTCCCAGTGGTGGGGGGCACTTGGCTCCCAGTCATGGGGCATGTGATAGTATCTTCTCTACTGCTCCCTCCCCAGTCCAGCAAGCAGCAACGTGGGGGTGGTTGCAGCAAATCTGATCCTTGTGTAGACTGAGTCCTCCAGACCAGAGAGCTCAGAATGGCCTTAAGTGCAGCAACCCGGGCACAGAGGCCACTGGGTCCCTGCTGAGCCTTACTATCTGGTGCAACATTACTGTACTGCCTCTAACCATTCCCTTATCAGTACAGTGGCCTGCAGTGGTGGTGGGGGCTCCCTCAAAGATCAGGTCACAGTGTCTGTGGGGAGACCGTGGGGTACTGGGGTTCTCTCCTTTGTCTTTCCCCACATGTAGGCATCTCCCCCAGGTACCTTCCAATCTTGGCCAGTGGATCGCCCCATTTCCCTCTCTTTAACTCTCAGTGACTCTCATCACTTCTCTGATGATTTACCATGCTCTCTCCAAGAGGATCCATCCATAGGTGGGCATCTACTTGCAACTTTAAATCTCCTCCTTTTGAGTGGCATGTGTGGGCTGCTTCTAGTCCACCATCATGGCCCCCTCTCTGGTGTTGGATTTTGTCAAATGTTTTTTCTGTGTTTATTGAGATGATCATGTGGGTTTTGTCCTTTTCTTATAATAATATGATATATTATATTAATTGATTTGCATATGTTGAACCCACTTTGCAATCCAGGAATAAATCCTACTTGGTCATGGTGTATAATCCTTTTTTATATGTGACTGATTTTGGTTTGCTAGTATTTTGTTTATGATTTTTGTGTCTATATTCATAAGGGATGTTGGTCCACAGCTTTCTTTTTTTCCTGGTCTGTTTTTTGTATCAGGATAATACTGAACAAGTCAAGTAGTGCTCCTTCCTCTTTCATTTTTTGGAAAAATGTGTGAAGAATTGATATTAATTGTTCTTAAAATGTTTGATAGAATTCACCAGTGAAGCCATCTGGGTCTATGTTTTCTTTTCTTGTGTGGGTGGTTTTTAAAATTACTAATTCAATCTCTATACTTGTTATTGTTCTATTCAGATTGTCTGTTTTTTCTTGAGCCACTTTAAATAGTTTGTGTCTTTCAAATAATTTGTTCACTTCATCTAAATCATCTAACTTTTCAGCATTGAAATAGTTCATAGTATTCCCTTATAATACTTTTAATTTCAGTAAGATCAGAGGTAATAGGCTCTCTTTTATTCCCGATATTAATAATTTAAATTTTCTCTTTTTTTGCTTTGACAAAGCTTAAAGGTTTGTCAATTTTTAAAATATTTTTAAAGAAGTAACTTTTGGGTTCATTGTTTTTTCTCTTTTATAAAAAAAAATCTTTCATTTATTTCTGCTCTCATCTTTGTTATTTCCTTTTTTCTGCTCACTTTGAGATTTGTAGTTTGCTCTTCTTTTTCTAGTGTCTTAAGATGGAGGATTAGGTTACTGATTTGAGATCTTTCTTATTTCTAATGTAGATATTTTGAAGCCATAAATTTCTCTTTAGCACTGTTTTCACTGCTTCCCATAAGTTTTGGTGTGTTGTGTTTTTACTTTAATTGATTTCAAAGTATTTTCAAATTTCCATTGTGATTTATCTTTTGACTTACCTATTATTTATGTGTAAATTAACTTGCACATATTTGTGAAGCCTCCAAATTTTCTTCTGTTATTGATTTCTAATTTTATTCTATCGTGGACCCATAACATACTTTATGTGGCTTTGACACTTTTAAATTTTTGTATTTTATGTATTTATTTATTAATTTTTAATTTTTATTGTCATAAGAACACTCAACATGAGATCTACCCTCTTAACAAATTTTTAAATGCACAATACAACATTGTTAACTATAGGCACTATGTTGTAGAGCAGGTGTCTAGAACTTATTTGTCTTGCATAAATGAAACTTTATACTCCTTGAACAGCAACTCCCCATTTCCTCATCCCCCCAGCTCCTGGAAACCACCATTCTACTCTCTGTTTCTATGAGTTTTACTATTATAGATACCTCATATAAGTGGAATCATGCAGTATTTGTCTTTCTGTGACTGGCTTATTTTACATAGGATAATGTCCTCCAGTTTCATCCACCTTGTTGCAAATGTCAGGATTCCCTTCATTTTTAAGGATGAATTATATTCCATTATATGTATATATCACCTTTTCTTTATCCACTCATCAGTCAATGGACATTTGGGTTGTTTCCACATCTTGACTATTCTGAATAACACTGCAATGAACAAAAGAGTGCAGATATCTCTTTGAGATAGTAATTTTATTTCATTTGGATATATGCCTAGAAGTGAAATTGCTGAATCATATGGTAGTTCTATTTTTAATATTTTAAGGACCTCTATTCTGCACACTGTTTTTCATAGCACATGCACTGTTTTGCAGTGCACAAGGGTTCCAATTTCTCCATATCCTTGCTAACACTTAACTTTTTCTTTTACAGTGGCCATCCTAACAAGTGTGAGGTGATAGCTCATTGTGATTTTGATTTGCTTTTATCTAATAATTAGTGACGCATCACATTCCTTTTGGCCGTTTGTATGTCTTCTTTGGAAAAATATCTATTGACACTTGTGTTATAGCTTAATATATGGTCTATCCTGGAGAATATTCCATGTGCACTTAAAAAGAATGCATATTATGATGTAGTTGGGTGGACTGTTTTTAGGTAGTTAGTTATAGTGTTGTTCAAGTCTTCTCCAACATGTGTTATTAAATATAATTTCTCATTAAATGTTTTACTAACCCTTCCACAATTATTCACACTGCCTCCTGTTATTACTGGTGGCAATTACCATAAGTGTTAGTTACTATTTTTACTTGCATATGTGTTCTAAAACTTGTAAGTGAGCTTCAACCTTACCTTCAGCTTAGCTTGTTGATTGAGCAGATGGTTCTGCCCTTAATTGATAACACATAAGATCTGCTTAATTTCTTTAGATTTTGCAGTAATATTTGATCCTACACTAGGCCAAAAGCCTTTTTGTTGTAAATAAGAATCTATATCACACATAACTAAAGACCACCATTAGAAAGAAATCCATTAAATATGTTTAATTTTCCAAACAATAGCTAACATTTATTGAATTTATACTATGTGCCAAGCACTGTTTAACTACTTTATTTGCAACATTTCACTCAACCTTTATAACAGCCCTTTGAGGAAGCCCTTTATACAGGTGAAGAAAAAAAGGCATAGTTATATTAAGTGATTTGCCTAATGCTACACCGCTAGTAAATGGTAAAGACAGGATTTGAATTTGAATAGTCAGAATCCAAATACTTAATCACCATTCTATAGCACATGATTATAGTGCAGCCCTTTAGCAGCCAAATTGTGGTCACTTAAGAGCATTGCAGAACTTTCAAGATAAAAAGGACATTACAGATCATCTTATTTGCCAGCATAACTCAACATGACTGAGACAATTATATTGCTATACACTTTATTATTCTGAAAAGGGCAAGCTCAGCCATATCAATCTATAAAAATAAACTGAAGAAACAAACCTGAGAGAGAAAGAGCTAGGCCTAGGTTCTGCCCTAGACCAAAACATGATAGAGTAAGCTTTGTAAAGATAGTACTTCAGACCATTTCAGTGAAGGGGCTAGCTTTTTGAAAACCCAGGTGGGGACCTTCCTAACCTTGTGGTTCTCATGCAAGTTAGTAAGTAAAAATGCCCTTATTAAACTGGAGTTCTAAATGGACTTTGTTTAAGTTGTAGCAATGAATAAATTGAGTATATGGAAGATAAAGGGCCAAGTTAATTTATTACAAATTCCTGGAATCATAAATGGAAACTGCCTTCTTTAAAAACCTAGCTGTGAACAGGCTATAAATAAGGGAGTTGAGAGTTGGTTATAAGTTAATTAGAAAAAATAAAACAGTATACCACTTTACATCATTTTTTTGCTTCATAATAGCATTTTTCAAATCAGTTGAAAGTAAATTGATTAATTCAGGTTTTGACACTGTACATTTTAATTTTGCTTTTAATGTTTCAGAGTTCTTATATAGTGAGAACCTAGAGTTTCTTTTAGACCTAAAACCTCAGCCTAGAAACCAAGCTCTACCACTTTATTAGCTTACCTTTTTACTAGTAAAAAACAGCAACCTGACTCATTGCTTGTGGAAGGAAAACAGACAAAAATCAGCTTTTGCAGAACCTCCTCTGCAGTCACTCAGAATTGTCCTGGAAAAAGGGACTGGTGTCCACAACCATGCCACTCGGGCTGAATGCCCTAATTCCTTTATGCTTTCAACAAATTGTTCATGTTCTCTCTATTTGGAAAACAACTCTCCCCTGTCTTTTATTTCTTGTCATAAAGTCATATGAGACAGTGGTTGGGCACAATGCTGTTAATATCAGAAAAAGCTCAGTTCAAATCTCAGCTCAGCTTAGCTGTATGACCCAGGGTGATTTACTTGATCTCTCTGAGATTCAATTTCCATATCAAAAAAATGGCAATAATAACAGTATCTAATTTATAAGTGTGTCATGTGTTTTAAATAAGGTAATGAGCATAAAGTGCTTTGATCTCTATCAGGAGAAAAAATGGTGGTCTGATAGAATCCTCCCACCTCACTGTTCCCAGGGAAAGAGGTGAAAAATACCATTGGCTGCCTGCACACAGGTAGCTCACTCTGAAAACAGCATTGTGAATTTACAGAGAAACATTGTGGGACACTCAGCTCAAGAAAACAGGTGACTGGTAGATTCATTCACAAAGACCGGAGAGTGCAGGGATTACAATAGAGCCCAGAGTGGAGAAAGGATGCAAACACCGGGTTAGCACAGTGCGACCTGACCTACAAGTGGTTACACACCTTCCCCACAGACTTCCCATCAACCCAGTCAGGGACAAGCCCAGAGTTGGGGCAAAGCTGTTGCTTGAGACAGCAGGCTCTGTGGACAGGAAGCAATTGTGAGAGCCATACAGAATTCTCAGCTGAACTATACAGGGACTGCTTAGGGCCGGGCAGGGACTGGGCTGAGACACAGTTTCCTGGGACAGTATGCGGGAATCTGCAGATAGACACCTCGCCTCTGGAAGTCAGCGGGACCTGGGCACAGGAGTTGAACAGAGAGCGGGACACGCCCATAGGGGTTACCGGCAATTGCCTCTGCAGGACCAAGGAAGGTTGAGAAGAGCTGAGTTCACAGACACGATCTGAGCCCTGCTGTACACCAGACTGATGGTCGGCAGCCATCTTTAATGTCTCCCGTCTGGAGCTGTTAACCAGGTTTCTAGCTCCACCCCACCCCTGGCCCAGGGGCTCCTCGGCCTGGGTGCAACAGGCTTTGCCCTTGGTGGCCAAGGACAGCGCCATCTGTGGGTTACAGGTAGGATGACATCCTGGAACTGTAGTGGCAGAACCTTTGTGTATTGGAAACTGTTTGCAGCCCATCCATCCAGTTCTGCTTCCCTGGCTCTAGCCTCCTACTAGTCTGCTACTTGCTGGTCCTAGTGCCCGCTCTTCAGGTCCCGGCCCTCCTCTACCCCAGAGATCAGTCATTTTGAAGGTTGCTTGCCATAGTGACTCATTTTGTATAAGTACCAGTTCTCATGGCAACCAAATACCTCAAGACCCACAGGTTGAACCAGAGAAGCTCCCCATAACCCTGCCCACTTCATTAGGGAATTTTGCTAAATCCAAGAGTGCCTCCAGTGGCCACTATTCCCCCTGGTGGGAACATCCCCCTGGTGGAGACTTTGGAGTCTAGTGGTGGAAAATGTGTGCACAACTTGAGATCCCCCTATCAGCCAGTGACACGTGGAGATGCATGTCAGAAGGCCAGGCACATGCAGCCAGATAAGCAACCTCTGAGCTATGTAGAATTTTCCCAATTCAGCTCTCACACTGCAGCCAAAAGCAATTGTGTTTCTACCCACGCCTCAGGAGGAGCAGGGTCAAAGTCACCCCTAGGAGCTAGAAGGACCCTCCTAAAGCTTGGGGCTTTTGTATACTCCAACTGGGGGATCAGAGTCTGCCATGGGCACAACAGAATACCTAGTCATTAGGGAGCTGTGGATTCATACCCTCAAGTACAATCTGCCAGCTTGGAGCTTAAGCAGGGAGAACAAACTCACTACACTCCACCAGGAAAAAGCGAAGACAACAGGTCAGAGGGAACACAAGAGGTCCACCAAACTTGCTAAAATACACCTAAGGCAATACAGACCAGTACTCATATCCCTGGCTCTGCAAAGGAACAGACATCAGGGTCTTGGAGACAGGCGATAAACTAGCCCTAACACCCTCAGCTCTAGATCAAGAGGCCAGATGAGAAAAAAATCAACAAAAGAACTCAGGAAACATGAAAAGTCAGAGTGAAAAGTCACCCCAAAAAGAAATCATTAGTTCCTCAATAATGGACACTAACTCAAATGAAATGGGTAGAATGACAGAAGAGGACTTTTGTTTATGGATTATAAGAAAGTTCAATGAAATTCAAGAGAAAATTGAATCTCACCACAAAGAAACCACAAGAAAAACACAAGAAATGAATGAAAAATTTTCTAAAGATATAGAAGTATTACAGAACAAATCAAATAGAAATTCTAGAAATGAAAGAGGCATTCAAGGATCTACAAAACACAGTGGAAAGCCTTATGAGTAGGCTGGATCACACAAAGGAAGGAATCTCAGAGCTGGATGATAACTCCTATGCACTAAATAAGTCAGCCAGAGAGAAAGAACACAAAAACAAGAGGCATGAAGAAAGCATACAAGAAATGTGGGATTGCGTAAAGAGGCAAAACATAAGGATCATAGGCATCCCTGAGGGAGAGGAAGAAAATTCGCATGGGCTGGAAAATTTATCTGAAGGAATAACAGAGCAAAATTTCCATGGCCTAGCTAGAAATCTCAATATCCAAGTACAAGAAGCACACATGACTCCTGGGAGATTCAACGTGAAAAGGTATTCCCCACGCCACATAATTATTAGACTGACCAAAGTAAACACTTACAAAAGAGGCACTGCTCCAAGCAGTGAGGCGAAAAGAGCAGGTAACCTACAAAGGGAAACTTATCAGAATAAATGCAGATTTCTCAGCTGAAACCTTACGAGCTATAAGGGACTGGGGACTCATCCTCAGTCTTCTAAAACAGAATAATGGCTAACCCAGAATTCTTTATCCCGCCAAACTAAGCTTCTTTTATGAGGGAGAAATAAAGACTTCTCCAGACAAATAATCACTGATAGAATTTGCAAAGTCCAGACTGGCTGTGCAAGAAGTGCTTAGACCTGCATGTACACTAACCAGCACAACAGACACCCACCAGTGTAAATCTACCCAAAAGCTAAAACTCCAGAACCCAGATTTCACAATGCTTCAAGAGGTAAAACAGAACAAGAGACTACCCAATAGAATAAACACAAATATACCCCATATATCAATTTTCTCCATAAATGTGAATGGCTTGAATTGCCCATTGGAGAGACACAGGCTTGTTGAATGGATAAAAAAATACAAGCCAAATATATGCTGTCTCCAGCAAACACATCTTACACACGAGGACTCATTCAGACTCAAGGTGAAGGGATGGTGTACAATTTTCCAGGCAAATGGAAACCAAAAGAAATCTGAAGTAGCCATCCTTATTTCAGATAATATAAACAATAAAGCAATAAAAATAAAGAAAGACAAAGATGGTAACTATATAGTGGTGAGGGGAAAAATCTTACAAGAAGAGTTAACAATCCTAAATATTAATGCACCCAACACAGGAGCACCCAGATACGTAAAGCAAATACTGCTTCATCTAGACAACATAATAAACAGCAATGCCATAATAGCAGGGGACCTCAACCCCCCACTGACAGAACTGGACAGATCCTCCAAACAGAAAATAAGCAAGGAAACAATGGACCTAAAATGGACTCTAGAACATTAATGCCTAACAGAAATCTATAGAAGACTCCACCCAAATAACACTGAATATACATTCTTCTCATCAGCTCATGGAACTTTCTCTAAAATTGATCACATCCTAGGCCACAAAACAGATCTGAACAAATTTAAAAAAAATAGAATCATACCATGTATCTTTTCAGACCACAGTGGAATAAAATTAGAAATCAATTCCAACAGAAACTCACATCTTCATCCAAAAACATGGAAATTAAACAATCTGTTGCTGAATGACTATTGGGTCAAGGAGGAGATTCAGATGGAAATCAAAAGATCCTTCAAACTAAATGACAATGGGGACACAAGTTATCAAAATCTGTAGGATACAGCAAAAGCAGTCCTGAGTGGAAAACTTATCGCCTTAAATGCCCACATCCAAAAGACAGAAAGGTCACAAATCAGTAAAGTAATGAATCATTTTAAGGAAATGGAAAAGGAAGAGCAAAGCAATCCTAACCCAGCAGAAGAAAAGAAATAACCAAGATCAGAGCAGAATTAAAAGAAATTGAGAAAAAGAGAACAATACAGAAGATTAATAAGACAAAAAGTTGGTTCTTTGAAAAGGTAAACAAAATAGACAGGCCACTTGCCAGGTTGACCAGAAGCATAAAGGAAAGGACTCTAATAAGCTCAACTAGAAATGAAAAAGGAGAGGTCACAACTGATACCATGGAAATACAAAACATCATCTTCGAATACTACAAAAATCTCTATGCCCAAAAACATGAAAATGTGGAGGAAATGGAAAAATTCTTAGAAACACACCTCCTCCCTAGGCTCAATCAGGAAGAAACAGAATTCCTAAACAGACCAATATCAAGCACCAAAATTGAAGCAGTAATAAAAAATCTTCCAAGAAAAAAATGTCCTGGACCAGGTGGGTTCACACCTGAATTCTACCAAACCTACCAAGAAAAACTGGTTCCTATACTGCAGAAATTATTCAAAAATATCAAGAAGGATGGAACCCCCCCCAAACTCATTCTACAAAGCCAATATCACCTTGATACCAAAGCCAGGAAAGGACACAGCAAGAAAAGAAAACTATAGACCGATATCCCTAATGAATATAGATGCAAAAATCCTCAATAATATCCTAGTAAACTAAATTCAAATATACATCAAAAATATAATTCATCAAGATCAGCTGGGCTTCATCCCCGAGATGCAGGAATGGCTCAACATATGCAAATCTATAAATATAATTCACCACATGAATAAAAGCAAAAAAAAAAAAAAAGATTATATGATCCTTTCAATAGATGCAGAAAGGGCTTTTGCCAAAATCCTGGAGACTTTTATGATAAGAACTCTTAACAATAAAGGCATAGATGGCTCATACCTCAAAATTATTAAAGCCATATATGATAAGCCCACAGCCAATATCAGTCTGAATGGGGAAAAATTGAAAGCATTCCCACTTAAACATGGAACCAGAGAAGTTTTCCCACTATCTTCACTTCTATTCAACATAGTGTTGGAAGTCCTTGCCCGACCAATCAGACAATAGAGAGGAATCAGGTGTGTCCAGATGGGGGCAGAAGGGTCAAACTTTCACTCCTCACGGATGATATGATATTATATCTAGAAAACCCCAAAGATTCAACCAAGAGATTACTGGAATTGATAAATGAATTCAGCAATGTCTCAGCATACAAAATCAATGCACACAAACCAATAGCCTTCATATATGCTAATAACAATTGAGCTGAGAAACAAATTAAAGACTCAATACTTTTCACAATAACACCAAAGAAAATTAAATATTTAGGAACGTATCTAAGGAGGTGAAAGACTTATATAGAGAGAATTATGAAACACTGAGAAAAGAAATTGCAGAGGATCTTAGCCGATGAAAAACCCTACCATGCTCTTGGATAGGTAGAATCAACATTGTTAAAATGTCTTTGCTACCTAAAGTGATTTAAAGAATCAATGCAGTCCCTATCAAAATACCATCATCACTTTTTCTGACATAGAAAAGATTATTCTATGCTTTGTGTGGAACCAGAGAAGACCATGTCTAGCCAAAGCAATCTTAAGCAGGAAGAACAAATTGGGAGGCATCAATCTACCAGACTTCAAACTATACTATAAGGCCATAGTAACCAAAACAACATGGTACTGCCACAAGAGTAGAGACATAGACCAATGGAACAGGACTGAGAACCAAAATATAAAACCATCCTCATACTGTCATTTGAACTTTGACAAATTACACAACAACATACACTGGGGAAAAATTCCCCATTAAATAAATGGTGTTGGGAAAACTGGATGGCCACCTGGAGAAGACTGAAACTAGATCCACACATCTCACCTCTCACAAAAATCAACTCATGATGGATAACAGACGTAAACCTAAGATGTGAAACCATAAGAATTCTAGAAGAAAATGTTGGAAAAAGTCTTATGGACATTGGCCTAGGCAAAGAATTTATGAAGAAGACCCCCAAAGCAATCGCAGCAGCAACAAAAATAAATAAATGGGACCTGATCAAATTAAAAAGCTTCTGCACAGCCAAGGAAACTATAACTAGAGTGAGTAGACAACCTAGAGAATGGGAGAAAATATTTGCATGCTACACATCTGATAAAGGGCTAATAACCAGAATCTATACAGAACTTAGGATAATCAACAAGAAGAAATCAAAGAACCCTATTAAAAAACGGGCAAAGGACATGAACAGAAACTTTACCAAAGAAGACTTAATAATGCCCAGCAAACATATAAAAAATTGCTCAACTTCTCTAATCATCAGGGAAATGCAAATCGAAACCACAATGAGATATCACTTAACTCCAGTGAAATTGGCTTATATCAAAAATCCCAAAACAACAAATGTTGGCAGGGATGCGGACACATGGGAACACTCATACACTGCTGGTGGGACTGCAAATTAGTACAACCTCTATGGAAAGTAATATTGAGATACCTCAACGAACTAAAGTGGAACTATCATTTGATCCAGCAATCCCACTATTGGGTATTTACCCAAAGGAAAAGACATTCTATTATAAAGACATCTGCACGGGAATGTTTATAGCAGCACAATTCACATTTGCAAAGGTGTGGAAACAATCCAAGTGCCTATCAATGCACAAGTAGGTTAATAAAATATGGTATATGTATCCCATGGAGTATTACCAATAAAAAACAGGAGTGAATTAGCACATCTGGTATTATCCTGGATGGAGCTAGAGCCCATTCTTCGAAGCGAAGTATCACAAGAATGGAAAAGCAAGCACCGCTGGTACTCAAACAAGCACCACTGGTACTCACCATCAAATTGGTACTAACTGATCAATACTTATGTCACACATGGCAATAATATTCATCAGGGGGCGGGCAGGTGGGAGAGGGGTGGAGGGGATGGGAAAACTCTCACTGAATGGGTGCAGGACGCACAGTTTGGGGGATGTCCACAATTGTAGCTCTGACATGGGCAGTGCATGGGCAATATATATAACCAAAGTGGTGTACCCCCATAATATTCTGAAATAAAAGGAAAAAAAAATTTAAAAACACCTTGATCAGCATCTGCCACGTAGAAAGCACTTAGTAAATATCACCATTATTGTTACCCATTTCAAGTTATAGGTCTGTTTTTGTTTGAAGATTTCTTCTAATCCAGGCCTCCTCTTGACAATTTTTTCAATGACAAATTTTTTTCTTACATTTTTTGTCTTGTATCATCTTGTTTCCTATTTTAAATGTAAACTTTTTTTTGCACTAGAAGTACATTTATTTATTTATTTTTATTTCAGAATATTATAGGGGTACAAACACTTTGGTTACATATATTGCCTACGCACTACCCAAGTCAGAGCTACAATCATGAACATCCCCCAAGCAGTGCATCCCGCACCCTTTAGGTGTGAGTTTTCCCATCTCCTCCACCCCCTTCCCACCTTCCTGACCCCTGATGAATATTATTTCCATGTGTGCACATAAGTATTGATAAGTTAGTACCAATTTGTTGGTGAGTACCAGTAGTGCTTGTTTTTCCATTCTTGTGACACTTCGCTTCAAAGAATGGGCTCTAGCTCCATACAGCATAATAGCAGTTGTTAATTCACCATTGTTTTTTATGGCCGAGTAGTACTCCATGGTATACATATACCACATTTTATTTATCCACTTGTATATTGATGGGCACCTGGGTTGTTTCCACATCTTTGCAATTGTGAATTGTGCTGCTATAAACATTCACGTGCAGATGTCTGTATTGTAGAATGTCTTTTTTCCTTTGGGTAAATACCAACACCTTTGGGTAAATTTCAGAATATTACAGGGGTACACATTTGTTACATATATTGCCTATGCACTTCCCAAGTCAGAGCTACAATCGTGAATATCCCCCAGACAGTGTGCCCCATGCCCATTAGGTGTGAGTTTTTCCATCCCTTCACTCCCCTCCCACCTGCCCGAACCCTGATGAATATTATTTCCATGCGTGTACATAAGTATTGATCAGTTAGTACCAATTTGGTGGCGAGCACCAGTGTTGCTTGTTTTTCCATTCTTGTGATACTTTGCTTCGAAGAATGGGCTGAGTACAATTTTTCATATGTTTGCTGGACTTTATTCTGTCTTCTTTGGAAAAGTTTCTGTTCATGTACTTTGCCCACTTTTTAATGGGGTTGTTTGATTTTTTCTTGTTGATTTTCCTAAGTTCTGTATAGATTCTGGTTATTAGCCCTTTATCAGATGTGTAACTTGCAAATATGTTTTAAGTGTTGAGGGTTGCTTCATAGGTTAAGATATGGTCTATTTTTGTATATGCTCTGTGAACGCTTGAAAAGAAGGTGTGTTTTTGGATGGAGTGTTGTGTAAATGTCAATTAGATCCTGTTGCTTGATGGTGTTGTTGAGTTATTTTACATCCCTAATTTTCTTTTTAGTTGTTCTCTTAATCATTCAGAGATATTTGTTGAAGTCTCCAAGTATAATTGTGGATTTTTCTACTTCTCCATTAAGTTCTATTAATTTTTGCTTCACATATATTGCATCTCTGTTATTTGGTGTGTACACATTCAGGATTGCTATGTCTTCTTTGTGGATCGAATCTTTAATCATGGTGTAATGCCCTTTCTCTTCTTTGATTTGGAGTCTATTTTACCTGGTATTAATGTAGCAACTCCTCCTTTCCTTTCATTACTGTTTACATGATATATTTTTTCCATCCTCTTACTTTTAACCAGCCTACACTATTATATTTGAAGTGAGTTTCTTATATACATGTATGATTGTGTTATGTTTTATAATACGCTTTACCAATCTCTCTTTTATAATTAGTGTATTTAGGCTATTTACACTTAATGTTGAGTGCTAAATTATGGCTTAAGACTGCCATTTTATTTTTCATTTTCTGTTTGCTCTCTCTGTTTTATTTTTTTCCTTGCATTCCTTGGGATACTTATATAAATTTTTTAAAATCCCGTTTTAATTTGTCTATAATTTGATTGAGTGTTTCTCTTTGTGTGGCTTTTTAAGTGATTGCTCTAGGTATTAAAATGTATGTATATAATTTATGACTGTCTACCAATGTCATTTTAGCTGTTCTCATGAAGTATAGAAAACTAGCCTCCTTTTACATCCCTTTATCCTCTCCCATTTATAATAAAAATTTTTAAAGTATTCCTCTACCTAAATTTAGAACCACATTTACAGTGTTACAATTTTTGCTTCAACCATCAAACATTTAGAAAATTCAAGAGGAAAAGGAATGTCTATTGTATTTACCCATATTTTTGCTAATTGTGTTCTTTCTTCCTTCCTAATGTTCCAAGCTTGCTTCTGATATGTTTTCCTTTCTGTTTAGAGACATTCCTTTAGTCAGTCTTTTGTGGTAGGTCTGCTGACAATAAATTCTCTTAGTTTTCCTTTATCTGAGAATGTCTATTTCTCCCCTTATTCTGGAACGATATTTCTCTGAGTATGGGATTCTGGATTGGCAGGGTTTTTTTTTTTTCAGCACTTGAAAAATGTAACATTTTCTTCTGACATCCATGCTTTCTGATTGTCATTTGAATTGTTTTCCCCTTATATGTAAGCTGTCATTTTTCTCTGGCTGCTTTTCAAATTTTTTGTCTTTAGTTTTGAGAAGTTTAACTATTATGTGTTTTGAAGTAATTTTTTTTTTTAGTTTATTCTGTGTGGGGCTCACTCTGCTTTTTAAATCTATAAATTTATATCTTTTGCCAAATTTGTAGATTTTTCAGCTATCACTTATATGAGTAATTTTTCTACCCCCACCCTCTTTTTGTTTCCTTCCAAGACTCCACCAAAACAAATGTTAGATGTTTTCTTATGGTCTCACAGATCCCTGAGGCTCTGTTCCCTTTATTCAGTCTACTTTCTCTCTCTGTCTGTTGAGATTGGGTAATTTCTATTTTTTATCTTTCTGTTCACTGATGTTTTTTCTTTGTGCCCTTCATTCTGCTGTTGAACCTATCCACTGAGGTTTTTAAAATTTTATTTTGGCTATTTTATTTTTAACTTTTAAAATTTTTATTTGGTTCTTCATATCTTCTTCTTCTTTGTGAGTATTTCTATTTTTTCTTTTGTTTCAAGCGTGTACATAATTGCTTATTGAAGTTTTTTTTGTTTGTTTTTTTACCATGGGTGCTTTAAAATCTTTGTCAAATAATTTTAACATCTCTGTCATCTTGGTGTTAGCGTCTATTGATTGTCTTTTTTCATGCTGTTTGTGACCTTTCTGATTCTTGGTACAATGGATGATTTTTTTTTTTTATTGAAACCTGAACATTTTGGTTATTGTGTTATAGGACTGCATCTTACTTAAATCTTCTGTTTTAGTTGCCTTTCTCTGATACCATCCCAGCAGGGGAAAGAAGGGTGCCACCTCATTAATATTAGGTGAGGGTTGAAATTCAGGTTCCCAACTTGGCCTCTGTTGACACCCAAGGGAAGGTAATCCTCATTACTCTTAGGTAGGAGTAAAAATTACAGCTCCCCTACTAGGCCTCCACACATACCTCCCTTGCTGGTTGGGGTAGGAGTGCCTCATTACTGCTCCCCATGTGGCCTTCAATGACACCACAAGAAAGGTGAGGTTGCCTCATTACTTCCTGGTGATGGTGAAGATCCTGACACTCCACTATGTCTCTTCTAACACTACCCCATGTAATAAGAGTGAAGGCTGCCTCATTACTGCCAGATGTGAATGGAAATACAACCTCCTCATCATCCCATCTGGTCTCCACTGACACTGGGTAGGGGGAGGTTTATTACCACTCAGCAGGGGTGAAAGTTTTCTCTCTCTATTCCATCTGCTCTGAAGTCATCCTGTTGGGGAGTTTGGGGTGTCTCATTACAGCCTGGTGAGGGAGGAAGTCTCAGCTCTCCACTTGGCTTTTGCTGGCAGGGATGAGTATGGGTGTGCAGTTATTTCTCTGGTGTTTGTTGTACAGCAGTTATTGTTTAAATTTTTTCTAATCTGCCCCTTTTCTGGTTCTTTGGTTTGAGAGACAAGGCTTTTGTTGGTTTTGGGGGACTTTTTTGCTTTGTTTTTTATTTATTTATTTATTTATTTATTTGGTCTGCAACTTTGGGCATGTGTGGTGTTAGCTTCTCCTGCACTCAGTCTGGAATACATGAGGCAAAAAGAAAATCCAGGGAATTCTGTGTTGTTCTTCAGGTTCCAAAAACCCTAGACAATCTATGTTCTTTCCACCTTTCATAGTCATCTTATGTTTGTATTACACATAATGTCCAGTGTTTTTAGTTGTACTCAGTAGAAGGAATATAAGGAAGTATGTCTATTCCATCTTCCCAGAAGTGGAACTTTCTTTTGAATGTACTTTTCGCATTTTGTTTGGCTAAAGATCCAGGTGCTTTTTTTTTTTTTTTTAAGGGAGGGGACGTATCACCATGCTTCCTATAAACAGCTGGTTGAGGGGAAATGTTGATTTACTTTTTGGATTTCCATTTTATGGCATTATTCCAGAAAATCTTTAACTCTTCTATGGTACCATGGAAGATTTTAATCCTTTATCAATATTCTGATATTAATGAAAAATCAACTACCAGTTAAGATTTTTTTCTTCTAAATTTTATATTAACAGCTTGTATGACTTGTATTCAATTTTTTTCTAATTCTTCTCTTTTAGTTTACTTTGATGGCTGAGTAAATAAATTGAATGGAGTTTTGTCTTTTATTTATTTTTCCAGTTATTGTAACATGGAAACAGAAAGTACATTTGGGACAGTATCAACTGGCTATATTGAGGGTATCAATTAACAGAATTTCAGTTATTGGATCATAACCTACAATGAAAAATATATGAACCAGGGACTGAATGCATCCTGGGGAGGGTAAATTTAGCAGAAGACTTATACATCTGGTCAAAATTCCTTTAAACTAAAATTTGAAGAACAAACACCCAAATTAAAATTGAATAACATAGAAGATACTGTGCATGAACTAACTCCAAGCAATTTTCAGGAAAAGACTATAGGATTTGGAACCAGACATAGATATTGTTATAATTCTATGTAATATAGGCACTGAGCCATGTAAACTTGAGAATTTATATAACAAGGAAATTGTATTTATAAAATTTATATAACAAAGGACCCTATAAAAAACTATAAAATTATATCCTATTAAAATAGATCAAATTAGAAGAAGTAGTGATACTAGTATCACATTTATGCTAAGCATCATATATTTTCTTTTGGAAAGAACCATAAGCATCATTCTAAATCTCTATACAATGCTTGATCCTCTTTTTAAAATTCAAAAGTCAAATGGTCACCAGCTTCTGCTTGAATATCTCTAGTAATGGAAAACTCATCTCAGGAGGCTTCTGTGTTATATTTTTGGCAGCTCTAAGTTATATACCTGTGAAAAAATGACCAAAAAAAAAAAAGCTGAGGACAATCATGCGACTAAATATGTGGATGATGATCAATGGAAAATCCTAAATTAAGTTACAGCAATGTACTAGAGCATAGTCAACCTAATCAAAGGCACTGGTGCTGTTTTCCCAAGATTACAACAATAGATACACAGGAAAGATGTAATCCTGACAGGGAAGGTCATCACTTTTCATGAAGACCTCAAACATGAAGTCTCATTTTGATAAGAACAGTGCTCCTAAAAAATTCTTTACTTCCCCTGCTGAGAATTTCATCTTTCAGAAGACAGAAAAACACAAGAAAACTGACATTCTAAATTAAATTTTGATCAACAGGGAAAAACCACCACTGATATGAAGTGATGGGGGCAGAGGGCCAAGATGTCAAACTATAGAAGCAGCCCTCACACACCACTTTTTAGGAAAGGATAAAAAACTGCAAGTGGATACCCACCTATGGATGGATGCTCATGGAAAGAGCACTGTAAATCATCACAGAACTGAGGGGAGACACTCAGAGTGAAGGAGACAGGGACAGGAAGATGCACTCACCAAGATCAGAAGGTACTGGGGGAGGCCTCTACACGTGGGGAAGTGATAAAGGAGAGAACACCAGGGCCCCACACTCCGCACGTGGAAACTGAAACTCGAACTGTAAGGGCCACCCCCCACCACTGTGGGCCTCTGTACTGATCAGGGAACTGCTTGGAAACTGTATAGTGAAGTTGCATCAGAGAATGTGCTCAGCAGTGTCCCACTAGTCTTGGTTCCCACGTTGTGACAGCTGACAGCACTCTGAGCTCATGGGTCTGGAGCACCTGGTCTACACAAGGATCAGCTTCACTGCAACTACCCCAAAATCACCATTTGCTGGGCCAGGGTAGAGCTTACACTCTTGCATGCCTATGGCTGGGAGCCAGGTGTTCCCCCAACAGGGAACTTGAACAGAGCTTGACAGGTGCCACGGTAGCAGCCACAGTAGGACATGTGTGAGGAGATAGCCTGAGCCACCCAGCAGCAGAGGCCCCAGGGCCCCATGTGCTGATCAGTGGAGCAGACACCTCAGCCCCATGCACCACTGCACCAAGACCCATGTCCTCGCAGACCCCAATGCCCAGTGGAGGTCCACACCCCTATGTACCCATGTGACAAGCAGAGGCCCACATTCCCCACCCTGCATGCCAATGGGCACGCCACAGCCCTGCAGACGCACACTCCTGGTGGTGGGCCATACCCCTGGGGTTTATGTGCCAGCTGGAAGGCTACATTCCGTGCCCTGCATGCCTCACAGAAGGCCATGCCCCTTGGCTTTGTACAACAGCTGGCAAACCATAACCCCATGGCCCCAATCACCAAGTAGCAGAATGAGTCCCCAGACCCTGCATGCAGGCTGGTGGGCCATTCCCCCACAGCACTATGCAATGCCATGCCTGTGGTCCAGTACTCCACCATAGACCCACTAGCCACAATTGGTGGCCCTCTGCCACTAATTGCCATTACACCTAGGCCTGGATGGAGTGAATACCTGCAGCCCTAACATCTGTGGCCACCACCTAGATAGTCTCGCCAAACAGCCACTGCCACTACCACGGGTGATCCAGGCAAAGCAATCTCCTGTAACACCCACCTTAGTGGAGAGAGACTCACCCTTCCCCCTGCCCAAGCTTCTAAAAGCAGCCAATGGACCAAACCACCACTCCATACAAAGACTTCCCAGCACTGGCCCAGATCCTGTGACCCACACAGGCACTGGCTGAGGTCTGGTGATACATCTAGGCACCTGCTATGGTCCTGCAACCCACCTCCATGGAGAGGGACTTGTGCAGCCCCCTAGCTGAGTTTCCAACAGTGGCCTGGGGACATCTCACCAATCCAAACGAATATCCCCCAGCACCTGATTAGACTGTGACAACTACAGGAGATCAAGATGATGCAGGAGAACAGCTGTATTACAGTTTCACAGTGCATCTGCTTCTCTCCCTCCAGGTCAATCCTCCAGAGTAGGACACAAAAGCATTATCTAGGGACCTCTCCTCCTTTTCACTGAATAGGAGAGCTTCCAGCAAAGGAGAACAGGTGTGCTGTAAACCTGTCATCCCTGAACTGAGAGAAGAGGTATCAGATAAGAAGAAACCAGCAAAAAATTCTGTCAAAATGATAAAACAAGCTAGTTTGACACCCCCGAAGATTCAAAATAGATCCACAGCAATAGACCCCAACCATGAAGAAATTGTTTAAATGTCAGAAATGGAATTCAGAATATTGATGGCAAACAAGGTGAATGGAATTGAAGAGAAAGTTGAAACCCACACAAACAAACCAAAAAGTATTTCACAACATGTAGGAAAAATATGAAAATCTCACTAAAGAGATAGAAAACATAAGAAAGGACATAACAGAACTTAGAGAAATAAAAGAGTCACTTAGGGAACTACAAAATACAGCAGAAAGCTTCAACAACAGGCTAGACCTAGCAGGAGAATCTTAGCTCTCGAAGACGAGGCTTTTGAACTGACCCAGTCAGTCAAAGATGCAGATAAAAGAATAAAGAAGAATGAACAATCACTCAGAGAAATATGGCACTACGTGAAAAGAGCCAATACATGAATCATAAGTATCCCGGAGAGAGAAGAAGAAAAAGCAAAAAGCATGGAAAACGTATTCGAGGGAGTTTTTGAGGAGAACTTCTCTGGTATGGCCAGAGATTCAGATATCCAGAAACAAGACAATAACCGAACACCAGGACAATTCATAGCACACAGGACATACCCAAGACACATAGTCATCAACCTGGACAAAGTCAAAATGAAGGAGAAAATTCTATTAATACAAGCTGCAAGATGAAAGCAGGGACTAACTTACAAGGGAAAATCCATCAGGATAACAGCAGACGTCTCAGCAGAGACCTTACAAGTCAGAAGGGACTGTGGCCCCATTTATAATCTTCTTAAACAGAACAATTGCCAGCAAAGAATTTTGTATCCTGCAAAACTAAGTTTCATAAATGATGGAGAAATAAAGACTTTTCCAGACAAGCAAACACTAAGGGAATTTGTCACTACTAGACCTGCCCTTAAGGAAATGCTCAAAAGTGCATTATACATGGAACAGCACAATAGAAAACCACCAGTGTAAAAAACACCCAAAAGTTATAGCTCAAAGCTCATGTAAAACAATAGCAGAAGAGGGAAAAGAAAACAATAAGATATCATCCAACAGAATGAGCAGAACAGCATCCCACATATCAATACTAACACTCAACATGAATGGTCTAAATGCCCCTCTTAAAAGACATAGACTGGCTGAATGGATGAAAAAACAGAATGCAAGTATTTGCTATCTCCATAAAACACATCTAAACCACAAGAACTCACAGACTCAAGGTTAAGGGATGGAAAAAATATATTCCAGGCAAATGGAAACATAAAGCAGGCAGGTGTAGCCATTCTCATATCAGACAAAATTGACTTTAAATGAACAATGGTAATAAAAGACAAAGATGGTAAAAGGAAAAATTTAACAAGAAGAAATAACAATCCTAAGTACATATGCACCTAACACAGGAGGTCCAAGTTTCATAAAGTAAATGCTTCTATATCTAAGGAAAGAAATAAACAGTAACATCTTAATTGCTGGGGATTTCAACACTCCACTGATAGTACTGGACAATTCATTAGTTCATCAAAGCATAAAATAAATAAACACTGGACTTAAACAAGACTCTAGAACAAATGGACCTAACAGACATTTACAGAACATTCTACCCCAAAACTACTGAATATACATCCTTGTCATCACCATATGGGACATTTTCCAAGATTGATCATATCTTAGGCCACAAAACAAGTCTCAGAAAAATCAAAAAAATCAAAATCATACCATGTATCTTCTCATACCACAGTGGAATTAAACTAGAAATCAATTCCAAGAGAAACTCTCAAATCTACACAAAGTCATTAAAATTAAACAACCTGCTGCTGAATGATCCTTGGGTCAATGACAAAATTAAGATGGAAATCAAAAGATTCCTTGAACTGAATGAAAAAGGGGACACAAGCTTTCAAAAACCATGGGATAAGGCAAAAGAAGTCCTATGTGGAAAATTCATAGCCTTAAATGCTGGAAACCAACAAAAAAAGTTAGAAAGAATCAATGAAAAAAAAGTTGGTTCTCTGAAAAGATAAACAAAATCAATAGGCCACTAGCCAGATTAACCAGAAATAGAAGAGAAAGGACACACGTAAGCTCAATAAGAAATGAAAAAGGATATATTATAACTACTACATCAGAAATACAATATTTCATCCATGAATACTATAAAAACCTCTATGCACAAAAACTAGAAAACACACAAGAAATGGATAAATTCCTGGAAACACACACCTGTCAAGGCTGAATCAGGAAGAAATAGAAATCCTGAACACACCAGTAACTAGCAGTGACATTGTAGCAGTAATAAAAAAAAATTCTGAACAACAAAAAAGCCCCAGAACAGATTCACAACCAAATTCTACCAGACCTACAAAGAAGAACTGGCACATATCTTACAGAAATTATTCCATTATATCAAGAGGGTGGGAATCCTCCCTAATTCATTCTACGAAGGCAGTATCACCTTGATACCAAAGACAGGAAAAGATACAACAGAAAAGAAAACTGCAGACCAATATACTTTATGAACATAGATGCAAAAATTCTCAAGAAAATACTAGCAAATGTCATAAAAAATTAGTGGTTTTAAGGTAAATATTAAATGCAAAAAAAAAAAAAATACTAGCAAACTGAATTCAACAGCACATCAAAAAGATAACCCTCCATGATCAAGTGGGTTTCATCCCAGGGATGCAGGGATGAGTCAACATATGCAAATCAATGAATGTATTCACCACATAGACATAAACAAAAACAAAGACCATATGATCATCTCAATAGATGCAAAAACCAATTCAATAAATCCAGCACCTTTTCATGATAACAACACTCAACAAACTAGGCACAGAAAGAACATACCTCAAAATGATAAAAGCCATATATGACAAACCCACAGCCAACATCACATTGAATAGGGAAACGTTGAATGCATTCCCAAGAACTGGAACCAGACAAGTGTGTCCACTGTCACTACTTCTATTCAACATAGTATTGGAAGTCCTACCAGAGCAATCAGGCAAGAGAAAGAAATAAAGGGCATTCAAATCATGAAGGAGGAGGTCAATCTATCCCCGTTTTTTGATGATATGATCTTTTATATAGAAACCCCTAAACATTCCACCAAAAGACTCCTGGAATTAACAAATAACTTCAGTAAAGTCTCAGGTTACAACATCAATGTATACAAATCAGTAGCATTTCTATATACTACTAACAGTCAACATGGCAGTCAAATCAAGGACTCACTATAATTCAAAATAGGTACAAAGAAAATAAAATATTTAGGAATACATTTAACCAACGTGGTGAAAGATCTCTCTACAAGGACAACTACAAAACTCTGATGAAAGAAATCACAGATGACACAAACAAATGTAAAAACATCCCTTGTTCATGGACTGGTAGAATCAACATGATTAAAATGTTCATACTGCCCAAAGTGATTTACAGGTTCAATTCAATCCCCATCAAAATAATAATGTCATATTTCACAGATCTAGAAAAAATAATCCTAAGTTTCATATGGAACCATAAAAGAGCCTGAATAGCCAAAGCAATATTAAACAAAAATAACAAATCTGGTGGCATCACCACATTACCTGACTTCAAATTATACCACAAGGCTAAAGTAACCAAAACAGCATGGTCTGGTATAAATCTGGAGACATCAACCAATGGAACAGAATAGTGAACCCAGATAAAAAACCATCTACCTACAACCAACGGATCTTCGACAAAGCAGACAACATACACTGGGGAAAAGAAGCCCTATTCAGTAAATGGTGTTCAGAAAATTGGATACACACATGCAGAAGAATGAAACAGGACCTGTATCTCTCACAATATACAAAAATTAATTTAAGATTGATAAAAGACTTAAATGTAAGGCATGAACCCATAAAAGTTCTTGATGAAAACATAGGAAAAACTCTTTCCAGACATCAGCCTAGGCAAAGAATTTATGACTAGGACCTCAAAGGCAAATACACCACCAACAAAAATAAATAAATGGAATTTAATTGAATTAAAAAGCTTCTGCACAGCAAAGTGAATAATCAAGAGAGTGAACAGACAACCTACAGAATGGGAGAAAATACTCACAAACTCTTCATCTGGCAAAGACTGATATCCAGTATCTACAAAGAACTCAAACAAATCAGAAAAAAAAAAACATCAAAAAGTGGGCAAAAGACATGAACAGAAGTGTTTCGAAAGAAGATAGCCAAATGTCCAAACACATGAAAAAATGGTAAACATCACTAATCATCAGGGAAATTCAAATTAAAACTACTATGAGATACCACTTTACCCCTATCAGAATGGCCATTAAAAAGTAAAAAAAAAAAAAAAAAAAAAAAAAAAAAGATACTGGTTTGGATGCAGAGAGAAAGGAACATTTATGCACTGTTGGTGGGACTGCAAATTCATACAACCTCTATTGAAAACAGTATGGAGATTCCTCAAAGAACTAAATGTAAACCTACCATTTGATCTGTTATTTCCACTGCTGGGTATCTACCCAAAGGAAAAGAAGTCATTTTATAAAAAAGACACCTGCAGTTGAACGTTTATTGCAGCACAGTTCACAATTGCAAAGATGTGGAATCAACCTCAGTGTTCATGTATTCACGAGTGAATAAAGAAAATGTGATATGTATACACACACACACACACACACACACACACACACACACCATGGAGTACTACTCAGCCATAACAAGGAATGAAATAATTTCATTTGCAGCAAGTTGGATGGAACTGGAGACCATTATCCTAAGAAGTATCTCAGTGATGGAAAACCAAACATCATACGTTCTCACTAATAAGTGAGAGCTAAACAATGGGTACACACAGACACAAAGTGATACAAAGAACATAAAAAAACAAGAAGGGGTGAGGGTTGGGGGTGAGGGATAAAAACTTACCTATTGGGTACAATGAACACTATTTTTGGTGATGGACACACCAAAAGCCCTGACTTAAGCATTATAGAAGGTATCTATGTAACAAAAACACATGTATCCCGTTAATATTTTGAAATTTAAAAAAAGGAAAAAAAAAAGAAAGTGATACGAACCTTGACAAAAAGGGATCATTATGATGTTAACATTTGTGATAGTAAATTAAGAGAATATTGGGGATAGTCACGCACATAACCCCAGATTTAGGGAGAGTCAACTTGGAAAATTGCACAAATCAGATATTTGTAATCCAAAGATTATAACAGGAAAATAATTCAACATATACAATGCAATGAATAACATAGGGGAGAGTCATCCAAAATAGTCCAAAATAAAAAGGGATTTGATTGCTGAGAGGGAGCTTCTGGATGAGCTTAAATACAAATAAAATGACAAAATGACAAACTAAAATTTTTTAAATAATCAAATATTAATTATTTGTGTGGTATCAATCACTAGAGATATTATCTAGCCAGGCTAAAATGAACCAAAGTTCATAAAAATGCTAACAACAACAAATGAAATCTTCTTTTATTTTGGTTTTTCAGTACAAGTTAATAGAAAAAGAGGAAAGGGACAGAAACATTGTTTAAGGAAGATTATGTGATTTTAAGAAATGATGGTGAGGAAATAGAATTTAACTCACATGTTACTTATATTTTGTCAACCAAAGGAAATAAGCTTCAGTTTGGAAAGTTGAAGTTAATTATAGTTTAGGAGACATGCAAATAATAATAAAAGAAATAAAAGTTATTCTCAGGCTCTATTCTATGTTCAAAGATTATGACGTAGCAAACTCTCTCGGTTTGATTACTAATTCTTGGTGTTCAGCAAATGAAAATAATCAAAAGTAAGGTTAAACTTTTAAAGGTGCCATTCAGAGAATCCCCAAACCAGGTAAATAACCTGTGCTTAATTAACCCCCAAACCAGTAGTTCCCAAATTTAAGAATGCCTCAAAATCACCTGAAGAATCACCTTGTTAAACTACAGATTTTTCAGTCCCAGTCTAAGAGTTCCTGATTCAGTGGATCTGAAGTGGGCTCCAGGATCTGCATTTCTAATAAGTTCCCAGATGACATGGATGCTGTTGGTCCAGGAGCCACAATTTGAGAACCACTGACCTAAGTCAATCTCCAGTGCCTAGGGGCACCAAGAAAAAGTAGGCTGCTAATGAGAATGCGTCATTAAGGTCCTCTAAATGCCCATCTCAGATGTGGCTATGGAGCACAATGAACATTCTCTAAGGGAGCAAAACCTAGGGGCTCACAGATCAGGTGACTGAGGGGCTCATTCCATTGCTAGGGCAGTAAATCCTTATTCCAGTCCAGAAACATGTTATGTTCTAGGGACTGAGGACCACAGTGCATTATTTCCCATTGTCCTACAACCCAAATGAGAATTTTTATTGCAATAATGTTGTTCTCTCTCTATTTCTATATGTCAGGGTAGTTAAAATTCAGGTACATTTTTTAATGAGGCTTAGATAAGTTGATCCTAAAGTTCATATAGAAAAATAAATGTACAAGAATGGCTAGGAAAACACTGAAAAGGAAGATCTTGGGGCAGGGGAGAACTAGCCCTATCAGATATTTAAACATTCTTACCAGAAAGCTACAAATAAAACAGTGCAGTGCTGGAGCATTGCATAGATAAATCAGTGGGACAGAATAGAAAGTCCAGAAAAAAAAAAAAAAACAGCTACATATAAAAGTGTAGTGTATGATAAAGGTAGTATTTCTCAAATCACTTTGGCAAAGTTAGTGCTTTTATAACTGGTGCTGGGAAAACTAGATAGCCATTTGGAAAAGGATACAATTATTAATACATACATTTTTAACATCACACAAAACAATAAAATCCAAATGGCTCACAGAGCTAAATGTAAAATATAAAACTATATATATGCTATAAAAATATATTATTCTCTAACGTGGGTATTGAGAAAGGCTTTCTAACTATGACCAAAAGTCCTGGCACAATAAGAGAAAAATATGATAATTTTGCTTAAATAAAACAACTTTTAAAAATTTGTATGGAAAAATACTATAAACAACGTAAATAATGAAAAACTGGAAGTACATATTTGCAACATATATCACAGATAAAGATTTAACAGCCATAATTTATATAAAAGACTTTGGAAAGTTGAGGAATAGAGACCAAAATCCTATAGACACAAATATATGAAAATATATTCAACATCACTCATAATAAGAAAAATACAAACCAAAACTACACTGAGGTGCCATTTCTTACTCTTCAGCTTGGCAAAAACACCAAAGCCTGTCAATGCACTGTTAGTGAGTCTATGGAAAAACAGGTGATTTCATACACTGCCGGGAAGAATGCAAAATGGCATAATGCCTATGGAGGGTATTTTGGCAATATCTAACAAAATTACATGTGTAACTACCCATCAGTGGAACAATCTCATTTCAGAAATTTACCATGATACACCAAAACTATGAAAATGTATACACATCAGGTTATTTATTGCAGCATTATTTGTAATTGTTAAATACTGGAAATTGTGTCAAAGCATAGGAGTTTGGTTGAATAAACTATAGCACATATACACAATGGCCCGCCATATAGCTGTAAAAAGGAATGTGGAGAATATGTACGAACTGATACGAATTTCCAAAATATATTAAGTAGAAAAGCAAAGTGCAAGAGAGCACATAGAGTATGCTACCTTTTGTGTAAGAAAAAGGGGAAAATAAGAAAGCACACATATACATGTTTATATTTACATAAAGAAACACAGAAAGGATAAACCAGGAATCAACGAAGTTGGTTACCCACAAGGGATGTGGAAAAATGGGTGGAGAGGTTTTTCTGTATAGCTTTGACTTTTGGAAACATGTTAATATTCTACATATTTGAAAAATAAAATTAAATCAGTAAGAATAGAAAAAGGGACTAAACTTGAAAGAAAATTGAAACAAATAAGCCTAACTGAATTTCAAATGAAAAACATAATACTGAAGAGAAACAACAACAAAAATTTAGCTGTAAGTCATCTATCATCCTTCCCTGAGGGAACTGTACATCACCTAGAGTTTTCAGTCATGAAGATATATTGCAAAAGTGGATGAGACCTCCAGGTATTCTCTGTATGGGGAAGAGTGGTATATGTATTTTATGTAGGGTATGTATGGGAAGGATATTGGGCAGCCAAAAAGAAAATCGGAAACATGATTTGCTACCCACCATCTATTTGCTCTTAATTTGGTTATAATATATTACTTTCCATCTGAATTACTTCTCTTCCCACTTTCAGGTCAACTATTTCTTGTGAAATTGACTCTACCCCCATGAGCTAAATAAATATTAGAGAGGAGGTAAAGTTTGGATCTGTTATTGCCATCTTGCCATTGTAGAACCTGAGAATGGGCCAGCATTGAAAAGATATCTGAGAGATGGAGAAGAAAATGTCTCTATGACATTGACCAAGATATGAATCCAGCCAATAAATTCCCTTTGCTTACGCCAATTTATGTACTAGCACTTGCAACTAATAAGGTCCTAATGGATTTGCTGCAAAACCACAAAGACATTATCCAGTTCACTACCCCTTATATAAGGATCTTCTGTTAAATACTTTTAAAATTGTAGTATCAGCAACAAAGTATCTCTTTAAGAATTAGCATGCTTTCTGCCACATAATTATTATGTAACCTGCTGAGTTTCTCTTCTTGACTTTTGTGTCAGGAAGCTCAATTACCTGTTAACCCTGGCTGTTGACATACCTGTTTTCTAATTTTCATGATTTTATTTTTGTATTTCAATTTTAACAGCCTTATTATATGCATGCATGTTACCATAAACAAGCTTGAATCTCTTTTAGAAGAATAAAATCAGTGGCACAGAAAAATAATAAACATTCATTGAGTAAAAAAATGCATCTACTAACAAAGAGAAAATGTTTTTGTCAGAAAGTGTATAATCAGAGGATGTCAAATATAGTGGTTTACTTTAAAATACCTTTTGTAAAAAATTTTAAAAAATCTAAAATACTGTACCTATGTTCAGAAAATATACCAAATGTATCTGAGTGTCTTGAAGCAGGAGGAGAGAAAAAGGCAAAGCCTGGGTCCTAACCTATTCTTAGGCAGGGAGGTGGCGCAGAGGGCAGCATTTTCAGTCAATCTATTTCTTCAAGTAAAGAGGACACTGGGGATATCGTGGGAGAAACAAACTGTAGTCTGATTATTCTATCCCTCATGCTACCCTTCAAGTTAATCTAAGAAGATTAAATCATGTTTAGCCTTGTAAACCTAACCTAAATTATTTCAGGGTCCCACTGACCAAAATATACATTCCCTATTTTGAGAGATAATGCTTAAAAGACAACAGAAAAATGAAGTATTACTTTAGTGAGAGTAAGTTCATTAAAATATTATAATGTATAAATTGTGATCAGATATTTTACTAAGGGGTTGGAAGATGAGAGGCATGAAAGAAGCAGAAGCAGAAAAGAGATTAAAAAGAGGTGGCCAGTGGGAAAGCAATTTTTGCAAACTTACCAGTGTTGGCCTAGGGTTTGTCCTGTTTATCTTTAAGAAGTTGACTGAGAAAAACAGAAGAGGTACATGGAGATTTTGATCCCCAGGCTCCCAATGCATTTCTGAACTGCACATGAAATCAAGTTTCTATGTGTGTATGTATAGCTGTTACAAATTAACGTGGCCTACAAATGTGTGGTTTCTTTTTTGGCTAAATTTGTTATTCTACTTGATTCCAAGCTTAAAAGAATTTTGCCAATCCTCAGAGACTAAGATTTTAATTTGTGCTGCAGAAAAGGGTATCACCTTAACTTGCAGACAAATACATTTTAACGGTAAGTCCTAAAAACATTGTAAGTTTTTAAACTCATTTTATTGAATTTCCTTGCCTTATAAGAACATTAGAAGAGTAATCAAAGTGAGACAAATATTAGTTCAGAAATATGAAAGTACATGCATAAACAAGTAATATCCTGAAATGCTTGTTAAATCTGGCTCCTGAACAATATATATCATTTCTAACAAATTCTGCAATTAGCTGTGTTTAATAAAATAAGACACAAAGTTTTATATCCATAAATGATCAAGCAAAATGTAAAATGTTAGAAAGTTGCAGCCTTTTTATTTAGTACCCAGAGAATGCCAGTAATTTAACATGATATCTTGATAATTGCTGCTCACAGAGTTTTAACAAGAACAAAAATAAATATAAGTTCTATGTCATCTTTGGCATGTTGTAAATTCAAAATGATAGCCATTTTCTTAGCAGCACTATGAGGGAAAAAGCACTGTAATATGCACTACTGGATTTGGTCTTACATGATGAAAAATTTAGTACAATGAATGAAAAATTTAATGTCAAAAGGAATAGTGCTTTAAAGAAAACATTTATAAAATAAATGATGGTATAAAATCCATAATATAGTCAGAAAAAGAAAATACAGTTATCTGAACACTGGGACCTTTTGTTTCAATTGCAGCTTTTAAGCTTTTAAGTACCTGTGAATCAAATTTACATACAACTGCTATTTAGCGCCATTTCAGTCTTGAGAAATGCAATGAAATGCCAGTAAACATATTTTCTATATTCAAAAATAAGTTTAGGAATTCAAAAGTGCTTGGCAAGTGTTGGCAAACCAACTTTTTAAAAATGTGGCTATAGCAAACTATGCTCTCTCTGCATAAAGCCTATGTAACTCACAACTACCAACACTATTTCCTATTTAAAAAAGCCAAACACAGAAAAACTACATTATCCTTTCTTTGTGCTATGGAATGCAAGATAAATTCTCATTTCCAAATCATGCTGATATTTGGATATTTAATTAGTATTTTATGTATAACTTTTAAAATGGCTGTGTCTTGCTAGACTGCTTTCTTGCTGTTAATAATTTTATCATACTAAAAAACAAACTTACAATTTTTGCTCTAAGTGGTATCAATTTCAGAGGGAATGAATTTGAAAAGGGAAATCAAATGTGACTTGAGCAATATTAGTTGATAGGAAATATAAAAGCAAATAATCCAATTGGTCACATGAAACTAATGCACTTAGTACATTCTCTAGAACTGTCCACATAAAATTAGACACTTAGTACCTTTTGAAGAGTAGTTTCCATAGTTAGGCAACTAGAATGAAAGCAAAATAGTCATCCAAAGAAGCTCTATTGTCCAGGATTTAGAAATGTGAATACAAAACAAACCCTAACTTGGAAAATTACATACATATTTATTTCTAAGCATTTAAGCTAAAATTTCTTGGTCAATAATTGAGAGGTATATAATTTGCCAACATAATGTAAGTAAGCTTGGATTTTTGTATTCTAAAAGTACTTTTCCTTTATATTTTTCTCTACATTTCAAAGAAACTCATGCCTATAATTTAGAAAGTACTATATCTTCAAATATAATTTCTCCATGTATTGGCAACCAAATAGAATTTTAAGTGATCAAGCATTATCATTTTATTCAAATTATATGATGGTCTTCATTATACTGTAAGACTAAAACCAGGAACAGTGCATCCATGAGTATAATTTATGTTGTGAATAACCACTACTAATGCCACTACATTCCTGCATAGGGAAGGCAAATAGCACACTACTGATTTATTCTGCTAATTTCAACAATCATTGATCTTGAGATACATGCCAAAAATGCCTGAATGAGCTTTAAAATGTAAAACATTGTTCTAAAGAAGTTTAATTGCAATTGGCCAATCTATACTTAATATGGCTTGCATTCTTATTGAGAAATAACATTGTGATAAATAGGATCTCTAGGTCCTGAAACCTAGACAGAGGATCTGGAAACTTGACTCCTTGAGTAGTTTGCATTCAACCTTTCTGTGCTTTTCACTATCAATACAGTAGGAATAGAGGCAGAGGGAATAAAACTCCTGATGTTATATAGATCATATACTGCGAGAAACAAGAATACAGATAAATATGAGCTTAACAACATATATGGAAATGAATGCCAATCTCTGCCTCCCTCTACACCATTTTATCATAGAGGTTCATTGTGCATAAAAAGTTTGAAAGTTTTTAAGAGAAAATGTAGATTGAGAAGTAGAAAGGAAGGAACTGTGCAAAGTTTATTAGATAATCTGACCTTGGGACATACTGTGTAAGTTCTTTGCCCCCAAAATACTTTCCCTGATAATAGCTGAATTTAAAATTATTCTCATTTTGTTAGATTGCTGGAAGCTCCAGCAACTAGAAACTTGTTTGATTAATGGACATCTTCCTTGAAAAAAATGTCAATTATCTATTAGCCACTGACAGAAAAATGTAAATTAATTTAATGTGATAGCCTTCCTTTCACCTTTTAGCTGAAAACAGCTGCTTATCCAAGAGAATGGATATTCTGATATGGGGAATGGCAAGGGGAAGGGAGTAAGGGACTTCTGATGTATAGAATCCTTCTGGGAATAGCGTAAACCTTAATGATGGAGTACTGCCGGGAGTTGCTCAAGTAGGATAGATAGCACGAGGGGTCCGGAAAGCCAGGAGAAAGAGAATGTAGAGAATGCCAAAGATAAACTTTGAATAGTTTATAGCCTAAGTTTTCCAGTGGGCCTTAGGGCCAAGGTAAGCAGTTCTTTTCCTTCTTCATATATGAAGGGCCTCTTACTGTCTGGAAAATACTATTCTATCTCAAGTTTCTGTGGGCAGTGCTATTTTAACATGTTGTTTCAATGGGGAGACATTATAAACACCAAGCATCCGTTCTTAAGTTTGTGGGTTGCCTAAACATATGGAATCCCTTTGAGCTAACCAGAGGTGCTATCAAAAATGTGTTATTATGTTTAATTACCATTGGTAATACATTATAAAAATCAATGGTTAGGCATTCTTGGGTCTAACAAAATAGGCTAAAGTTTGATCTTCATGAAACAACTTAAACCATTGCTTTTTCCCACAAAATCACTGTCACCAGCACTGTATTCTAATTTTCTTGCAAATGGTCTCCTGAGTTTATTCATGGTAATGTGAATAGACAATAGATTGTTAGTCTATTTGAGCAAACCTGGTGTTTTCCCTTTGGGAAAAATAAGTTCAATATCCTCTCCGTTCCAGAAAAATAAAACCCCCCAAACTGTGCTATTATTAAATACTACCCAAAACCATGAACTAGAGAAAAAACAATGCAAAACGATTGTTCATGAATCCATTAGAAATCACAGTATTCTAAAGTCTTATAGAAAGGATTTGTTTTTACTGGTTAAGCATTTATAGAAGCTCCATCAAAAAACAAATGTTCCATCCAAATTTGCATTTGTGGCTATAGAGTTCCAGCCAAAATTGACATGATTAGGCATCCCTACCTGGGCTCCTTCTACAAAATAAGGGTATAATTTAAAGCTTTCCCTTATAATAAAGTTGTCCTCTACTACTGTTGTTAAGCTAGCATATTTGAATTTTTCAGCAGAAAACCCTCACACAATTATTGGGTACATCCACTAGCATACCTGTGTCTTTTACACATTGTCAGTCCTCACTGGTTGATGAGGAATCATACTGTTCATTGCTTAATTCTTATAGTGTTCCTCTCATGATAGGACTGTATGACATAATCCTTTTAAGCAAGCTAAATGAAAATTAAGACTGTCTACTTTTTAAAGTCATCGATTATAGAAAGCCTAAAGATTATTTTGTGATCATTTTCATTTTCCAATTTCACTTCCCCTAATTTTACTACTTGAAAGCATACAATAGTATCTCCATCCTGAAAAGTTCAACACTAAAATCACACCTCAGAGTCTGACATATCAATTCTGATAGGAAGAAGGCATAACAGCTAAACAAAATAATGACAGGAGGAAAATAAACCAGGATATATGGACACACATTGTTACATGCAAATACTTATAGCAATAAAGCAAAATGAGGAAAAGAAAAAGCCAAATTGGAACACAGAAAGCCATAAGACATGATACCAGTCTAACTATTCCTAAGTATTTTTTCCATGTGGCATTAGATGTTCTTTAATCTCTTTTAATTATTTCAAAAAGACATCTCAAAATAAGAATACATACTTTTAGGTATCACACTCAAGAAACAGATCTTTGTGCATGGGGTACAGATCACTTACATTATAAAGAGAATATATATAGTTTCTTTTATTAAATACCAAAGTTACAAGTCTCCTAGCCTAAATTGTATACTTCAGCACTCAGTAATCAACTCTCTCTCTGAACTAAAATAAAATACATAGCAAACAGTACACCTAGCACTCACAAGTAGTTCATTTATATTCACTAAACAAAAATTGTGATATCCTCAGGTTTACATTCATGAATTCTGTCAGTAGTAGTAGTAGTAATGGTATTTTCTTCAACAAGACAAAATGATTCTTTAAAATTTCATCATTTAGAGAAAACAATACATATTACATAGTGGTTCTGAATCATAAATTTAATAAGACCAATTTGGCCAGATCTTTTTTATAAATATGCTTTTAAAATGTGCTCAAATTTTATTTAGACCATTTATATTATTCCTACTTAAAATGTTTATCTTCTTGAAGTGTAACTATCATGTAGCATTGCCTAAAGTTTACTGTAATACATTATACTATATCCTGTGTGTTAAGTGCACAAGTCCACTACAATAAAATTTCAACTATATTACCATATAATGAAGGTAGATTAATATGCTACACTGTAATTCAAAGCACATGGAAGTCAGAAAAATAGTGTAGTTCATTTATAAAGGGGGAAGATAATAATTAAATCCAATTGTTTAACTTGAAAGTCAGCCTATATAATATCAAGATAGTGTCAACACCATGTACTTTATTTTCAAAGGCTTAACTATGAACTATTTAGAATATTACACCACCAGTATAAAGCCTTTGGCTAAAAAATTTTTCACTTGTATCACAGTTCCATTAGATGTAAAATGTACAGAAGCCATATGGAAACCTGTATTTCTAGATGAGGCCACTTATGGATAATATACAGGTCTGTCTATACACATTATCTGTGATTTAATTCTTCTATAAAAACTTTGGCACCAACCATAACAGGAATTCATATATTAGCACAAATGTATTTTGTTCTGGCACCAAAGTACTATGTCTACATTTTAGTAACTACAGACAGTCAAATGAATGGAGTCTTTTGGTTGTGCACAACAAACTTCTACAATACTTTTTTATTTTTCTTTGGGAAAAAAAGAGCTTACCCTTCAGGATCTGAAGTTAAAAAAAACTGACATTGTTTGTCATTATACTATTATATATGCATCTTGATTTTGGTAATTATTCCCCAAACCATTATTGTGTGAAACCAGAAACACTTTTAAAGTAACTTTATTCGAAATTAATTTTAGAAGCTGTGCAGAGAAGTTGACAGGACCCTGTGGACACTAATTATATGCTTAAATAAACACTTGGACACTACTGCAAAACAACATAGTATGAATATTGTGGACCTGTGTACATTTTTTTTTTTAAATCTCACTCCCCCTAAAAATGGGGATTTTAACAGAATATTCAAGTAATATAGCAGAAAACAATGCCTTTAATATAAGATTAGGCAAAAAGCCACATATTTAATTTTCTCTTCATCCAGTTTGGTTGAGGAACACTGCAAATCTTACAGGCCAGTTGATGTTCGCTTTTTCATGCTCCGTCGCTGAGCTAAGCTTGAAGCAGCAACAGGCTCTAGGAGTGGTTGAAAGGTCTTGTGAGTCAGGGCAGAATAAGTGGCCACCACTGTTCCCTAAAATAATGAGAAAACATCACAAATTGTCTAACAATCTCTGGAGATTAAAAAAAAAACTTTTACATTATATCATGAGACATTTAACTAGAACAAATTTCTTCCCCTGGAAAATAAATGAATATACTTGATCTGTGCATTGATGTTCCCTTGATGAATTAATACCTGATCACTTATATATTTCTCATTTCAATAACTATGCTTCTTACAAAAATTGTTAAAACACTAAAATTTAAAATCTAGATTAAATGTCTATGAATATAGGAACTGGTATGAATGATTATAATTTAGGAACTAATAGCAATCTTTTGTTTCCATATCAAACTTGAATTTAGTCCACTCCTAGCCCCAATGTCTCCTAAGAGCAAGACAAGTATAATCAAGAAATTTTTATTTCAGAAAGGCAGTAGTAAAGAAAGTTAAAAAGACTACATGGTTGTTATTTTTCAAAAAAAATCAAAACCAAAAAATATATCTTTAAAAAAAGAAGATATTTTAAGGAATTATCTAAGTGTAATCAGTGAATGGCATACAATGGCTTTATTAGGTATCAAATATTTAGAACACACATAAAAGTATGTTTGTTTTACCTTAACAACATGTAATGCATCATTTCTCTTTGGCTGATCATTTGGCAACTGGTCTCTGTGGGTTATCCATGAGTGCTTTAATACTTGTTCAGTAGTGTACCTCTGATGTGGATCCATATGAAGCATATGAGAAAGCAAATCCTAAATTAAAATGAAAAAAAATATATATATATATGAAACTAAATATCATTTCACATTTTCTCAAAATATGAAAGCATCTGTAGTTTTGCCATCTGTTTTATTTAACCTACACTTAGGGAAAACATAACCTATACCCTGCACAGTTAACTGTCAAAAGAGAATCTTGAAATAAAATTTTCAATAAATAATAAGTCCTCACTTGTCACTTTTAAATCGGGGGATACCAAAAGTGAAGGAAGAGGAAAATGTAAAGTGGCAGGAGTTATCCTGGAATGTGCTAAATGGTCAGGAGGAGAAAGGAGCTATTGAATTTTGCTAGTAAGCTGGGCCCCAAAGTATAAGGGTATGTGTAAACAAACATAACATAGAAGAGAGGGTTCCATGTAGTTAATCCACTCTGTAGTTAAACCCTGCTCTGGTCCTGCCTAGGGGTTTACTGTGAAACATTCCAAAGAAAGCAAAACATAAATCCAATGTTAGCAACTGGATGCTAGCATAGTCAGGTCAGAGCATCGTAAGTTTTTCATCAGAGTAACTGTGATATGCTTATGTTATCTATGTTAATAATAAAAAGTTGTAAATGTAACATACTCTCACAATAAAACACAATGTTAAATACATTAAATGATGTAATACTTTTAAATAAACTATTTCTACCAAGTATCTTTTAGAGAAAGGAGAAGTAACCTTTCCTTAACAAACATTTTCTAATATAGAAACAAAATCACCTTTTGTAAACTTTTCATCAATAGCAGCAGCAGTGAAACTAAAGACTCTAAGTAGTACTATCAGATTCTGAGGAATAACAATTGGTTGAAACTATGCAAGGGAGCAGGGCAGCCATTCCAAAAAATCTGGGAAAGGAGCATACGTGTGGAAATAAATGGAAAATACTAAAAAGAAGATAACAATGAATTATTTTAATGCAACAAACCTGAATAGTAATCATAAAAATGATAAAATTTGAACAGTCCAAGTATTTATGCATCTGGTAAATATGGAATAAGAGAGACTAGATTTACCTCCCTGCCTGAAAAAGCAAACAAAACAAAACAAAACAAAATAAAACAAAAACCCATAAATTATATGAAACAACAGCTTCCTGGAGATCCAATGTTAGGCAATGAAGGAGAGTGATTCATAAGAGATGGGAAATGATGAGGTTAGCATTATGATTGTTCCAGCTTACCACCTTGAGAGAGTTTTCGGGCTGTTGTGCAGGTAAGGGAAACCCAGGCAGAGCCTAGTGAATTTGAGCTGAAGAGACAGAACTGAGAGTCAGGGGAGACAAAGACAGACAGAGGTAGCAGGACAGAGTACCAATGGGATGAAAGGAGCAGAAAGAGAGAGAGAGAATTACAAAAATTCATAAAGGGTCTCCTTCAAGCATTCAGCAGATTACTACTGATAAACACATGTGGGAGGAAACAACTCAAGGCCTTGGGAAGAACTATCTGAAGGGATTGGAGGGAAATCAAAACTCATGCAGGGTGGGGAATATTGCCTGTTCCCACCAGCCAGAAGGGGAAAACCTCATAATTCACGAAGCATTAGACAGAGTATTTGGAAGCATCTTTCCTCAATAGTGAGTAGCCCTAAATCCTGCTCTGGTCCTGCCTAGCAAATCTTAAAGGGAAGACCCAAAAGTATCAAACTATTTCCAACAACTTAACTGCTGCCCAGAATAAAAAGCTCAAGAATGTTTAAAGGGAAAACAAGAAGAAACTTAACCTAAAATTAGTAGAAGGAAAGAAATAATAAAGATCAGGGCAGAAATAAACTAAATAGAGACAAAAAATACAAAAGATCAATGAAACAAAGAGTTGGTTTCTTGAAAAGATAAACAAAATTAACAAACATGTAGCTAGACTAAGAAAAAAAGAGAAAACTGAAATAAATAAAATCCAAAGAAAAATAAGACATTACAACTAATACCACAGAAATATAAAGAATCATAAGAGACTATTATGAAAAACTACATGCCAACAAATTGGAAAACCTAGAAGAAATGAATACATTCCTGGACATATAAAATGTACCAAAATTGAGTCATGAAGAAATAGAAAACATGAAAGGACCAATAACGGGTAAGAAGACTGAATCAATAATAAAAAGTCTCCTATCAAAGCAAAGCCCAGGACAACTCATGGCTTCACTGCTAAATTATAAAGAGCTAATACCAATCATTTCCAAACTATTAAAAAAAAATAAAATTGAAGAGCAGGGAATTCTTCCAAACTCATTGTACAAAGCCAGCATCACCCTAATGCTAAAATCAGACAGGAACACAACCAAAAAAGAAACAAGAACAAAAACCATATGACTATTTCAATAGATGAAGAAAAAGCATTGGATAAGATTTAACATCTATTTATAATAACAACTTTCAACAAATTAGGCACAGAAGGAAAATACCTCAACATAATAAAGGCCAAATATGACAAACACACAGCTAAAATCATTCTGAATGTGGAAAAGCTGAAAACTTTTCCTCTGTGATCTGGAACAAGACAAAGATGTCCACATTTTCCACTTGTACTCAACATAGTACTGGGAGTCCTAGCCAGAGCAATTAGACAAAAGAAATAAATAAAAAGCACCCAGAGAAGAATCAAGATGGCAGACCAGAGACACAACTAGCCAGAGAGTCTCAGTAAGAAAGAGAACTTTTAGATGAAAGAAAAATAAAACACAAACATAGATCAGATGATCCTCTCAAAAGAAGCAGAAAAAGCATTTGACAAAATTCAGTATCCTTTCTTGATAAGAACACTTAACAAAATAGGCATAGATGGGATGCACCTCAAAATGATAAAAGCCATATATGACAAACTGACAGCCAACATCATACTGAACAGGGAAAAATTGAAAGCATTATGACTTAGAACTGGAACCAGACAAGGTTGCCTTCTATCAACACTTCTATTCAATATAGTGTTGGAAGTCCTAGCCATAGCAATAAGACAAGAGAAGGAAGTCAAGGGTATCCAAAATGGGGGAAAGAAGAGGTCAGATTATCGCTCTGTGCTGAAGATATGATCTTATACCTAGAAAACCCCAAAGAATCTGGCAAGAGACTACTGGAACTAATAACTAAATTCAGAAAAGTCTCAGGTTACAAAATCAATGTACACAACTAAGTAGCATTTATAGACGCCAATAAAAGTCAAGCTGAGATCCAATCAAAGACTCAATACCTTTCACAATAGTGACAAAGAAGACAAAACACCTAGGAAAATATTTAACTAGGTAGGTGAAAGACCCTACAGGGAGAACTATAAAATAAATAAAAAGCATCCAGAGAAGGATCAAGATGGAAAGGAAAACAGCAGAGGACGTAAAGAGATGGAAAAATATACCATGCTCATGGATCAGAAGAATCAACATTTTTAAAAAGACTATACTACACAAAGTGATCTACAGATTCAATGCAATCCCTCTTAAAACACCAACATCATTTTTCGCAGATCGAGAAAAAATACTTCTACGATTCACATGGAATCAGAGAAGACCTGTACAGCTTAAGAAAACTTAAGCAAAAAGAACAAAGTAGGAGGCATCAATTTACCAGACTTCAAGCTATACTAAAAGGCTATAGTAACCAAAAGAGCATGGTACTGGTACTCAAGAACAGAGACTTAGACCAATGGATCAGAACAGAGAACCCAGATATAAAACCATCCTCATATCATCATCTGATGTTTAACAAACTAGACAAAAACACACACTGGGGAAAGGAATCTCTATTCATTAAATGGCACTGGGAAAATTGGATAGCCACATGCAGAAGACTGAAACAGGTGTTGTACCTCTTACCTCTCACAAAAATCAAAGCATGATGAATAAAATACTTAAACCTAAGGCATGAAACCATAAGAATTTTAGAAGAAAATGTTGGAAAAATTCTTATAGACATCGGCCCAGGCAAAGAATTTATGAAGAATACCCCAAAAGCAATAACAACAACAAAAATAAATAAATGGAACCTGATCAAATTAAAAAACTTCTGCACAGCCAAGGAAACAATCATTAGAGTGAACAGACAACCTACAGAATGGGAGAAAATATTTGCATGTTATACATCCAATAAAGGGCTGATAACTAGAACCTATAAAGAACTTAGGCAAATCACCAAGAAAAAAATCAAACAACCCCATTACAAAGTGGGCAAAGGACATGAACAGAAACTTTTCAAAAGAAGATAGACTAATGGCCAACAAACATATGAAAAAATGCTCAACATTTCTAATCATCAGGGAAATGCAAATCAAAACCTCAATGAGATAACACTTAACTTCAGTGAAAATGGCTTTTATCAAAAAATCCCAAAATAACAAATGGTGCCATGGATACAGAGAGAGGAATACTCACACATTGCTGGTGGGACTGCAAATTAGTACAACCTTTATGGAAAGTAGTATGGAGATACTTCAAAGAACTAAAAGTACCATTTGGTACAGCAATCACACTACTGGGTGTCTACCCAAAGGAAAAAAAGACATTCTATAAAAAAGACATCTGTACTTAGATATTTATAGCAGCACAATTCACAATTGCAAAGGCATGGAAATAACCCAAGTGCCCACCAACACATGAGTGGATTAATAAAATGTGGTATATGTATACCATGGAGTACTACACAGCCATAAAAAATATTGAACTACCTCTTGTACTATCCTGGATGGACCTGGAGCCCATTCTTCTAAGTGAAGTATCACAAGGATGCAAAAACATGCACCACATGTACTCACCATGAAAGTGGTACTAATTGATCAACAGTTATGTGCACATATGGAAGTAACATTCATTGGAGATCGGGCAGGTGGGAGGGAGGAGGAGAGGATGGGTGTATTCACACCTAATGGGTGTGGTACATACTTTCTGGGGGATGGACATGCTTGTAGCTTTGACTGGGCGGTACAAAGGCAATTTGTGTGACCAATGCACTTGTACCCTCCTAATATTCTGAAAGTTTAAAAAAGGGCATCCAAATTGGAAAGAAGCAAGTAAAATTGTCGCTTTTTGCAGACAACATGACCTTATATACAGAAAACCCTAAAGACTTAAGCAAAAAGATTAAAACTAATAAAAAAATTCAGTAAAAGTTGCAGGATACAAAACCAACATACAAAAATCAGTATCATTTCTATATGCTATAGCAAACTATCCAAAAAAAGGTATCAAGAAAGCAATTCCACTTACAAGAGTACAGAAAACCAAAATAGTTATGAATAAATTTAACCAAGGAGGCAAAAGATCCCTACAATGAAAACTATAAAACACTAATGGATAAAATGGAAGAATATACAAATAAATTGAAAGATATTCCATACTCATGGACTGGAAGAATTAATATAGTTACCCAAAGTTATCTACAGATTCAATGCAATCCCTATCAAAATACCAATGGCATTCTTCACAGAAACAGAAAAACAAACCTTAAACTCATATCAAATCACAAAAGAACCTGAATAGCCAAAGTAATCGTCAGCAAAAAGAAAAAAGCTGGAGGCATCACACTACCCAACTTCAAAATATACTATAAAGCTATAGTAACCAAACAGCATGGTATTGGCATAAAAATAGGCACACAGACCAATGGAACAGAATAGAGAACACAGAAATAAATCCATACACTTACATCCAAATGATTATCAACAAAGGTCCCAAGAACACACACTGGGGAAGGACAGTCTCTTCAGCAAATGTTGCCGAGAAAACAGGATATCCACGAATGAAACTAGAACCCTATTTCTTATTATATACAAAACTGAATATAAAGAATGAAACCAGACCCCTATCTTTTATCATATACAGAAGTCAGATCAAAATGGATTAAAGACTTAAACATAAGGCTCAAAACTGTAGAACTACTAGAAGATAACATAGAGGAAATACTTCATGACATTGGTCTGGGCAAACATGTTTTGGATAAGAATTCAAAAACCCAGGCAACAACAGGAAAAACAGACAAATGGGATTACATAAAACTAAAAAGCTTCTGCATGACAAAGGAAACAATCAACAGAGGGAATAGAAAATCAACACAATGGGAGAAGATATTTGCTAACTATAAAATGAAAATGGGGTAATATCCAGAATATTTAAGGAACACAAACATCTTAACCACAAGAAAAAAATAAACCCAAATGATAATGCACAAAAGACCCAAATAGACATTTATCAAAAGAAGACATACAAATGGCCAATAGGTACATGAAAAAATGTTCAACATCACTCATCATCAGGCAAGTGCAAATCCAAACCATAGTGAGCTATCATCTCACCCCAGTAAGAATGGCTACTATCAAAAAGACAAAAAAATATGTCATTGTGGTTTTGATTTGCATTTCCCTGATGATTAGAGATTTGAGCAATTTTCCGTATGTTCATTGGCCATTAATCTATCTTCTTTTGAAAAGTTTCTGTTCACATCCTTTGCCCACTTTTTAATACGGCTGTTTGATTTTTTCTTGTTGACATTTCTGAGTTCTATAAAGATGCTAGTCATCAGCCCTTTATTGAATGTGTAGCATGCAAATATTTTCTCCCATTCTGTAGGTTGTCTATTTGCTCTAATGATATTTTCCTTGGCTGTGCATAAACTTTTTAATTTGATGAGGTCCCATTTATTTATTTTTATTGTTGCTGTGATTGCTTTTTAGGTCTTCTTCACAAATTCTTTGCCTAGGCAGATGTCTATAAGAGTTTTTCCAACATTTTCTTCCAGAATTCTTATGGTTTCATGCCTTAGGTTTAAGTCTTTTATCCATCGTGAGTTGATTTTTGTGAGAGGTGAGAGGTACCACTCCTGTTTCAGTCTTCTACATGTGGCTATCCAATTTTTCCAGCACCATTTATTCAATAGGGATTCTTTTCCCCATTGTATGTTTTTGTCTGCTTTGTCAAAGATCAGAAGACAATATGAGGATAGTATTATATCTAGGTTCTCAGTCCTGTTCCATTGGTCTATGTCTCTGTTCTTGTGCCAGTACAATGCTTAACTCCAGTGAGATTGGCTTTTATTAAAAAGTCTTGAAAGAACAAATGTTGGTGTGGATGCAGAGAGATAGGAACACCCACACACTGCTGGTGGGACTGCAAATTAGTACAACCTCTATCGAAAGTAATATGGAGACACCTCAAAGAACCAAAAGTAGAACTACCATTTAATCCAGCAATCCCACTACTGGGCATTTATCCAAAGGAAAAAAAAAAGTATTCTATAAAAAATACATCTGCACTCAAACGTCTATAGTAGCACAATTCACAACTGCAAAGGTGGAAACAACCCAAGTGCCCATCAATACATGAGTGGATTAATGAAATGTGGTATATGTATACCATGGAGTATTACTCAGCAATAAAAAACCGTGCTACTCAACCATAAAAAAATGGTGAAATACCTCTTGTGCTACCCTGGATAGAGCTGTAGCCCATTCTTCTAAGGGAAGTATCACAGGAAAGGAAAATAACCACCACATGTACTCACCATTAAATTGGTAGCAACTAATCAACACTAATGTGCACATATAGGAAGTAACATTCATCTGGTGTTGGGCAGGTGGGAGGGGTAGGAGGGAATGGGTAAATTCACACCTTTTGGGTGTGGTGCATGCTGTCTGGGTTATGGCCATGCTTGGAGGTCTGACTTGGGCAGTGCAAAGTCAATATATGTAACCAAAGAATTTGCACCCCCGTAATATTCTGAAATTTTAAAAAAGACAAAAAATAACAAATGCTGGCATGGATGTGATAAAATGGGAACCCTTATACACTGTTGGTGGGAATGTAAATTAAATTAATATGGCCACTATAGAAAACCACATGTATGTTTATCAAAAATTTAAAAACTGAACATATGATCCAGCAATCCTACTACTGGGTATTTACCCCAGTGAAATGAAATCAGTAAGTCAAAGAGTATCTGCTTCTCCATGTTTATTGTAGCAATATTCACAATAGCCAAGATATGGAATCTACCTAAGTGTCTTTCATTGGATGAATGAATAAAGAATATATGGTACATATACACAATGTAATATTATTAAACCATAAAAAGAATGAAAACCTTTCATTTGTAGGAACATGGATGAACCTAGACGACATCATATTAAGTGCAATAAGCTAGGAAGCAAAAAAGACAAATACCACATGATCTCACTCATTGGCATAATTTTTAAAACTGATCTTATAGAAGTACAGAATAGAACAGTGGTTACTAGAAGCTGGGGAGGGTAATGGGGAAGAGACATTGGGGAGAGTTTGGTAAATGGGTATAAAATTACAGGTAGGAGGAATAAGTTCTGGTGTTCTATTGCACAGTAGGGTGAATATAGTTAATAATATTTTATTGCATATTTCAAAATAACTAGAAGAAAGGATTTTCAATGTTCTCCCCACCAAAAAATGATATATGTTTGAAGTTATGGATAAACTAATTACCCTGATTTGATCTTTACATAGGTATATGTATCAAAACATCACACTGTACCCTATAAATATGTAAATTATGGGTCAATTAAAATAAAATAAAATTTTTAAAAAAGATGACATTTTTTAAAAAGAATATTTAAAGGAATACAAAACTATCTAGCAATTAACAAAGTAAAATTCACTATCTCTAGTACCTTATCAAAAATTAGCAGGAATGCAAAAACACAGGAAAATTCAATGTGGAGAAAAAAAAAGCCAATCGATCAAAACGAACCCAGAACTGACATATATTTTAGAATTAGCAGAGAAGTACATTAAACAGCCATTATAACTACATTCCAGATGTTAAAAAGCTAAAGAAAAACACAGAAGTTATAAAAAGACCCAAATCAAACTTGTAGATATGAAGATTAAAATGAGAGATAACAAAGAACCTGAATGAGATTAACAGCAAATTAGGCAGAAAAAATAGACTGGTGTGGACACAGCAATAGACACTAACAAGAAACACAGAGTATAAAACAAACAACGAAAGATTGGAGCATCAATGAGCTGAGGAACAACTTCTTATTTTGTTTATTTCAGAGTATTACGGGGTTACAAACACTTAGGTGACATATATTGCCCCTGCACCACCCGAACCAGAGCTACCAGTGTGCCCATCCCCCAGACAGTGCACACCGCACCCACTAAGTGTGAATATACCCATTCCCTACTCCCCCCACCCACCTGCCTGACACCCGATGAGTGTTACTTCCATATGTGCACATAGGATCAATTAGTACCAATTTGATGGTGAGTACATACGGTGCTTGTTTTTCCATTCTTGTCGTACTTCACTTAGAAGAATGGGCTCCTGGCTCCATCCAGGATAATACAAGAGGTGTTCGTTCACCATTGTTTTTCTGGCTGAGTAGTACTCTATTGTATACATATAACACATTTTATTAATCCACTCATATACTGATGGGCACTTGGGTTGTATACACATCCTTGCAATTGTGAATTGTGCTGCTATAAACATTTGAGTGCAGATGTCTTTATTACAGAATGTCTTCTTTCCTTTAGGTAGATGCCCAGTAGTGGGATTGCTGGATCAAATGGTAGTTCTACTTTTAATTCTTTGAGGTATCTCCATATTACTTTCCATACAGGTTGTACTAGGTTGCAGTCCCACCAGCATTGTATGAGTGTTCCTATCTCTCTGCATTCACACTAACACTTGTTTTTTGGGATGTTTTGATGAAATCCATTCTCACTGGAGTTAGGTGATATCTCATTGCAGTTTTGATTTGTATTTCCCTGATGATTAGAGATGTTGAGCATTTTTTCATATGTTCATTGGCCATTAGTCTATCTTCTTTTGAAAAGTTCCTGTTCATGTCCTTTGCCCACTTTTTAATGGGGTTGTTTGACTTTTTCTTGCTGGTTTTCCTGAGTTCTATAAAGATACTAGTTATTAGCGCTTTATTGGACAAACAGCTTGCAAAAATTTGCTCCCACTCTGTAGCCTGTCTATTCACTGTAGTGATTTTCGTTGGCTGTGCAGAAGCTTTTTAGTTTGGTGAGCCCTCATTTATCTATTTTTGTTGTTGTTGATTGCTTTTAGGGTCTTCTTCATAAATTCTTTGCCTAGGCCAATGTCTATAAGAGTATTTTCAACATTTTATTCTAGAATTTTTGTGGTTTCATGCCTTAGGTTTAGGTCTGTTACCCATCACACGTTGATTTTTGTGAGACGTGAGAGGTGCAGATCCAGTTTCAGGCTTCTACATGTGGCTATCCAATTTTCCCAGCACCAATTTTTGAATAGGGATTCTTTTCCCCAGTGTATGTATCTGGCTGCTTTGTTGAAAATCAGATGGCTATATGAGGATGGTTCTATGTCTGGGTTCTCAGTCCTGTTCCATTGGTCTATGTGTCTATTCTTGTGCTAGTACCATGCTGTTTTGGTTACTATAGCTTGTAGTATGGCTTGAATTCTGGCAAATTCATACCTCCCAAATTGTTCTTTTTCTTAAAGTTGCTTTGGCAATATAAGGTCTTCACTGGTTCCATACAAAATGTAGAACTATTTTTTCTAGATCTGTGAAAAATGATGTTGGTATTTTAATAGGGATTGCATTGAGTCTGTAGATCACTTTTGTAGTATAGACATTTTAAAAATGGTGATTCTGCCCATGAGCATGGTATGGTTTTCCATCTGTTTGCATTCTCTGCTATTTCCTTCTTTATTGTTTTGTAGTTCTCCCTGTAGGGGGTCTTTCATCTCCTTAGTTAAATATATTCCTAGGAATTTTATTTTCTTTGTTGCTATTGTGAAGGGTATTGAGTCTTTGATTTGGTTCTCAGTTTATTTTTGGTATATATGAATGCTACTGATTTGCATACGTTATTTTTGTAACCTGAGACTTTGCTGAATTTATTGATTCCGGTAGTCTCTTGGCAGAATATTTGGGGTTTTCTAGATATAAGATCATATCATCTGCAAAGAGCAATAGTTTGACCTTCTCTGCTCCTACTTGGATGCCCTTGATTTCCTTCTCTTGTCCAATTTCTCTGGCTATGACTTCCCACATTATGTTGAATAGAAATGGTGATAGAGGGCATCCTTGTCTGTTACCAGATCTAAGCGGGAATGCTTTCAATTTTTCCCTGTTCCATGTGATGTTGGCTGTGGGTTTGTGATATGTAGCTTTTATCATTTTGAGGTAAGTCCCATCTATGCCTATTTTGTTAAGCAGTCTTCTCATAAAAGGGTGCTAAACTTTGTTGAATGATTTTGCTGCATCTATTGAGAGAATCCTATGCTCTTTGCTTTTACATCTATTTATGTGGTCAATTACATTTATAGATTTGCATACATTGAACCATCCCTGCATCTCTGGGATGAAGCCCACTGGGTCATGATGGATTATTTTCTTGATGAGGTGCTGAACTCAATTTGCTACTATTTTACTGAGAATTTTTGCATCTATATTCGTAAGGGATATTGGTCTATAGTTTTCTTTTTTGTTGGGTACTTTCCTGGCTTTCGTGTCAGGGTAATGTTGGCTGCATAAAATGTATTATGGAGAATTCTTTCTTTCTTGATGTTGTGGAGTAATTTCTCCAGGACAGGCACCAGTTCTTTTTTGTAGGTCTGGTAGGGTTCTGGTGTGAAACCTTCTCACCTAGGACTTTTTTTCTTTAGGAAGATCTTTTATTACTGCTTCAATTTTGGTACTTGATATCAGTCTGTTCAGGAATTCTGTATCTTCCTGATAGAGCCTAGGGAGGCTGTGTGTTTCTAAGAATCTGTCCATTTCCTTCACATTTTCACATTTATGTGCATGGAGATTTTTATAGTATTAACAGATGTTATTTTGTATTTCTGTGGTATCTGTTGTAATTTCAACTATTTCATTCCTAATTGACCTAATTAGAGTCCATTCTTTTCTGCTTCTTGTTAATCTAGTGAGAGGCATGTCAATTTTGTTTACATTTTCAAAGAAGCAACTTTCTGTTTTCTTAATCTTCCATCTAGTTCTTTTGTTGTCAATTCCATTTAGTTCTACTCTGATATTGGTTATTTCTTTTCTTCTGCTGGGTTTGGTATTGGTTTGCTCATCCTTTTCTAGGTCTTTGAGATGATTCATCAGATTATTGATTTGTGATCTTTCCATTTTTTTGATATAGGTATTTATGGCTATGAATTTTCCTCTCAGGACTGCTTTAGCTGTATTCCATGTATTTGGTAACCTGTGTCCCCATTATCGTTTAGTTCAAATAATTTCTGATTTCCATCTTAATTTCCTCCTTGACTTGGGACTCATTCAGCAGTAGGTTTTTTAGTTTCCACGACTTTGTGTAGAGAAGAGTGTTTCTGTTGGAGTTGATTTCTAATTTAATTCCACTTTGGTCTGAAAATTTGCATTGTATAATTTCTATTTTTTAAATTTGTTAAGGCATGTTTTGCGGACAAGGATGTGTTCAATATTAGAGAACGTCTCGTGAGCTGATGAGAAGAATGTATATTTTGTGGTTTTTGGAAGTAAGTTCTACAGATGTCTGTTAGGCCCATATGTTCTAGAGTTCTTTATAAGTCCCTTGTTTGTTTGTTTTCTGTTTGGAGGATCTGTTCAGTTCCGTTAGTGGGGTGTTGAAGTCTGAAGCTATTATGGTGTTGCTATCTATTGTTTTGTTTAGATCAAGTAGGATTTGCTTTATTAATCTGGGCGCTCCTGTGTTAGGTGTGTAAATATTTAAGATCGTTATGTCTTCTTCTTGAATTGTTCCCTTTACCATTATATAGTGACCGTCTTTGTCTTTCATTATTTTTGTTGATTTGAAGACTAAGTTATTTGCTATGAGAACTGCTACTCCAGCTTTCTTTTGCTTTTCATTAGCATGGAAACTTGTTTTTCCATCCCTTCCCTTTGAATCTGGATGAGTTCTTGTGGGGTAGATGTGTTTCCTGAAGACAGCAGATACTTTGCTTGTGTATATTTATCCATTCTGCCAGTCTACGTCTCTTCAGCAGGCAATTCAAACCATTCATGTTTATTGAGAGTTGATAAGTGGGGTGGATTTCTATTTATCCTGTTGAATTGAACTTTGTTATTTTATCTCTTGAGCCATTGTGGTATGTGGCCTTCAATCTTTAGCTTTTGCATAATTTTACATTGGTAAGTGTTTATCATGCTGATCCATGAATGATGCATTTCTGAGTACTTCTTGCATGGCAGGTCTCATCTTCACGAATTCCCTCAGTGTTTGCTTGTCTGAGACAGACTTTATTTCCCCCTCATATATGAAACTTAGTTTTGCAGGATACAAAATTCTAGGCTCGGCATTATTCTGTTTGAGAAGACTGAGAATGTGCCCCAATCCCTTCTGGCTTGGAGGGTCTTGCTTCAGAAGTGTGCAGTTGGTCTGATGGGTTTTCCTTCATAAGTTACCTGCTGCTTTCATCTTACAGCTCTTTCATATTTATTTTGGCCAGTCTGATGACTATGTGTCGTGGTGTATTCCTCTTTGTGTTGAGTCTCCCAGGAGTCCTATGAGCTTCTTGTACCTGGATATCTAGATTTCTACCAAGGTCAGGGAATTTTCCTCAATAATTCCTTCTAATAAATTATCCAACCCTTATTGTGTTTTCTTCTTCACCCTCAAGGACACCTATGATTCTTATGTTAGGCCTCTTTACATAATCTGACATTTATTGTAGCCATTGCTCATTCCTCTTATTTCTCTGCCCTACCTCTGTGACTGACTCGTTTAATTGAAAGTTGCTGTCTTCGAGCTCTGAGGTTCTTTCTTCTCCCTGATTTAACCTTTTCTTGAGGCCTTCACTGTATTTTGTAATTCCTTGTATGAATTTTTCATTTCCAGAAGTTCTGTTTAATTTTTAGTAGTTCACAAACTGTTTCTTAAGTAAATTTTTCATTTATTTCCTGCATTGACTTTGTGGTTTCTTTATGGTGACTTTCTATTTTATCCTGTATTTCATCTGGCTTTCTTACAATCTGTGTTTGAAATTCTTTATCTGTCATTTCTATATTCTTCTTTTGGTTGGTAACCATTGCTAGGGAGCTGATGTTCCCACATGGTGGAGACCTATTGCTCCAATTCTTCATATTTCCAGAGTTCTTTCACTGATTCCTTTTCATCTGGAACAGGTGTTGCTTCTTACTTTTGGATTTTCTTTTGTTTAGATAATGTTATGCACAATTTAATCTCTGAGTCAGTAGGTGGTGCTTGTGGGTGAGAATCAACCACACCCTCTATGACTGAGTCAGTAAATGCTGTAAGTGGCATGCAAATTGACCTCCCTGTCAGTAGGTGGTGTTTGCTGTAGGGAACAAGCTGCACTGTTGTTTTTGGATCCTGTGAGCAGCTCTAGTTCCTTGGGAGAAGCCCTCTAATGCCCCAGGTGGTGGATGGGGCCCTGGTTTTCCAGGTGTGTCCTTTATTCACCACCACAGCAGAGGCAGGTGGGGGAATGAGGCCAGGTGGGGTTAGGTTGTGTGAGCCTGCCCTCCAGTTCCATCTATGCTAGTAAGGGATATGCAGGGTTTAAAGGTCAGTTCCCTGCCTCTGGGCTAAGCTGCCTGGGAGGGGCTGAAGTGGCCCCACTCAACCAGAGAGTCTTCTCTCTCTCCCCAGAAAACTCCAGGGGGACGTTCCCCCCAGGGGAATATTGGCAGCTCAAGGAACTCTTAGATCAATCTGAACTCCCTATTAAAGTGATTGGTAGTAGGGCCAGCTGCTCTGATTCAGCCTGAGGCACCAGAGGCATTCAGTTGCCATGGGAACCAGTACTTATGCAAATTGAGTCTCTCAGGTTCAGTAACATTCAATATAGCGTTTTCTTTGTGGGATGGGCTAGTACAGCAACCTATGATAAGGCAGTTCCCTAGGGGAGGCAATAAGGGGGTGTTCTTACAGATCCCTGCCCTCCTGAGGACCTCCACACACCCCCGTTAGACATGGGCTCTCACTAGCCACCTGATCCTTCAACTGCAACTCTTCCACCATGTCTCTGCACCCCGCCATCTGTGCTGTCAGCAAGCAGACATGCCAACCGACTGTTGGTGGAAAGATCACAGGCTGAGGCTGCCCTGCTGGCTTGGGGCTGAAACATGATGCAGACACTGAAAAGGGGGCCCCTCAGCACAGAGAACTCAAGCAGCTGTTATGGTGGTAGGGGAAGTGGCCATGGTCTCTTTGCACTGCTCTCAAACTTGGGGAGAGAATTGGTCTGCCCTCCTCCCCTCTGTGGCTTAAGTTCCCAGACCACCCTCCTCTCTGAGCCACAGCAGCAGCCACTCTGTCCAAGTCTGGCTCATTCACTCAGCACAAGGTGCTTTGGCAGTTGCTATGGGTTGGTTGCAGCCATAGGGCTATGAGCAGCTTGAGCCAAAACTACTTCCCAGGATGCCAGGAGTGTAGAAGGTGCAGAGAATGGTATATCCAGATGCAGGGATGTGGGCTCTCTGGTTCCTCGTGGCACTCCCCCATGGAATAAGAGCCCTGCGTACCACTGCAGGCCCAAGGCACCCTGGATGGGGCAGGGGATTAAGTCCCTTACCCTTTCCCTGGTCTCTGGCACTCCCCTGACCTGGTTTGCGCCGACTTCTCTCTTCTATCCTCCTCTCTCTCAGCTGTTTGGTTCCCTCTGGTGGTATCTTGGAGTCCACTGGTGTCAGATTCTGCGGTCCACTCCCAACCAGCAATCCTCCCCTGCTCCCCTCAGTACAACCCCCAACACCTCCACCAGGAAGGTCCAGCAAGCTCCGACTCTTGTCAGCCATCTTGAACCCCCTGTGGAACAACTTCATGTTGCTCAATATATGTGTGCAATTGGAGTCCCAGAAGGAACGTGGAAACAGAAAAAACATATCTGAAGAAATAATATCTCCCCAAATTTCCAAATTTGATGAATACCATAAATCCACAGATCCAAAAATGTCAATGAACCTCAAGTACAAGAAAAAACAATAAAATTACCTCAAGGCACATCAAAACTAAATTGCTCAAAACCCAAGATACAAAGAAAACCTTAAAAGCAGCCAGAGAAAAAAAAGGTATGTTACATATAATAAAACAAAGATAACAACAAATTTATCGTTAGGAAAAAATTCACATGAGAAGACTGTAGAGCAACGTATTTAAAGTAGTGAAAGAAAAGAATTATACACCTAGAATTTCGTATTGAATGAATATATCTTTTAAAACCAGGGATAAAAATGGTCATTTCATAAATGATAAAGGGGACAATTAATTAAGGATACAAACTTATAAACATTTACTCATGTAAAAACAGAGCTTCAAAATACATGAAGGAAAAATGTTGTAACTGTAAAGAAAAATAGAAATCCATAATTGTACTTGAAATGAGAAAGTAGACATCACTACAGAGTCTACAGATAATAACCAGATAATAAGAAAATATTATGAAAAACTTTATGCCAGTATAGTTGACAACAGACAAATCTCTTGAAAGAAAAAAAATTCCAATGCTCACTCAAGAAGAAACAGATAACCTGAATAGCCATATACCTATTTAGGAAACTGAATTTCTAGTTTAAAACCCCCAACAAAGAAAACTGTGGGCCCAGATGGCTTCACTGGTAAATTCTAACATACTTTTAAGAGAAAGTAACTCCAATTCTAAATAACTATTCCAGAAATTGAAGAGGAGGGTATGTGTCCCAACTCATGTAAGGCCAGTATTACCCAATACCAAACCAGATAAAAATATTTCAAGAAAAGAAAACAACAGACAGATCCCTCATCAACACAGATGAAAAATTATAAGGAAAACTTTAGCAAATCAAAGTCAGCTATATATAAAGTATAATCTATCATGATCAAGTGGTATTTATCCTGGGAATACAAGGTTGGCTTAACATTTGAAAATCAACGTAATTCAGATGCATATCAATGTAACCAAAAAAGAAAAACTACGTGATTACCTCAAAAGACATGGAAAAAGCCTTTGATGAAATCCAACATTCATCTCTAATAAAAATTTTCATCACACCAGGAACAGAATGAAATTTCCTCAACGAATTAAAAGCATCTATGTAAAGCCTACAGCTATCATCATCCTTAATGGTGAAAAATAAATGCCTTCTCTCAAGATCAGGAACAAAACAAGAATGTCCACTCTCTCTGCTTCTATAGCACTCTACTGGAAGTTCCAGCCATTGAAATAAAGAAAGACATCCATATCAGAAATAAAGAAGTAAAACTATCTTTATTACAAATGATATTATTATCTATGTAGAAAAACTGATGGAAGAAGTAGAAAAGATTTCTATTGAATGCATAATTGATATCACACCATCATAATGTCAAAAAATCATAAGTTGAACCATCATAAGTCAGGTGCCACAAAAAGCTACTTGAATTAATAAGTGTGTTTAGAACATACCAGTGACAAAAAATTGGAAAATGAATTTTAAACAATGCCATTTGCAATAGTATCAAAAACAAAAAAACACTTGGGGAAAATACACAATAAAAGATGTGTAAGACCTGTACACTGAAACCTATAAAACATTGGTGAGAGAAATTAAAGACGACTTAAGTAATTGGAGAGAGATACTGTGTTTATAGATGAAAATTTTAATGTTGTTAGAATGTCAATTATCCCCAAATTAATCTATAGATCCATCACCATCTCATTCAAAATCCAAGCAGGCTTTGTTTTTTTCGTGAAAATTGAGAAGCTGATTCTAAATTTCATATGGAAATGCAAAGGACCGGGAATAGCCAAAAAACAAACAAACAAACAAACAAACAAAACCCACAAAATTCTGAAGAGAGAAAAAAGTTGGAAGACTAACAGTACCTGATTTCAAAACTTAATTATGAAGCAACAGTAATGAAAACAGTGTGGTAATGGTATAAAGACAGACAAGTAGATTGATGGAACAGAATAGACAGTAGAGAACTAGAACCATGAATATTTGGGCAGTTGATTTTTGATTAAGGTAAAAATGCAATTCAATGCAGAAAGGATAGTATTGTCAACAAGTGGTGTTGGAACAATTAGATATTCACATGGAAAAATGAACTTTGACCATACCTTGTACCATATACAAATATTAAATTGAAATAGATAATAGACCTAAAGGTAAAACCTAAAAATATAAAAATTTTTATACACAGGGGAAAATCTAGATGCTTGACTTACGATGGGGTTATGTCCCAATAAATCCATCATAAGTTTAAAATATTGTGAGTGGAAAATACAGAGTATCAGTTGTTTATCCTTGTGGTTGGACACATGGCTGACTGGGAGCTGAGGCTGGCTGTTGCTGCCCATTATCACCAGAGAGTACTGTACTGGATATCAGTAGCTTAGGAAAAGATCAACATTCAAAACTTAAAGTTTCCATTCAATGCATATTGGTTTCACACCATCATAAAGTCAAAAAAATTGTAAGCTGAACCATCGTAAGTTGTGGACCACCTGTATATGAAATCTTGGGTAAGGCAAAGATTTCTTAGCTATCACACCAAAAACACAATAAATAGAGAAAGAAAAAAATAAAAATTGACCTTTATCAAATTAGAAACATCTGCCCTTCAAAAGACACTTAGAGAATTAAAAGACAATCCACAGATGGAAAGAAAATACCTGCAAAGCATAGATCTGACAAAGGACTTGCATACAAAATATTTTACGAACTCTCAAAACTCAATACTAAGAAAACAACCCAATAAAATGGGGAAGGCAAAAGATAAATGGATGGCAAATAAGCACATGAAAATGTTCAACATCATTAATCACTAGGGAAATGCAAATTAAAACCACTACAAAATAGTATTACACACCTTTTAAAATAGCTAAATTTAAAAAGAATGACCATATCAAGTGGTCATTGCCAAGGATATGGAAGAACTAAAACTCTTGTACACTGCTGGTGGGAATGTAAAATGATACAGGCAATTTGAAAAACAAAAGGGTGGTTTCTTAAAACATCAAACATTATCCAATTATTCTGCTCCTAGGTATTCATACCACAAATGAAAGATACACATCTATACAAATACTTGTACATGGATATTCATAGAAGATTTACTGGTAATATCACAAAACTGCAAACAACACACATGTCCATTAACAGATGAATGGACGAAATGTGGTGCATCCGTACAAAGGAATATTATTCAGCAATGAAAAGGAATAAACTATTCACATACCCCAGCAACATGAATGAATCTCAAAAATAATTATGATGCATGAAAGAGATCAAAAAAGAGTACAGACTATATGATTTCACATATAAATATTTCTAAAAAATAAAAACTAACCTATAGTTACAGATAGCAGGTCCATGGTTGCAGGAATGAGGGGGTTGAGAGATTTTAAATTGGGGATGTGGGGCAGGAGGGAAGGATTACAAAAGACTACATGAGGAAACTTTTAGGGGTGAAGGATATGTTCATTATCTTGATTTTCATGATGGTTTCATAAGTGTGTACACATGTCATAACATTATGTACTTTAAATCCATGTATTTCATTGTGTACCAATTATATCCCATTACAGCTATTTTTTAAAAATCAATGATCTAGCTGATAAGAACAAGTCACTCTACTCCCAATTATCAAAGTATGTTTCAACATATAAAGCACCAATACATACTAAAACTTCATAAGGAAAAAATCCTACTCTGCTTATCATTAAACCTTATCTGACCTTTTCTACTTGCTTGAGGATTCTGAGGGATTACTGAAAGGTAAAGGTAATGATAAAGGTGAGAGAATAAAGAAGAATTTAGGAGATAGGCCTCCACAAGTATCAAAACATACTATTATGTCTTACATTTTACTTACAAGGGTCTTTATTGCTAATGTGAAGTCCAAAAAGTAACATGTGGTTGTCTGTCAGAGTGCTTCATACATTCTTAATAGTACCACCTAACACTTACTGAACACTTACTATGTGCCATGTAAATAATGTGGTTTTATACACACACACACACACACACACACACACACATATTTATATAACACATATAAGCTGTTTAATCATTCTAACAACCCTGAGAGGTAGGTACTACTATTATTTCACTTTACAGATGTGGAAATTGAGGCACAAAAAGGTTAAGCAACATTCCGAAGCCTGGCTAGAAAGTAACAGAGCCAGGCTGTGCATCTAGGCAGCCTAACTCCTGAGTCACGATATTAGGTGCTAAACTATACTACCTCTCATTCTTCCCCCATTAAACTCAAATATGATACCTGAACTTTATATTAATATAATTATTACTGATTTCTTTTTAAAGTAATAACTATCACATAGATACAGTAAGTGCTCAATGTTTCCACAGAATTATATCAGCATTCATCGAAAATGTAAAAATTCTTGCTCCAAAAATACTTTTTTTATAATAAAATATAACAATATTAAGTTGTATTATATAGCCATTGAACAAATTTAAATGAAATTAAGTGGCTAGGCATGGTGGCTCACATCTGTAATCCTAGCACTTTGGTAGGCTGAGGTGGGAGGATCGCTTGAGGCTAGGAGTTTGAGATCAGCCTGGGCAACATAGTGAGACCCCATCTCTTAAAAAAACAAAACAAAACATTGGTATTTTAGTGCAGATTGTATTGAATCTGTACATCACTTTGGGTAGTACAGACATTCTAAAAATGTTGATTCTGCCAAACCATGAGCATGATATGTTTTTCCATATGTTTACATCCTCTGCAATATCTTTCCTCAGTGTTTCGTAGTTCTCCACATAGAGGTCTTTCACCTCCTTGGTTAAATATATTTCGAAGTATTTTATTTTCTTTGTTGCTACTGTGAAAGGTATTGTGTCTTTGATTTGATTCTCAACTTGATTGTTGTTGGCATATATGAAAGCTACTGATTTACATACATTGATTTTGTAACCTGAGGTTTTGAAGAATTTATTTATCAATTCCAGGAGTCTCTTGGTTGAATCTTCGGGGTTTTCTAGATATAAGATCGTATTGTCAGCAAAGAGTGATAGTTTGACCTCTTCTATCCCCATTTGGATACCCTTGATATTCTTCTCATGTTTGATTGCTCTGGCTAGGACTTCCAGCATTAAGTTGAATAGAAATGGTGATAGTGACCAACCTTGTCTGGTTCCAGTTCTAAGTGGTAAATATCAATGTCATTTTTTGCCAATCTACAAAAAATAGCTCTACCCTTGGTATGGAACCAGAAAAGATCCCAAATGGCCAATGCAACTTTACATAATAAGAAAAAATCAGGAGGGAACACTTTACCAGACTTCAAGCTGTACCACAAGGCTATAGTAACCAAAACAGCCTGGTAATGGCACAAAAACAGAGACATAGATCTATGGATCAGGATAGAGAACCCAGATACAAAACCATCCTCATATTGCCATCTTATCTTTGACAAAGCAGACAAAAACATACACTGTGGAAAGGAATCCCTATTCAATAAATGGTGCTGGGAAAATTGGATAGCCACATGTAGAAGACTAAAACAGGATCTGCACCTCTCACCACTCACAAAAATTAATTCATGATGGATAACAGACTTAAACCTAAGGCATGAAACCATAAGAATTCTAGAAGAAAATGTTGGAAAAGCTCTTCTAGATATCAGCCTAGGCAAATAATTTATGAAGAAGACCCCAAAGTCAATCACAGCAACAACAAAAATAAATAAATGGGACCTAATCAAATTAAAAAGTTTCTGCACAGCCAAGGACACAATCAATAGAGCAAATAGACAACCTACAGAATCAGAGAAAATGTTTACATGCTATACATCTGATAATAACCAGAATCTACAAAGAACTCAAGCACATCTTGAGCAAGAAAAAATTAAACCAGCCCATTAAAAAGTGGGCAAAGACATGATCAGAAACTTTTCAAATGAAGATAGACTAATGGCCAACAAATACATGAAAAAATGCTGAACATCTCTAATCATCAGGGAAATGCAAATCAAAACCCCAATGTGATATTGCCTAATTCCAGTGAGAATGGCTCTTATCAAAAAGTCCCAAAACAACAGATGCTGACATGGATGTGGAGAGAAAGGAACACTTATTCACTGTTGGTGGTACTGCAAACTAGTACAACCTCTATGGAAAGTAGTATGGAGATACCTTAAAGAACTAAAAGTAGAACTAACATTTGATCCAGCAATCCCACTACTGGGTATTTACCAAAAGGAAAAAAAAGACATTCTGTAATAAAGACATCTGCACTCGAATGTTTATAGCAGCACAATTCACAATTGCAAAGATGTGGAAACAACCCACGTGCCCACCAGTACATGAGTGGATTAATAAAATGTGGTATATGTATACCATGGAGTACCACTCAGCCATAAAAAATGGTGATCTTGTATCTTTTGTAACAACCTGGATGGAACTGGAGACCAGTCTTCTAAGTGAAGTATTGCAAGAATGGAAAAACAAACACCACATGTACTCGATACTAAATTGGAACCAATCCATCAACACTTACGTGCACATATGGAAGTAAAACTCAACAGAAATCAAGTAGGTGGGAAGGGGGGAGGAGGGGATGGGTAAACGCACACTAACAGGTACAATGCACACTATCTGGGTGAAGGGCACACTTATAGCTTTGTCTCAAACTGTACAAAAGCAAATTATGTAACCAAAACGTGCATATCACCATAATACTTTTTTAAATTAAAAAAAAAACGGAAATTAAGTACAGTTAAAGCTAGGATGGCCATATAATTTGTCATCCAAATGAGGACACTTGAGAGTGAAAGGCATAAACCAGGACATTCCCAGCTAAACTGTGATGTATGGTCAACCCAGTTAAAGCAAAAGGGATATAATTACTCCTGGAGTAAAATTCAGCTAAATTATACAAGACTAAGGTACTTTTGTTAAGTGTTCTACAGATACCTCAACATGAAAGATGACCAATTTATATTTGGAAACAAAGACTGATTTCCAAAATCAAAGTAGATTCTCCTGATGCATAGCTCCAAATGAAAATGCAATAAATATGGCTCTATAATAAATGCATACAGAACTTTATAATCATTGTTTTATAAGAAGGGTATTATTAACAGAATATCGATTAGTTTATACCATCAAAGGACTTCATAGCAGAAGTATCAACACCTTGCTACTTTCTTTTAAATAACTTGAAATAATTTTAATAGGACTTAATTTATCTCATTTCTTTTTAACCTCCCTCAAAAATTAGTAGCAAGCTCTCCTTGACAGAATGATAAGCAGAGAATAGATGAAAAATGAAAGAGCAAAAGTGACATTATCTTAAGTAATACTCACTGAATATTCTTGATCGCTAAGAGGAAATGAGCTCACTCAGAGTTTACTAAAATCTGTCACTTTCACATGAATAATTTTTCATTTCTTCTAAGTGGATATGGTAGTGCTGGCCAGTTTTTTTTTTTTAAAGATACTGAGCTATGACAGGAATGATCACTTATGTATAATCAGTTGGGTATTTAGTTAGATAACCTAACTGGAAGAAAACCATTACTAACAAAAGTTACTAACTTAATCTACCCTGGACCTCAAAGATTTCTTATTTTTTATATCCATTTTAAGTAAAAGCCATCAAAACTTCAAATAATTTGAACACAAATGAATATAAGAACATAGTAATTTACCCATTTTTTCTCACAGTACTCAAATGGCAAATTAATTAAAATTTGGAAATTACTGATTAATAATTCAACACTTCCATTTTCAATTTTAATCATATGACTGAGATAAAACATTTTTTGTTATTCCATTATTCATTATACTGTAGGAATTTTAATTTTGTCAGCTGTATTACAATTCATAGATAAAAGTATAAAAGACTAAGTTCCAAAGATATTCAAGCAACACCTTCTGCCAATAATTATCCCTCACAATAAAACCAAGAGTAGATTTCTAATTATTGAATTTATTAATATATCTTCTTAGCTTTGTTTAGGTATTGTAGTCTTTCTCTAGCATAATTGCCTCAAGGCATTTGAAAACTATGGTACTGTAAGTTCTAGATGGACTTCAATATGATGTTTTAACTGTAAAATTGCTCTCCAGTATAAATCATGTAAAGGGTAATAAGGTTCTGTATACTTAATTTCCATTACTACAGAAAAAAAGTGGGTCAACAACAATACTTTTCATTTGAGTCTTCTATTATTAAAGGGTTATAGACCTCTTTTTCCTCCATTTGATCCATACGAAACAAGCTAAGAAAGCTTTTCTTCCTCTGGAAAGTTTTCCCTAATATGTGGTGGACTGAAAAGAGTACTGAACTGAAAATCAGTTCCAGCTCTGCCATTCACTAATATGCAACCATAGACAAGTTATATTCTATATGCCTTGGTTTATTTATCTGCAAAATGAGGGGGTGATGGACTAGCTCTCTTTCAACTCTAGAAATATATGACTTATAAATACATGTACAAAAGCATCTTCTATTAAAAGCAACTTCAAGCCAAAACAAAAAAGAAATATTTATGTAAAACCTCACTGCTTATTTCAAATTTATAGTCATTTACAATGGGACAATATTTATCTTTGATTACGTATGAGAAAGGCTTACTATGTAAATTAACAATGCAAGGTATATACCTGAAGAAAAGATTAATTTATGAGAAAGTATTCAATTCAGCATTCACTATGCTAGATATGATAGGAAACGCAAAAATGAATATGACACTTAAGGATCCCCAAATGGGAAGAATAAAAACATACACAAATGAATGTATGATAAGGTAGAATATGATAAATGCTCTAATAAAGTATATACAAAGTAGTAATGTAATGGGAACACAGTAGAGGAAAAGTAGAAGTTGGTCTTTTTAAAGGAGACAAAGGAAGAGGCCATAAATTATTCATCTATATTGGGCACTACTTTGTTGGCCAAGGGTATATGTACTTGAAATGAGTGACACTTTATTTTAAAATATTCTAAAATTTAGATAGAATGTCTTTCTTGTTAATCAGGTATTATTGTACTTATTTTTAATATGGAGTGACACCATGAAATTTTCATCTACTCTCTTGACTCTTTTACTTTTGCCTTGTTTACCAGATTCTTCTCCTTTTCTCCTGGGAAATAGGAATGCCAATGTTTTCAAAGCCTGGGGTTTGGAGGCAAGAAGTTAGCTAGAACTATTGTAGCAATAAGACACACAAAGCTAATGTGACTTCCACTATTACTCCCACCCCATTCCCATTTGAATGAACAAAGTCTAGAAGCTCTGCATAAATAGGAGGCAAACAGAATCATCTTCTATATACTTCTGGTGGTGTTACTCACCAACAGCAAGGAAGCATTCGAATGGAAAAAGAAGCTTCTAAATTACTATGATTAAGTAAAACAATAATTACCATGAAGTAACAGCAAATGCCACAGTTCTCATAACTAAAGGGTACTAGAGTTTAAGGGTTTATGGGCAACTGAACAATAGTTTACTTTCATGACTAATTTAAAAGAAACAGACCAAAAAATAAAAATAAGAAAGAACTGTTAAAATGTACAAGAAATAGTTTCTTAAAAGATTCTCATAGCTCCTAGAAAAGTTCCAAAGACAGAGTTAAAGTCACTTAATCCATACATGAAAGACCTTGTGAGCTATTTTAACAATATTCCCCAATATATTTTCCTATGGGAATTTCTCCAGATTACCAGACTAAAAGAAGAGGTGAGAATAAAATCAAACTTTAATTTGTATTATCCCCCTTAGGCACTAGTAGTTTCAATCACTTTACATGGGGAAATCTGACAAATTTTCAATAAAAAGAAATTGCATAGTAATGGAATTTTGGAGTTAGAAGGAACCAAAGGGAGAATTTAGTCCCCACATTTTACAGATGAGAAAATTGAGACAGCTAGTTAGGAGAAAATTAAAAAAAAATAGCACTCAGTTCCCCTGGCTCCCAATCAGGTGTTGCTTCTACTACACTGCACATCATACTTATGCTAGAATTAAGATCCAAACACAATCCCTTCTCTGTTTTTTTTAGTGTTTAAAAGGTTTATTTATTCTGACAATGACCAAGGTATGATACTTACTCTGCAAAGTACTCTACAGATTGGCTAGTGTTCTTGAGATAGTTAGATTTTATCATTAGCACATATTAACTATAAGCAATTACTTTTGCCTTAAAATTTATTCTACTTCAAATGATAGCTTAAAAGTTTCAGGGCCCTATAAGCCACATGCTGACAGTCTTTGGGTTTTCCATTTTAAAACTTAAAATTTAACAATTATAAATGTAAGAAATTAGTATTAATGCCTTGATTATTTTTTTCCTAAATTAAATAAGTCCAGTTACACTGAAACTGCACTAATATGGCAGCCACTAGCCACATGTGGCTATTAAACACTTAAAATATGGGTAGTTCACATTCACATGGGCTATAAGTGTAAAATATACACCATATTTTGAAGACTCAGTATGAAAAAAGAATGTAAAATATCTCACTAATATTTTTATGTTGATTAGATATTGAAGTGATAATATTTTGGATATAATGGATTAAATAACATATTAAAATTAATTTTACTTTTTTTAGTTTTTTAATGTGGCTACTAGAAATTTCAAAATTACATATCTGGCTTGCATTATATTTCTATTGTATTGCTCTAAGACATCATTAATAAATATCTAGGTGCTACTAATAGTCCATATAGTCTTTAAGAATAAGTTTACATTATAAAAATACCTGCACAATCAATAGTTCATTTCTGTGCTAAACAGAAAATGATGTGGAAAAATTTATAAAAATTACCTACACAATAGTTCATTTCTGTGCTAAACAGAAAATAATGTGGAAAAATATACTAAATCTAGAAATAAACTTTAGTTGGCTTTAAACATGTATTGTTCCTCAGATTTAAATTTTTGGTGTTGGTTAATACAGAAACTAGTTTATATTCCATGCACATATACAAACTGAGAAGAAAGAAAGGTGGCCCAGAAAAACGACACAAACAAAAGTCAGTCTATGCCTTGTTCAAGCCAACCATAGATGTTGACTTAATTAAAAACAATACTGACATATGACACCATCACATACTCTGCAAATAAACACTAGGCTATTTTAACTTAAAGATTTTAGCAATTTCACGTGAACACAACAAAAAAAATATTTACAATTTATACCTTTGCTCCATCTGAAATAGTGTCCCAGTTTCCACCACTCAAAGAGAACTTTCCATTGCCTATACGCAACAGTATCTCTTCAGGAGTATCATTGGGGCCATTAGCAAATGGAGTGTAGCTATTAATAAAATAGATTTTAACAGACATGAGAGGCTAACATACATATAATTGAAAGTGATTAATGTAAGACTACATGAAATATTTACTACAGCAAATTAAGAATACCATCTAACATTTCCTTTCACTATTAATATCAAATTTCATATTTCAAACAATGAATTTACTCTTAACAAATTATTTAATAAAATGGAAAATCTAGCCTTCATCAATTCTTTCTTTTGTCTGTGATCAATGTAAAATAAAATAAAGGTGGCTTTTCATGTAAAGTTACAGTCTTAAAACCAGAGCACAATAAAACATACAAATTTTATATTCTCCTATGCATAATTTAGCAAACTAACTTATAGCTACTATGAAGAAAAATGTTAATTTTATGTATTTATAATGTATTTATTGTACTGGTTTGACTTATTCATTAATATCTTATCAATATTATCAGTTAGAAACAGGTTAACAATACTTTTAATTAATATCTATGAAAAATGGGTTGGTTAAATATTTATATTAAAAAATTCCATAGCCATTAAAATTATTACGTAGATCAATATTCATGGATGAGAAGATGAATACATAAAGTTAAAGCAGTTTTAAAAAATTAATTATAGAATGACAAAAAGTAATCATTTTTGTACCATCAGACGGAACTGAAATTGCTATTCAAATTTGGGAATGAGAAGACTGATTTATGATTAAAGGTATGAGGAGGATATTTTAATGTGTTAATGTCTTAATCTCCTTAGGTAACAAGGTGAAATAACACTAAACACACACACTTATACACACACAATCACTTTTTGTTTAGTCATAAAGTAAATATTTGAAAGCAACAAGCTAGAATGGTATCCCATGGTTTAAAACCAATAATGTTAATTGCACTTGGTATGCAAACTTTAGCTACCCTTAACTTCAGCACTTGCTGTGGTCCATAACTAAATATTCTGCATAAGTTTATAATATCTAAAAGTACATGAAATATACTAATATATGTACTTATCACCAAGCCAATAAATAATTTAGAGTTACCATTTTTATAACATAAAACTCTTGGTATGCCAAGCATATTTAAATTATACTAAACGCACTCTTTATAACATCACACCTGGGTACATTATAATTACTTGCTAAAGCCGGCCTTTTTCTCTATTACAACTCTCTTAGAATAATTTATACAGCCATAAGTTTTCACTTCTAAGTATAATAAAAGTGTTACTCATTACTAAGAGTAAGATAGCACTTGTATTATTTGTAAATTACCAACATTAACATAGTCTAATTGTTATTACATTTGTTTTGAGCTTTTCTTTATCCTTTTAAGGGAAGGCAGCTGTGTGAGTTTCTGCAGTTTAGAATTGTTACTGTTCAGATTTGTACAATCTTACTAAAATCTCTATTGCCAAGAGAGCCAGAATTCAAGTACTTTATAAAAAATTAACTCAATATCAACAAGTTCAGCAGGCAAGTTCCTGGTGAAACATGCAATTATTTTATGACTGAGTAAACATTTTCAAGAAATAATGCACTCAATGTAAAAAATAAAAATAAAAATGCACGCTTTACTTTTAAAAGTTTTAGTTCCAGTTGAAAATAGCCTTTTAATTACTATATCTTAACAGTGCCTCATTATACATCTAACTTTATGTTTTTCTTTAATTTTGTAAGTAAAAATATATATTTAAAAATGTTACTAGCATTTCTCTTAAAGTTATTTTCATCTGTTCTCTTTCTAGATGAAGATATATAGGTGAAATTCAAATAATGATGTGAACACTTTTGAGTATATAAGCTTCTTACCCAGCCAACATTGTGTAAAAAAGGACTCCTAAACTCCAAATATCACAAGCAGCATCATATCCCTGTTGCATAAGAACCTAAGAAAGAAACAGTCATTACATGGTATCACTCAATATACACTCAATTTTCTCACCTAAAAGAAAGTTGTTTTGCTTCTAGTAAGTTCACAAATGTTCACAATATAAAAACTTACATTATTTTATTTACTTAACGTTAAAGGTAACATCTTCTGCAATTAGCAAGCATTGAATAAATTGGTGTTATTATAAGGTAATTAACATGAGCTATGCTAATAAACAGCCTTGTAGGACATGATCTCTGACCTCAATGGTCTTTCACTCCTCCTCTTAGGAAACCAGCTATACAGACATCTAAACTTAATATTAATATATACAGAGAGTTTAATATATACTATACACAGTACTAAGGCTTTTAATTCTGACACTAACCCTATGAGGTAGAGATTATTATTCTAATTTTGAGGATGAGGAAACTGAGGTGAATGCTAAGTAACTTGCCCAACATCACAAAACCAATAAGTAAAAGAGCAGGCATTCTTACTCTAGACCTGTACTTTTAATATCTATGATAACTGCGCCTCCTTACTATGCAAAAGATGGTAAGATAATATATGATCTTACAAAAGCAGTATGAATTTATATTTTACATACAAGGCTGATGTCTTGAAAAGAGCAGTATATTTTTGGACCACAAATACACATTTGATAAATTCTGAATGTCTTCATTAATTTTTCATACAATAATTTAGGTAGCTGTTTTTTGCTCTTGGGGCCAGTGTTAATAAAAATCAAATAATATCTTTATTATATATTCATGTGATATTTCTCTATGAAGTTAATAGAGCTTGTTAGAAAAATAAAGAGATGAAATGAGACCTTTTTTGTCATTTAGAAAAACAAGCCCACTGCTAAAGCCTCTAGGCATAAAAATAAAATAGAAACATTATTAATGCATTAACACTGGGGATTGAATAACCACCAGCAGGGACTGTTCATCTATAAAAGGCTAAAAATATTAATGTTTGGCTCTGGCAACTGTCAGACATGAATAATGAGTATGTAACTAACTTAAAATTTGAGATATAATGCTTTTTCCTAATCAAAGTGTATTTATAAAAACACACGTGTGCAAGATTGAGAAGCTAAAGAGGATATCAAATATGTATCAGCAGTCCCCAACCTTTTTGGCACCAGGGACTGGTTTCATGGAAGACAATTTTTCCATGGACTCGGTAGTGAGGGATGGTTTCAGGATGATTCAAGCACATTACATTCATTGTAGAGTCAAACCTCTCTGCTAATGATAATCTGTATTTGCAGCTTGCTCCCCAGTGCTAGCATCACTGCCTCAGCTCCACCTCAGCTCATCAGGCATTAGATTCTCACACAGAGCGCGCAGCTTAGATCCCTCACATGCACAGTTTACAGTAGGGTTCCTGCTCCTGTGAGAATGAATCTAATGCCGCCGCTGATCTGACAGGAGGTGGAGGTTATGCAGTGATGTGAGCGATGGGGAGCAGCTGTAAATACAGATGAAGCTTTGCTTGCTCGTCTGCCACTCACCTCCTGCTGTGTGGCCGGTTCCTAACAGGCCACAGACCAGTACTGTCCATGGCCCAGGGGTTGGGTACCGCAGATATATATAATTGGCTTATGTAAATAACACAAGTAGAGACTACAAAGGCCATAATAAATAACAAGGTACAGCTAAACCACTCACATCATGGTAAACATAAGTTGGCATACTGTAGTAAAACATAAACTTCTACTGCTTTTATTCCCCTATCTTTCCTTTTCTCATCACCTCTTACAGTTCTGGGCATCACCATGTTTTCCTTGGTTCTGTTAGTAAGCTTTTTTAAAGCTTCCCAGGTGATCCAATGCACAGCCAAGGTTGAGAGCCACTACTTACTAACTAGTTGGGTAGGTGAGGGCTAATAGCAAGTCAGCTATAGGTATTTTATACTTCCACAACCTTCCTAGTTATGAGAAGGTCAGAGTTACACAGGAAGTGTCATATTTCTTCTAGGGTTGATCATGAAAAACTTGTTTTAGATTTACCACATACTTAAACACATTTTGTACGGGTAAAGAAGAGGTAGTCCACTTTTGTTCTACATCTAGTCTCAATACCCTATAATAGTGATAACAGGTGTTGGAACATTCCTAACATAAAGAAGTGATAAATTGTTGAGGTGATGGATATCCCAATTTCTCTGATTTGATTATTACACATTGTATGCTTGTATCAAAATATCATGTGTGCCCCATAAGTATGTACACTATATATCCATAATAATTAAAAATAAAAAATAAAAACATAAAATATATAAAAATGGGAGTGGGTTAGTTATCACAAGAGTGGACTTATTATAAAAAGGAGTCTGGCCCCCTCTTGCTCTCTCGTGTGCTCTCTCTCACCATGTGATGCCTTCTACCATGGGATGACGCAGCAACAAGGCCCTCACCAGACATGGTCCCTTGATCTTATCTTGGACTTCCCAGCCTCCAGAACCATGAGCCAAATAAATTTCTATTGTATATAAATTTTTTAAAATTAAAAAATAAGGCAGGGTGGTGGGATGAATGCAAGAGCACAGAGGGTGTGGTTCACACCTTTTTACTTGCACCAAGTTAAATACAAAGATATAAGTCACAATTAAACCAGTCAATACCATAACCTCTTTTTCACTTGGCTTTCCAAATCAGCAGAAAGTAACATACACAGAGATTCTCATTCCCTTTCCTCTAAAGTTCAAATTAATTCATATTTGGGGCAAAACATATGATAGCCCAGAGCCAGAGCAAAGAAAGGTAACTTCAAAATTACTTTATCAAGAGATGCAAAGTATCCTTCAACTTTACTGTAAGCTCCATTCATTCAGGAACATTCTTAGACTTAAGTAGGTATTAAATATCAGTTGAATAATATAACAATAGATTTGTCTTTATAAAAAATGAAACATTTTAGAGATATATTAACTTTTACAACATAGGTATAGTAGAAAAACACATCTACTAAGTAAACCTTAAGAGGTTGATTGAACTGATACATATCCTAAAAAGTGAATGAATATTCTCTCCTTATTGTTAAGCTAAAATTGCAATAATCAGTTGATCTTTTATCAAACAAGAACTCTTCATGCACAGTGATGAAATAAATATACCCTCATAAATGCTATTATTTATTGAAATGTTTGCATGGATACTTGAATCTTTCTGGTTCTAGTTTAAAAGAGAATGGTATTTTATATATAATATATTTCACTAATATCTGCTGAAAGGGTCTGAAACTTTAGAAACAAACCTTATAAAAACGACCTCTGTAATTCATTCATAACAATTTATAAATATTTATTGATTGCTAGCAGGGGAGCTTCAGCACTCAATAATAAAACTTTCAAAGCATTTTGAAAATACAAATACTAGCCAAAGGTAGTTCAGGTACTAGTTATGGAGAAATGGTCTCCACACACCCACCTGAAAACCTTCACTATTACAATGGTGAAAGTGTCTTACTATAGTGGAAGTTTGTTGGGATAAAAAGCATCAATGGGCTGTATTCTACTCTGTGGATTTGCACTCATTTAAAAATGTTTACCTAACCATTAATCTAAAAATGTTTACCTGACCATTAATCTAAACAGAGACATACTATATATTTTTAATTTTAATGTCTGTTTTTGAGATGTTCATTTGGGACATATTCACCTCTAACCTTTTCCTAGTGAGAAGTTTCCTTAATACCAAAGAGTCTAGGTCCACAAAATTAAGTCAATATTAAGAATTTGGCCATTAAAATGGTTATTCTATACTCTGCTGTTATGTCTACTGCATAAATCTATTAGAATATTTATGATGACCATATAGCCTATATCTAACAGAAGAGCACTACTCTCAAATATTCTGTCCTCCTATCATATAAAGCCATTGAAATGTTCTAGAAAAGTTAGTATTTTTTTATGTCCAGGCTATTATCTCACATACGTAAGGGCAGTACAATGACCCCTTATTGGATCATGTGTCCCAATTTCTATTTTGGGAAATATAGTTTCTATGTGTTATAATATGATAAAAACTGGTACATTAAATATTCTATGAATTTTATTAAAATATAGGTTAAATCACATTCCCTGGATATATACATAATTTCTTTTTGGGCAAATCTCTTACTATAAAAAGCCTATAAAGCAGGTGTTCTGCCTATTCTTCAATATCAATACCCTAAAGCAAGATTTTGTAATTTTGCAATGAAAATTTTTCATTATTAGAAGCTATTTTTCCATGTTTCTGTTTTCATTATTGGAAAAATTATTTTCTACTAGCTATTTTAAAATATAGATTGATTGATATTAAAATACAAATGGCTCATATTGATATATCTAGTGTGTAATATTACCCTGAAAAGGCTAGTGTTTGATATAAAAATAAAATAATAAAATATGCATATGAGATAGGAATTCATCTTCAAATTATTTTACTCTGCTTCTCCTCTGATTTGGAAAATTCAATTTTTTCAAACCTAAAGAGTTTTAGGTATTTTGATTTGTGTTGAACATGTGATAATTTATATGTGTTAGCATTATCCATAACATACACGAACAGTTCCTGACTTACAAACAAAACTTATAAAGAATTTATATGGCCAATGCCATCCCTTGATTCATTTTTCACCAACCCTACTTTCACTGCTATGGAAGTTGATACTGTCAAAGGACCCATTCCCATGGTCAGAACTGACTGTTGTAGCTTCCCAAATGTGAAATCCGAACCTCTGAGCCCCTCTAGTCTCACCTTTCCTGGCTCTTCCTCCTAAGATATACTTATAAACGTTATTTGCCAAGAAAAATCCCTCACGTTGATTAAAAAAAAAAATCCAGTGAGGCTATTTTCTCTAGGAATTAGAAGATCCTGAAGACAATAGGGGATGGCACTGCCCCATATGTTATGTATAATGCTAACTGATATAAATTATCTCATGTTTAGCACAAACCAAAACATCTGAAAATCTATCCTAGCTTTGTTACTAAGTGAATGCTGGGTCTTGAATAAGCCATTTAATTACTTTGAGCCTCAGTTTCCTCATTTAGAAATGTAATATGTTGAAGTTGTGGCTATCTTTACCCTACCTTCCAGCTCTAATATGGTATGTTCTTTGAGGTATTTCCATATGGGTGTGATGCACACTGTATGGAGATGGGCACGCTTGCAGCTCTGACTCAGGCAGTACAAAGGCAATATATGTAAACTAAACGTTTGTACCCCCATAATATTTTGAAACAAAAAAATAAAATAAAATGTTATGTTCTGAAACTAGTATGTAACTCAATAGAAAAAAAATTAGTCTGATTATTACATTCAGGTTGGTTTTAGATGCCAGTTACTAGTCTGAATATTTACATTAGGGGTTATCAGAATTCACTGATTTAAAGAGCTTTATAGTTGGGAAAGGATAAGATAACTCAGCTTTTACCTGCCTATTATATACAGGACATCATATACATTCAAGCAAAGGAAAAGAATGAAAGGCAAATACTGAAGTTTTTAAAGAGTACCTCAGGTGCTACAAAGTTTGCAGTATAGCATGGAGTTAAGAGGAGTCCATTTTCTCCTCTAAGTTGTTTTGCGAACCCAAAATCACAGATCCTAATTGAGTCTGCATTGGCCGATTCATCCATGTATAAAATATTACTAGGTTTAAGATCACGATGAACAACCTTGAACATAAAAGAAAAAAAGCATTAAATTTATATAACTAGATATCCACAAAATAAAACACTTTAAATATATTTCCAAAAAAAAAGAAACTTTCCCAATTACAAGATTTTGAAAATGGCATTTTCTCCAACTTTAACAGCCTAAAATATACACAGGAAATTATCTCTATCAGATAGATGCTCTGGTTTCTATTCAAGCCACCATTTTTCTTAACCACTTCCAATCTCAAAAATATCCAGACACAATTCTCAGTTCCACTTTTGTATATAATGGACTAAGACCCTACCCAATACCCGCTTCCCTGCAGTAAACAATTATAAAACCTGGATATAATAAAAATATCAACTACCTGAAGGTACTGGACAATGAACAGAGGCAGATAGACTCTGGTGAGAAGTACATAATTGGCTGAAGGAGGGAATACAGGGATCTATACAAGTAGGTTCCCATATCTGTGGCTTTTAGCCAAGGTTAAGTGCAGTTCCTATGGTACACAGTGATGGTGAAGACACTTGTGGAAAAACCCACAGTCTTTCTGGCCTGGAGGACCACAAAAGAGATACTGGAAAATTGTGAATGCTGAATGGGGGAATATTGTAAAGGAATGAGCCAGAACTGATCCTTGAATCAAAAATGTGTGGAAAAGGGTCAAAACAGTTCATATCAAGACAAAGGATATGAACAAAGACCAGAACTGCTGGCCCAAAAAAGAGTTTTCAGTTCAAGTCTAGCCAAGAAAATATCAACTTAAACAAAGGAAACAATAATAACCATTGGAGAAAAATAACAGAATGCAAAAATTTCCATAACTTAATATCATAATGTTAAAAATACAATCCAAAATATATGATATGCAAGGAACCAAGAAAATAGAACACAGTGTCAAAAAAAATCAATAAATTCTGATTCTAAGATGAACCACGTTGGAACTAACAGACAAGGATTTTAATGTGGCTATTACAACTATCCTCAATAAAGTAAAACAAAACATCCTTTCATTGCACGGCACTCTCAGCAAAAAAATGGAAAGTTTCAGCAGAAAAATAGAAACAATGAAGAAGAACCAAATGAGGCCAGGCGCAGTGGTGCACGCCTGTAATCCTAGCACTTTGGGAGGCTGAGGCAGGAGGATCATTTGAGGCCAGGAGTTTGAGACCAGCCTGAGCAATATATTGAGGCCCCATCTCTACAAAAGATAGACAAATGAGCCGGGCGTGATGGCGCACCTGTAGTCCCAGCTACTGAGGCAGGAGGACAGCTTGAGCCCAGGAGTTTGAGGTTGCAGTGAGCTGTAATGATACCACTGCACTCCAACCCAGGCAACAGAGCAAGACTGTCTCAAAAAAAAAAAAAGAAAAGAAAAGAAAAGAAATGTAGAACTGGAAAAAATTCTGAAATTCCTTATGTGATGATTTTCCTGCTACAACAATCCACTTCATTTCATCTAGCCTTACCTTTAATCAGAGTTTACTACACTGAAAGCTCTTTAAGGACAAGGACCAAGTCTTTCTTACTCACATGTGATTCTGCAACACCTTTTACAATGCCTGGCATGTAGAAATGCTCAATATGTGTCTGTTATTAATTAATTGATGTAAGAACTTGAAGGTTTATAAAATAATAAAGAAGATATGCTTATCATTTTCCTCCTTTCAAAAATTTTGGTCTTGCTTTACTTTACAGAGTGTTGATAAAGACAACCAAGGAATTAAATTAATAATAGAACTACTCCTATATAATTTATTTCAAAACACTGAAAATGTACTCCATTAAACCACACACAAAATTGAGTAATAGCTTATTTTTATTAATTGTAAAAGGGGCCCATGTAGACTTTTCACAGTATCAATTCTGAAATGTCATTTTTAATTGTTTATTGTTAAGTGGGTACATATCTACTATTTCAACTGATTCAGACTTTTAAAATTTTTAAATTATTTGCTACTTTGTTTCCTTGTATAGCTATATATAATAAAAGTTGACTTTTCTGTAACTCATTTGCCTTCTTTACGAAGAGACAGGAAGCAAAATAACAAGCCCGTCTCTCCACCACAAAATGTGATACATTAACATGTCAAATGTTTAGAATATAAATTTCTTACTCTATTTAGGGGAAGAGTCGGCAAGGGTCAAGATATACAGTCCTCTTTCTGCCAGAACTTTATATGTTAGGTATTCTATAATTTGAATAATATTCACTATATGTTTTTGGTTAATACTTTTAAGTTTGATGAGGTTTAATAATTTCAAAGTCAAGGTTAGGTACATTTATATAATTCAAACCACTTTTATTGTTTAATTTTTTATTTTTTTATTTCAGAGTATTATAGGAGTACAAATGTTTTGGTTACATAAATTGCCTTTGCACCACCCAACAAGCGTGCCCATCCCCCAGACAGCGTGCACCGCATCCGTTAGGTATGCTATTAAATCAGGGCCAACAGGCAGAAAGAAGAGAATAAAGCATCAGCCAATTTCCTAAATCCATAACCTTCACTACATTATGAGTTTTATTAGGATAGTCTCTATGAAAATTTATGTGACAGAAAAAGCAATTCATTTTAGGTAGCATCATGTCCTATATATAATTTTATAAAGATATAGGTCCCAGAATTGAAAGGAACAATATAACTACAACTTACTCCTTGACAATGAAGATAGTCAACTGTCTTAGTTACTACATACAATATATCACTAGCCTCCCGTTCTGAGAAACATTTTTGTTTGAGAATACGATCAAGTAGTTCTCCTCCTTTCATCAAATCCGTAACAAGGTAAATGTATCTACCATCATCAAAGACCTAAAAAAGAATGCAGTTTTAAAATGTTATTATTTATCATTATAATTCTAAAATGTTTAAATTGTATTTGCTTTTCTACTAAACCTCTAGTGTTAAAAGAAAGACATTACTCCTTTATGGTTAATGTAGTACAGGTACTACTGAAGGTTGAATCAGCTAAACAACCTCCTAAAAAGTCCTATGAGACCATGCTAAACATAAGATTTTATTAACTTTTCAAGTTGTAGGTTATAGTTCATCAAAGAATGTAAATGAAAAAACAGAACTCTGTGACTCCCAAATGATATCTATCTAATTTTTTACTGTACTGTAGCTACTTGTCCTCTCTAACAGTAAGCTTCCTTTGAAAGTAAATATATTATTTGTTTTTTATACCCTCTCCTCAATCCATTATCTGACATAGTGTCTTAAATGTTGAATTACAATAGTATATCAAGGAGAATAAATAACAATATTTATACTCTTTTCACTCAGGACATGTGAGATATATATCTATATATACATATGTATATATATATACACACATATGTATATATATAAAAATCTAAACTATTGTTTAAAGATTACAAATCAAAGTGCATATCATATCATATGAAACAAACTGAGCAAGGTGATGGTTGATTTTTCTGCCTTCTCTAAAGAGAAAAGAACATTATCTTCATATGTGAAAAGTCAACATTCAGTAACATCTATTAATGTGAGTTATATATTCATTTTACAAAACAATAGACTAATACCATTTTACTCAAGGAACAACCCATAATGCTACAGCCAACTGCTGTACAGTCAAGAAAGTAAAATCTTCAAGAATTTGGCAGATTCCCAATCTCCTGTATCTTCTATATTTACAGTACTACAGAATAATAAACGGTGCTGGTTACATTAACTAGTTAACCAGCCAAAATATATTCAACTAATCAGGACACTCTCATTTAGCAACTATCCTACTTCGTTTTTGATATTCTGTAAGAAGAGCAGGAGTGTAGAATCATGAGAAAAAATGATTGAAGTGGCAAATGTAAGGGTCTTGGGATTTTGTGGTGTGAAAGTAAATATATCACAGATATACAAAGTTTCAATAAGAAAAATAAAGTTCCAGGTCATAACTTCAGCTTAGCTGTTACCTAGATTTTAAAATACCTACATCTTTTAAAGTGATAATGTTGGGGTGTTGTCCATAGCGCATCAAAATTTCAATTTCTTCTGAGGGGTCTCGCTTACTTTTGTCAATGATCTGAGAAATAAGAGAAAAATCACAGAGAAAAAGAAATTATTTTCTTTGTCTAAAAATGAATGAAATATTTTCAATTTGGTTACATTTTTAAGCAAATACTTCTTTTAACATTTAAAAATTTCCTATAACTAAAACTTAACAGAAAGAAAAAATAAACCAGGGTACTTTAACATTATATCCCATTTCACTGAAACTATACTAAATGATAATGTGATCCACATGTGATTGTAATTGACACAATTGCTCAATCTTAACATACTACATTAAAATAAAACTATTTAAATGCAAAAAAATCACTAAATATACTGTTTCTCCGAAATAAAGCCTTGAAAAGAAATTCAAGGTGAACATATTAAGTCTTAGAGCTCTCTCTCATCATCTTATCTTTCTTACCTTCATTTGTTCCACTGACAATGTCAGTTAACCTATAATTTAAATTACATACATAAAACAAACAAAAAACGTCAGGCTCAGAGACAATACCTTCACCGCAAATTCCATATTGGTAGCTGCATGTATGCATCGCTTGCAAACAGAATAGGAACCAACACCAATATCCTCTTTCAATTCATATACTTCACTAAATTGTGCTGCATTTCCATTTATCTGTTTTTTTAAAAAGTAAAACACTAAGGAGAATGAAACATTTTCACATTTTCTATCTTTTGTCCTAAATACACATTCATCTTAAATCTTAGAAGAAATCAAGAATAACTCATTCTAGAGAAATTTTATCAATATTTATAAATGGCTTAAACAGATTCTGAACCAATCTGAAATTGTAGGCTTTCTGGATCCCCAAGGCCAATACAATAAATCAATTAGCTTATATATCACCTTTACATTTTCTTCACAACAGACCACATAAATATAATCAAAGGTTACTATTGTCTGCTCTTTTCCAAAATACATGGAGACATCTTTAATTCATGATTATATCAAGAGATAGACGAAGTAGTTAAAAATCACTTTTTAAAAAACTATTAAAAATACAGTGGCTCATGCCTGTAATCCCAGCACTTTGGGAGGCCAAGGTGGGAGGATCACTTCAGGCAAAGTGTTAGAGACCAGCCTAGGCAACATAGCAAGACCTCATCTCCACAAAAAATAAAAAAATTAGCTAGACATGGTGGCATGCGGCTGTAGTCCCAGCTACTGGGGAGGCTGAGGCAGGAGGATCAATTGAGCCCAGGAGTTTGGGGTTGCAGTGAGCTATGATTGTGCCACTGAACTCTAGCCTGGGTTACAGAGTGAGACTCTGTCTCTAAAAAATAAAAAATAAAAATCCATTAGCAATATCTGAGAGAAATAATTATCCCCAAACTGATATATCCCTAAACTGAATAATGTGATTAAGTGGAATTTACCTGAACGATTGGTAATACATTTGCACTTGTGATAGGAGTGATTTTATATTCTTCTGCAATAGAAGTTGCAACAAAGCTGAATCCTTTGAAGAGTTGATGAGCATTTGCACTGGCTGGCAAACCAGGAGAATCTAATGCTCAAATAATTAAATTTAATTAGAACTACACAGAACTCTATGATATAAAATGTCATAATTTTTTAAATATAAAGGAAACCATTAAATGTCACCATTTGACATATTATAAGTTTATCATATATTCTCTGTCTCGCACCACTCATATACATGTTCCATGTGGTCAGTAATTTTTATCTGTTCTGTTTACTGCTATATCCTCGTTGCTTAGTATGTAGTAGGCATTCAGTATTTATTGAAGGAATGCATGAAACAGATGCCACTAAAAGTAAACCACATTAAATTCTAAACTGTAAGAGTCAGAGTAATATATTTCATACTTAATCTCCTAGCCCCTACTCTGTAAATCATTAGCATGTCAAAGGACTTATAAAAAAAAAAAAAACCCGCCACCCTTTTGCCTAGTCCCTGCTTCTCTGATAAATATTTTCCATTTAAAGCCTCTACTTGACGGGCGCCCAAATAAGGTTGTACATAGGATCTTACTTCCAGAAGGACAAACCAATGCTCTGCAAACTTATCATTCTTTCAGTTTTTGACCTAAGAAATAGTTTATTTTTTAACTATCTACTGGAATAAAAGCCCTGATTTTACACATAAACATGCATTACCTTTAGGTGTTTTTGCAGTAAATTCAGGATCAAAACAAAAAGTATCATCTGGTTTTCCAGAAGCAGGCTTGAAAGGAGGCTGAACTTCTCTTTTATATAATTTCTAGAAGAAGCAACAGGGTAACATAAAAACATACTGAGATTTAAAAAATTTATTATACTTTGTAAGGTAAAGCAGAACATAATATTCACAGTCCTTAGTAAAAGACTTATAATTCCATAAAAGAAATTTCAACAGGCTTCAAATACCTGTTAATCAAATTCTAAGATTTTGAGAGATAATGTCCAAAATCTAATAAGGCCACGAAACACAGCAATGATGCCACAAGTGGCATTCACAAAGGATAATGATGTTCAATTTTGAGTATCAAAAACTGACTTGAATTCTCACTGATAATATAACCATACAGAATGTATCACAATGTTGCCACGCAGAAGTAACTGATAATGCTCAAGGCTTTCAAAATCAATAGACTATTTTCAAGAAATATATTTCATCTAAAATATTTTGTTTTTCACATAAAAAACATATTAAATGTACTGTTCAGCACTCCTATCATAGAATGCAAAAATTTAGTCTTGTCTAACAATCTAATTTGATAAAATGTATATGTTTCTGAAAGACATAGAGAATATCTTATATGAAAGTTCCCTTTTTTAGGAAACCCACTTTTTGAAAAGCTCATGGTCCTAAAGTAGGGAAAAAATTAATGGGTAATTACTTTAAAGTACTTTTCATTCACTTAATAAGTAAACATTCCACTGACTTGTTATTTAAATTAAAAACAATGAACATATTTACTCTTCAGTTTTTTGCTCATATTAATATAAAGTTATTCAGTAACAAACTTTCTACTCAACTTACATTCCAGTCAATATTTCCAAAAAAAAGATGTCTTTTGATTTCCTCAACCCCATCTGAACCTATAAAAATGGAAATAATTTTTTATTTGTATGATTTTTTTTAATCTGGCTCCCTGGCTTCCAGACCATCTGTAAACAAAAGTATATATATTCCACAGATTCCTTGAAGTGAAAAGTCTATGACTTCTTATCTGGCTTTTTATTAATTTGTCCTTTCCCTTTACTATGATTAAAAAAAACCCTGATGTTTGCAATTAACTACAAAGGGTATCATGAAACACTAAAGTGTCTCTGAAATGAAATCAAAATAATGTTCAACAAAACATTAAACTTTAAGTACATTTTATTTTCTTTGTAATTTATCTTATGACCTCACATTTATATGCCCAATTAGAAAGTACAAAGGACAAAAGTGACATTGAAATTTTAACACATCACTTTGTGTAGAGATGCATGTTTCTGTTGGAGGTGATTTCTAATTTTAGTCCACTGTGGTCCTAGCAAACTGAATTCAGCTGCTGATCATAAAAATAATCCATCACCACCAAGTGGGCTTCATCCAAGAAATGCAGGGATGGTTCAACATACGCAAATCTATAAAGGTAACTCACCACATAAGTAGAAGTAAAAACAAAGAGCATATGATCCTCTCAATAGACACAGAAAAATCATTTGACAAAATTCAGCACCCTTTTCTGATAAGAACGCTTACCAAAATAGGCATAGACGGAACTTACCTCAAAATGATAAAAGCCATATACGACAAACCCACAGCCAAAATCATACAGAATGGGGAAAAATTGAAAGCATTACCACTTAGAATTGGAACCAGACAAGGTTGCCCACTATCACCACTTCTATTAAACATAGTGCTGGAAATCCTAGCAAGAGCAATCAGAAAAGAAGAGGAATTCAAGTGTATACAAATGGGGGCAGAAGAGGTCAAACTTTCGCTCTTTGCTGGCAATATGATCTTATATTTAGAAAACCCCAAAGATTCTGCCAAGATCCTCCTGGAATTGATAAGTAAATTCAGCAAAGTCTCCAGTTACAAAATCAACGTACACAAATTAGTAGCATTCACATATGCCAACAACAATCATGCTGAGAGACAAACCAATGACTCAAAACCTTTCACAATAGCAACAAAGAAAATAAAATACCTAGGAACATATTTAACTAAGGAGATGAGAGACTTCTACAGGGAAACTATGAAATGCTGAGGAAGGAAATAGCAAAGGACGTAAACAAATGGAAAAACATACCATGCTCATGGATCGGTAGAATCAACATGGTAAAATGTCTATACTACCCAAAGTGATCTACAGATTCGATGCAACCCCTATTAAAATACCAACATCATTTTTTGAAGATCTAGAAAAAATAATTCTATGCTTCATATGGAACCAGAGAAGACCCTGTATAGCCAAAGCAACCTTAAGCAAAAAGAACAAATTGGGAGGCATCAATTTACCGGACTTCAAGCTATACGACAAGTCTATAGTAACCAAAAGAGCATGGTACTGGCACAAGAACAGAGACACACACCAATGGATCAGAACAAAGAACCCAGATATAAAACCATCCTCATATTGCCATCTGATCTTTGACAAAGCAGACAAGAACATACACTGGGGAAAAGAATCCCTATTCAATAAATGGTGCTGAGAAAACTGGATAGCCACATGTAGAAGACTCAAACAGGATCCACACCTGTCACCACTCAAAAAAAAATTAATTCACAATGTATAACAGACTTAAACCTAAGGCATGAAACCATAAGAATTCTAAAAGACTATGTTAGAAAAACTCTTATAGACATCAGCCTAGGCAAAAAATTTATGAAGACCACAAAAGCAATCATAGCAGCAACAAAAATAAATAAATGGGATCTGATTAAATTAAAAAGCTTCTGCACAACCAATGAAACAATCAATAGAGCAAATAGACGATCTACAGAATGGGAGGAAATGTTTACATGCCATACATCCAATAAAGGGCTGATAATTACAATCTATACAGAACTCAGGAAAATCAGCAAGAAAAAATCAAACAACCCCATTAAAAAGTGGGCAAAGGACATGAACAGAAACTTTTCAAAAGAAGATAGACTAATGGCCAAGAAACACATGAAAAAATGCTCAACATCTCTAATCATCAGGAAAATGCAAATCAAAACCACAATGAGATATCCCTTAATTCCACTGAGAATGGCTTTTATCAAAAAGTCCCAAAACAACAAACGCTGGTGTGGATGTGGAGAGACAGGAACACTCATACACTGCCGATGTTACTGCAAACTGGTACAACCTCTATAGAAAGCCAGTATGGAGATACCTCAAAGAACTACAAGTAGAACTACCATTTGATCCAGGAATCCCACTACTGGGTATTTACCCAAAGGAAAAAAAGACATTCTATAAAAAAGACACCTAAACTTAAATGTTTATAGCACCACAAGTCACAATTTCAAAGATGTAGAAACAACCCAAGTGCCCATCAATACATGGGTGGATTAATAAAATGTGGTATATGTATACCATGGAGTACTACTCAGCCATAAAAAATGGTGAACTATTACCTCTTGTATTATCCTGGATGGAGATGGAGCCCATTTTCTAAGTGAAATATCCCAAGAATGGAAAAACAAATACCACATGTACTCACTATTAAATTGGAACTAATCGATCAATGCTTAGGTATATATATAGAAATAACATTAATCAGAAATCAAGCAGGTGGGGGGGAGGAGAGGACAGGTAAATTCACACATAATCTGTACAATGCACATGATCTAGGGGATGGGCACACTTATAACTCTGACTCAAATGGTACAAAAGCAATTTACATAACCAAAACATTTGTACCCCCGTAATATTCTGAAATAAAAAAAAGAAATTTTAACACAAGGACATAAATAGGATAATAGGATCACATCTGGATCCAGGGAAAGGCTACCAGAAAGTGGTCAAAAAACAAGCAGTTATAGAAACATAGTATTTACTTTGAAGAATATCGGGAGAGACAAAATAATTATCTTCAAATATCTAAAATGATTACCTATACAAGGGAAAATTCTGTGAATTATTTAAAAAAGAGGCAATCCATATTATTTATATAACAATATGTTAAACAGAAGTTTTACTGAACTGGACTACTTCATTTTTAAATCATGGACATAATAGAGTTTACTGTTTCTGTAATGCAAACAAAAAATGAAAAATTCCAGGTATAAACATATAGCAACAGTAATCAACTTAAATTAAATCAGAAAACATAAAGAGATAATTATCCTCCTAAAGCATGTAGTATATTGGTATAAAAGCTAAGAAAATAAATACCCAATCTATTTGCTGGATTCCTTTTGAATAACATCCTTAGAAGACTTTGTGCTTCCGCACTAAGAAACTGAGGCATTCCAAGTTTTGCTCTGGAAAAGAAGATTTTAGAAAATTTCACTTAAATCTAGCCACATTTCTAACAAGGTGAATAATGGTAAGAGAAGGGGAAAAGTGTTAAACGTGTTATTTTGTGTCAATTTAAAACCACAATAAATTTCTCAAAACTAAAAGCAAAATTTTTTTTTTCCCAAAAGAAAAAGATAGTGTTTACACTTACTTTAATATCATATTCATGGTCTCATTTCTGTCTTTACCTTGAAATGGCAGAGTACCAGTAAGCATTTCAAACTAAAACAAAAAAAATTACCACACAGTCAATTTAGCACAAAACTTAGAATATATAATAAAATTCTTCAGAAAAAGATTGAGACTTGTACTACATGATCATCAAGTCATGCAGGATCTACATGATAGTGGGTCAAAGTGGGACCAGAAAACTAGGTCACTTTAGGACATGAACTTCTGGTACCCCCACTATATACACAGCTCAACTGATAGGTGACCTGTAGCAGATGAAACCAACCAATTTGTTTTCAGTTCTAATTTGGCTAAGTTCCCAAAGCGAAAGTAATTTGAAAATACACACAAGGCATTTTCTTTTAAAATAAAAAGATACACTTTTAAAGCAAATGTTTAATAATAGAGGAAAAGGAAAAAATAAGCACAAAACCCTTTCAAATTCATACATGCCCAAGAAAGATTCAACTATTCTCATTCCCCTTACTCCCCAAAAAATAGGAACTAAAAAAAGAGAGGCAGAAGAAGAACATGCACATGCATGTGCCAATACATTTTAAAAAGAAAAATATTGAGCCAGTTGTACATAGCAGAAGGAAAACATTTTCCCAATGAGATTTGATTGCAATGCAGATAACTAGAACATTAAATGATGGTATAAAAAAGAATAGGTCTAAAAATAAAGATTGTAATAGCTCACTAAAGAGAAATTTTCATATTTCTAATATTTAAATCTCAGACTTAGACTCAATAATGACTTTGGCCTCAGTCCTCCACTCATTTATCTGAATTCACAACCTAAGTTAGCTTATCCATTCAATTCTCTCCTATACCCTGATGACTCCCAAATCTGCTGCTCCAGCATTAATCTCTCTTAAGCTCCAGTTTTCCTTCCAGAATCTTTAGTAATGGTTCACCACCAGGGACTAGAGGGGTAGAGGTAAGAGTGGCATGGAGAGAAAGAAGAAGGGAAGGATAGTATATAGGAATCACACTTGCCCTTCAAGAAACGAAAAGTTGAGTATATACAGCAATCAGGTCGCCAAATGATTCTGATTCTCTCTCCACTGCCCCTCCTAATTTATCACCACCCAGGGGTTAGCCACTAACCTATAGTAACCTATGCTACATGTTAAAAATAAATTATTTCCCCACTTCCAAAAACAGCTGTCCTTCTCAGCTATCTCTTTCGTACTAACCTGCCATTCTTTCAATCACCTGAAGTTCATAAATTTTAGAGGTATCTTAATCTTTGACCCTTCCCCTCTGTTTTATCTATGTCATTTAATCTGCTACTAAGGTTAGTCACTTCTTCCTTTGAAATGTCTTTAAAGTTTCCTCTTTTTTATTCTATAATCTTACAATTGTCTTGTAAGGAGATGTTTTTGGTCTTCCTGCTTCTAGTTTCTTCTATTTCCAATCCATTTATATAATGTTGCCAAGGCTAGTCTTCCAAAAATACAATTTTTCTCTAACTGCCATCCTGTTTAAGAATCTCAATAGTTTCCTATTACCCAAAGAATTACATGCAAATGCTTCACTTCATCCACCTTCACCACTACTGTAGTCAAACTGGTTCTCCAAGCCTTTGCTAATATGATCACAATATTTTCCTTCTTGACACTAAACTATTTAAATTTTATCCATCCGTCAAGGCTTAATTTAAGTTCTGACTCCTCCAGTTTTGCTACATCAACTTATGTTAACTCTTCTCTGAACTCCTAAGGTACTTCTTGTCAGTTTATTAAGCTACTCCAATTATTTCCCCAACCAGACTGTATGCCTTCTTGGGTCTTGGAAAATGCCAAATACTGTACTTTGAATCAGTTCCCACCCCACAGTCCTCCACAAATGCCAGGCTTATAATAGGAAGTTAATACATTGATGTGTCATACAGTGTGCCATTCAGTGATAAATGGGCAAAATGAATCAGATTTCAAAAGCAAATTATATCTGATTCAATAGCTATTCATCTATCAACCAATTGACTATTGCAAATTCTATGCTTAAACTCATACCAAATTAGTCAGTCCGTATTAAGCATTTACTATATGCTCACTATGCTAGGTACTATGGGAGATGAAAAGTAGTATAAGACATGATTCCCCTCCTCAGGAGGATTATAATCTTTCTAGGGCATGTTTGAAACTATTTGACAATAGGACATTATATGGTAAGATTCTAAGTTATGTGATATCTAACTAAAATACCATAGAACTGCTAAACTCAGCATTCTGAAATCTAGAATCTGACAGACCTTTTTCTAAGTTTCAAATATGGATATTTTATACAACAATGCTGGCATTTACCTTTTCACTAGCAATTTTAAAAGATGGCAGAACACCAAAACCCTAATTCTTATTGTACAGCAGCTAGCCAATCACAACTTTTTAACCCTAATCATGAATTATCAAACCCATTTCTTACCTAATTCATACCAAAATTTAAATTAAAATAAAATCCTAATATTAGGATCAGTAATATCATATGTTGGCATAAATAAGAAAAATAATGCTACTTACCATAAGTACACCATATGACCACCAGTCAGCACTCTGAGAATGGCCTCTCCTATTTACTACTTCAGGAGCCATATACTCTACTGTACCACAAAATGAGTAGGCCTTCTTTTCTTGATCTACTGACTCCTTGCTGAGTCCAAAATCTATAACAGTGTCACAAAAAATATATCTGAGAAACTTCCGAAAATAGAAAACCCCCTAAAACCCCAAGATAATATATTAAACATTAAAACTACTTATGGATGGCCTACAATTACTCTTAAGAAAACCCTTGTGAGACCAATAACAGAAAGCAGTCTGTATTTCATAATGATACTCTTTAAGAGAATTTAAAGATTGCTCAGTTAAAACCCTCTAAATACAAGCTTTCAGGTCTGCATTAGAATATCATGCAACAATTTTGAGGGAACAATTAAATCAAAGTTGTAATATTGATCTAAGTTTTAAAATAGATTAAGGCAAAGCAAAGATAGTACCTTATATTTTTTAAAATATTAAAACAGCAAAAAAATTTTTTGGCTTTGGTGAGCTTCCATTTTTGCTTAAAGCCTTCAAGAGTTAAAGGTATCAATATATAAAAATCATTCTTATTTCTGTGTAGTAGTAATGAACAATTGGAAGATGAAATTTAAAAAGTACCATTTATAATACCACCAAAAAACCCAAACATGAAATCCACATTTATAAATACATAATCACAAGTATAAATATACAAAATATATTCAAGACTTATATGTTGAAAACTAGAAACGCTGATGAAAGAAATCAAAGTAGATCTAAATAAGTGGAGAGATATACTGTGTTCATGGACTAGAAGATTCAATGTTGTTAAGATGTCAATTCTCCCAAAACTGATACATAGATTCAATGAAACTTCAATAAAAATCCCAGCAAGATTTCTTTTGTAAAAATCAACAAGCTGATTCTAAAATTTGTATAAAAAAGAAAATAAAATAGCATAACCAAAACAATTTTGAAAAAAAGTTGAAGGACTTACACTACCTGACTTCAAGACTTACTATAAAGCAACAATAATCAAGACAGTGGGGTACTGGAGGAAGGCTACACGTATATATCAGTGGAACAGAACACTGTCCAATAATAGACTGACATATACAGTTAGTTCTCCTATAATGCTTATTTTGAAAATGTAAATTTGTTCCAATGCAACTGATACACTAGCAAACAATTTGAGCATAATACAAGTTTCATGTTGGCTTATATATGATTTTGTCTGCAAGAAACACGAGATAAACACAGAAAACTGCACCTAGCTGAGCTTAGTCAAGTAGAAATACATAAAAAGCACACAAGCACGTACCTCAAACACCTGCCAGCTACTTCAGTTCATTTTGTTTGTTATGAGCTACTCCTGTCCACCTCTAGTGCTACAACTTTCCTTTCAATTTCAGATCATCTACCTTCCACTACTTCATCATCATTTACAAACTGTAACCTTTCTGACACCCACTTCAACAAGCAAACTTCAGGTCTTTTTCAAGATAAGGTACCATTATTTATTGTAGTCTTTGTGTATTTATCATTTAGAAAATATAAAACAGTGCTACCATTTTTACTAGCTTTCTTTTTTTAGTGTGTCACTGACTAAACATTTTAATGTTACACCCATTACCCCATTTTCCCGATATGTCCCATAGTTTTTACTATGATATTTTGTATAGTGCAGTGATTAAGATCATATATGTCACATTATAACAGAACTGGCTGTATTTTGTCAATTGATTTCTGACAAAGGTACAAAAGCAATTCCATGAAGAAAGGACAGTCTTTTCAACAAATGGTGCCAGAACAAATAGGGTATCAATGTAGAAAAGTCTATCCTCATACCATAAGCAAACATTAACTCAAAATGGATCACAGACCAACATGTAAAATCTAAAACTATAAAATTTCCAAAAGAAAACACAGGAGAAAGTCTTTGTGATCCTTTGTTAGGCAAGGATTTCTTAGGTACAACATCAAAAGTATAATGCATAAAAGAAAAAAGTTGATAAACCAGACTGCATCAAAATAAAAAAAAAAAGTTCTTCAAACAATACTGTTTAGAAAATGAAAAAAGAAGCTATGGACTGGGAGAAAATATTTTCGAATCACATATCTGATACAGCACTTTTATTCAGAGTATATAAAAGAACTCAAATTCAATAATAAGAGAACAAACAATCCAATTTTCAAAAGGGGCAAAAGATCTGAACAGACACTTCTCCAAAGAAATAAACATGAAAAGATGCTCAGTGTCATTAGTTATAGGAAAATACAAATCAAAACAATGATGAGATACCATTTCATGCCTATTAAAATAGCTAAAATAAAAAATACTGACAATATCAAGTACTGGTGAGGATGCAGAGCAAATGGAGCTGTCATACATTGTTGGTGGGTATGCAAAATGGTACACCACCTTGGAAAAGAGTTTGCAGGTTTCTCATTAAGTTAAATACACTTACCATATGACCAAGTAATCCCAATCCTTGAGTATTTACTCAAGTGAAATAAAAATTTATGTTCACATAAAAAACCTGTACATGAATGTTTATAGTGGCTTTATTCGTCATTGCCAAAACCAGGAAACCATGGTACCACCATTAAATGGAACACTACTCAGCAATTTAAAAATGAATCATTGATACATACAACAATATGGATGAATCTCAAATACACTATGCTTAGTAAATGAAGCCAGACTCAAAAGGCTATATATTGAATGCCTCTGTTTATATTACATTATGGGAAAGAAAAAACTATGGGGAAAAGTAGAGTGGTGGCTGGCTTGGGGTAAAGAGAGCACTGACTTATAATGGGAGAATTTGGGGGTTAGGGAACTGTTCTATATTTTTATTTTGGTGGTACTTACAAGATGATGCATTTGTCAAAACTTGCAGAACTACACACAGAAAAGTGATTTTTTAAAATTAAGCTTTATATTTTGAGATAACTGCAGATTTACATGCAGTTTCAGCAAATCCTACAGAGATCCCATTTACTCTTTACCCAGTATCCTTCATGGTAACATCTTGCAAAACTGCAGTATGAGAACACAGCCAAGATATTGACGTTGAGGCAGTCAAGATACAGAATAGTCCCATCAGCAAAAGAGATCAGAAGCATAAGTTTTACTGTATGTAAAGTATACCTTAATTTTGAAAATGAAAAAGCTGTAAGCCCTATATTGTTCTTTTACAATAAAATATCAACATTAGCACTTAATTTTAGGGCCCCTCAAAACTTGATTTTCTAACCATGCTCAAAATATTCATTAAAAAATCACTTATCCTTGTATAACAGCTTAATGCATTATAACTTTCAGTATAATTTTTAAAAATCTTTTCAATGTGCCATTATGTTCTTTCTCTATATTGAGACTTTTAACCTCTGCACATTTCATTTAGAAAATTAAATGTAATAAGAGCTAGGCTTCAAGATCAGTGCAGCTGAATATAATATAGCTCGTAGAGAAGAACACTGGCTTATTTGGCCATTCCAGAGAAAAGGGAGATGAGAACAGAATTTTCTTATCCTTCTGTTACCTTTCAGAGATTTATGCCAATCTGTAGAGTTTCTTTGCTGTACTATTTCTGACAAAACTGATATTTAACCCTAGAATTTGCTCAGCAATCAATTCACAAAAATTTTACAATTATAGAACTAGCTACAAGATTAAATAAGACATATGTTACACCAAACCACTAATATGAAAAGAAAATAAAATGTAGAATTCAACTATATAAAGGAAAGGGTTTCTTTTTTTGGGGGGTGAAGGATGGTATTTCACGTCTTTGTAATCTTAAATGACTCTTTTATAAGACTTTAAATTTTAAAAGCATGCCCAGAACACAATAATTTGATGAGTATTTACTGTAAGTAAAAGTAATCTCAGTGATTAATTTGTAAGTAACCATAAAAACTACTTAAAATTATTTTCTTATGTACACATTTTTCTCTTAAATACTCAGCTGAAGTACTGTGTGATTTACATTTCAGACCAGTGTACATTTTTTCTTCCCTCTATTTATAGAAGTTATTCCTGAATTATATCCCTCAGAAAACACATTATAGCAACCATGGACAGTTCAAATCAATCCTGTTTTCAAGTTATTGTTTTCAGTGAAATATTATAATTAAATATTTTTTATGAACAGGCAAGTCATATCATATAGATTTTATATAGACTATGGGAGGGATAAGAGTTCAGGAAAAATTAACTATTAAGAACAATATAAACAACATATTAGCAAATATGCAGACACTTAGGGGTATCCACTCATTCTACTGATCTTTTGCTATACAATCATAATCTCAGTATGAGGCCAATCAGGCTTAAAACACAGTTATAACAGGAACCTTTCTATAGCCCACTGCCATTCGTGAGTAGCCTGCTAAACATTAGATCCATTCCTTATGCCTGGAGGATTTTTAAAGTGGACAGGTGAAAAAAAAAGGTACTGATGTTTCCCTAAGATTATTCTGAGAAAACACAGAATGCTGGGGAAGACCCAGCCTCGATGAGACATTCCTAAGTCATTGTATCCCACACACAGCCTACTGGTATCAATGACAAACAGCGATCAGTCTGGTACTTTTGACTATAATATTCAAAATGGAAGGAAAGAGATAGGAAGAGAAGGATAGGAGGGAGGAAAGATACAAAGAAGATAAGAACAGAAGAAAAAAGAAAGAGAAAAAGAAAAATAATAGAAAGAAAATAAAGGAAACAATGAAAAAGAATTAAAAGGAAAAAAGTCTTAAAATACTTGCTGTGAATGGTTATACTTCGACCAATCCACTGGAATACTGTGAGGTTAAATCCACAAGTTTACTACCCATTACAAAACCTTGAATTAGGTTATAATCATAAAACTGTAAATTATCTAATATTGACTATTGTTTACTTTCTTTCAACATCTGTGCCATTGTAAGGAAAATAGATTGAATTGTAAAAAAAATTATAGATCACATTTTCTTCCCGTTACATGCCTTGTGTCCCTTGCTTATAAATTAACACTGATCTTATCTGCTCTTCTCTCCTCAGCCAGTTTAAGTCTCTAAAAGCCATAAAAAGCAGAATTCAAATTAGAAGACTAAATATGAAACATCTTGGCATCATTATTCACCCAATTAACCTTAATGTCGTAGAGAGATATAGGTAGGGTTTTTTCTACTCTTTCCTACCTCCCTTTCTCACCTCTGACAAAACAGGTATAATTTATTAAGAACAAAAATCAAAGGAGGAATTAAATTCTAATTAGCTTTAGAATTAAAGTTAATTTGCTATAAAATAAAAATTTTTATATTATATAAAATCACAAAACTCTACTGTTCTCATATTTTTTTCCTTTCCTTTTCCTCTTTCAATATTCTTGAACCCACATCGTTTCTTTTATATACGAAAGAGAGAATCAGGCAATGAATCAGTAAGATTCACTAAACTTTATGGAACTTTGTCACATTTACTTCAGCTTTCAAGCTAACAGCTTGATACTTTATTTTTACATTGATGCAGTATACTTAGGAATTTAAAGCAACTTACCTTCAAACTGTACCTGTTCAAAATTCTCTGTAAAGACCACATCTTCATTTTATCTCTGTTCTAACATTCCAATAATGAAATACAGAATTTACCACCTATTGAAAACATATGTAAACTTTTGAGATTGGCTTGCTCAGCATAACACCCTCGAGATCCACCCAAGTTGTTTGGTATATCAAAAGTTCTTTCCTTTTTATTGCTGAGTAGTATTCCACTGTATGGAGGTATCACAGTTTGGTTATCCATTCACCCTTTGAAGGACATTTAGGTCATTTCCAGTCTTGGGCTATTACAAATAGAGCTGCTACGAACATTCATGTATAGGTTTATGTGTGAACATAGATTTTTATTTCTCTAGGATAAATGCTCAGGAGTGTGACTAGTGTGTGGTTCTATTTACATAACACTCTCAAAATAACAAAATTATAGAGATTTAGAATATATAAATGGTTGCTAGGAGTTAGGGAAGGGGAAGAGAAGGTGTCACTATATTTCAAACGTGATGACTACTTATGATAAATCTTTCCATCTAGACGGAAACTAAGATGATGTATTTCTATCTAGAAAACTAAATGTCATTTCTTAATTAGGATAAGTACCTTTACTGTATAATTTTTAATATTACAATTAGAACGTATTGACAGCTATCTAACATTTAAATTAACTTCAGTCCACTAAAGAGACAAATAAAATGCAAATCAAATCAAGAAAGAGGGAAAAAGAAAACAGGCTTACACATACATACATATATATATATATAAAAAAAATTGAAAAATATAAAACAATTGGCTTAGGGTATAATAGGAAAATGTGCATACCTGTTAACTTGATATGTCCTATTTCATCAAGCAAAATGCTGTAAATCAAAATTCACATTCAACAACATGGAATAAAATATTTTATATAAAATATTTACATAAAAATCATAATAAACTTAAAATAGGTATATTAGGACATTTTTAAATGATTAACTTAAAATCAATACATGTCTTACAAAGATTACTTTGTAGAAATATCAGTTAATTCATATAAAGTTTCATATAATATTTAAAAGACTTAATGAAGTATGCCAAAAAGTACTTCTAGAAATCCAGACAACAGGGATACAAAAGGAGAATATAGCTTTACTTTTCAGGCTTCAGGTCTCTATATACAATTCCTAATTGGTGCAGATGATCCAAAGCAAGGGCCAGTTCTGCGAGGTAGAATTTCACGTCTTCCTCTGTAAACAGAACCTAGAATAAAATAATGATTTGCCACTTGATCTCTCTTCCAATATTGAGTATTTTTAAAATCTACTTCTTTAAAAACCAGTAGACAGACAAATCTAGGCAAATAATAAGAAAATAAGCATAGTAAGTTCTTATTTGACTAGCATGATTATTGGGAATGCCAGAGAAGTAAGATTTCTACATAGATGAAACTAACTTCTTTAAGAATCCTTCTCTTCAATGTTAACCATTTTAATGAAAATCTTTATAAAATATATTGTGTTGTTTGTATACCTTCTACACTAAATGCACTGCACAAGATTCACCTTTATTTAATGACTTGGTGTCATAATACCAATATAAATTTTAGTACTCTGCTATAATACAGTGATGCCTTTAGGAAATTTGAAATATATAGAATATTTTGTTTTAGCACTGGTAATTCCACTATTTCTACTATCCTCTCTTTTGCTGTCTACTATCACTTCTCAGGAATTTCACTTTTAGCAGCTCTAGCAACATAAAGCTTCCAATACACCACTGCAATTTGTTAAATTAGTAACCCTTATATTACACACAATTCTAAACTCATCTGTGATCTAAAGGGTAGCTCCAAGCCTCTTCTGTTAGTAATGTATATGAGTTTAATAGCACTATATTCTTTAATCTTTTTGTGCCTGAAAATAGATGTGCTATGATGAAGTGAAAAGAGTACTGGATTTGACATTGGAATTGGCAGTGTTAACATCAAAAATGTCACTTAGGCTTCTGGGCCTCAGTTTCTAAATCTGTAAAATAGGATAATAATATCTACTATATTCTACCTAAAAAGGTCGTTGTATGAATCAAATTAATTAATGTGGGAAAAAGTTTTGTAAACTATAAAATGCTATGTGTACAACTATAAGGTATTAGTATTATGGGTTTATGTCTATATGCATAAGTGAGTGTTAATTTACACACAGAATTGGGCAGTACTCAACCATCAGATATAATTTTTAAGGTTTACCGAGGGCTTCAAATGGGCAAAAACAAATACTTTTCTATAAATGGGTTATTTTCATCAAGGAAACCTCTGGATTATTAACAAGACTCAAATTTGAATAAAATATGTGTCATAAAATCTTATAGCTGGCTTGCCCATTTAAAATTATGGCTACTACATTTCACAATGCAGATTCAGGCTACCAGTAAAATTGGAGAGAACGAGTAGTTAAAGATAACTTTTGATACTCCATCTTTTTAAAAATGATCAATAGAAAAAAAAAAGATTGTTCATTAAGTTTTGGGAGCATTAATTTGAATATTATAATGGTAAAAATACAAGAGCATCATTTTCACTTAACTTTTTATTAAGAATAATACCTGTTACTTATTCAACTTCTAGGTAAGGACAACGAAACTATTCATTGAAGCCTAACACACAAAAAACAACTAAATAAAAATATTTTAAAATTCTTAAATTAAGAAAGAAACTTTTGCCTAGGTTACAGTTTATGGCAAACCTATCACCTTGTCATAAAGTTGTCCTTGGATGGATGCAAATAAGAAACTTACTAAGTAGCAATTATGTGCCAAGCACTGAATATTCATTATGTTATTATAATCTTCCAAACGACTCTATGAGATAAGTATTATCAACATCTTACATATGGAAAAAGGGACTTGGAGTGATTAAGTAACTTGCCCAAAGTAACAAAACTAGTAAAGAGGAGGCCCAGAATTTGAACTCAGGGATACTTGTCCCTACAAATGTCCTCTTCCCCAGAAGCCACTTCTGTGGCTTGCTATAATTTTTTTTTTAAGTTTTAGGTTCACTACCAATAACGCTTTCCTATTTACTAATCATCCTAGTCATAATCCCCTCCAAAAATGAAAATCATCCAAAATTCCAGTACCCTGAGGTAAGCACTCTTAATCTTTTATTGTCTGCTTTCAAATCATTTGTGCATGTATGTGTGTGAATGTGCATTTAAGTGTATGTGTGTGTGTTTTAACATAGTTGAAATCATACTACTGTATATGTGTGTGTGTGTGTGTGTGTGCATATAGAGATATACACACACACACAAAATTTAGTGGCCTCATTTATCCCCACTTAATATTATATCATAAGCATTCTCTGATATCTTTAAAATTCATTTATAAACAGTTTTTCAACAACTGTACAATATCAACCATACCAATTTACCATGATTTACCTAAACAGTCCCCTTCTGGTGTTTAGGTTATTTTCAGTTTTTCACTATGTTAAATAACTCTGCAATATGCACATGTATTTAATATATCTTTATTGATATTTATGATTATTTCCCCAAAATAGATTCCTAAGAAATGAAACAGGAAATACTGGGTCAAGGGGCATAAATACTCCAAGACTCCTGACATGTACAACAAAATTATTTTCCAGAAAGGTTATAGTAATTTCCACTCCCATCAGCAGTTTGTGAAACCATTTGTCTTACCATATCCATAATAGCACTGAATGCATCCTTTAAAAAAATCTTTTTAAACTCAATATACAAAAATGGCACCAATTTTGTTTTAATTTAAAGTTTGATTCTTAGGCTGAACATTTTTCTCATATTTAGTGGCCTTTCTATTTTTTTATAAATTATGAGTAATGTTTTGCCTATTTTCCATTATTGACTTACTGTTTGTGAATTGGTACAAGTCCTTTAAATATTAAAAATGTCAGAGTGGAATTAGAATGCTGCTAACACAAAAAAAAATGATAAATGTTTGAGGTGATGGTTATCTCAATTACCCTGATTTGATCATTACATGTTGTATGCTTTTATCAAAATTTTAGATGTACCCCATAAATATGTACAAGTATTATGTATCCATAGTTAAAAATAAGAAATTAAAAAATAAAAATATTAAAAATGTCAGTTCTCCATCATATTACTTGCAAATATTTTTCCAACTTTTTGCTGGTTTTTGACGTTCAGTAATTCTTAATTTTCTGAAGTCAAATTCGTATTCATTTTTGTATGATTTTTCTTCATTACTGTAATGTTTAAGGAGACTTTCTCCATTCAATGGTCAACTAAATATTCAACTGCATTTTCTTTTAGGATAAATGTTTTTCCAGACTTAGCTTTGTAATGTAAGTAAAATTTATTTTTGTATACAGTAGAGATGGCATTTTTAAACTATTTCTTTGAAATATCTAACCAATTTCTCAAATACTATTTACTGAACAATCTCTTTGGCACTAATTTGTGATTCTTCCTTTATCATAATAATGTATGGTAAGTCATACATAACAGGATATTCTTTGGCTATACAGTATGTATCTAGTCTTGTGTTGAGACTCTGATGTTTTGCTTATAGAAGCTCTATAATGCTTTAAATAAGAGGTAGGGCAAGAAAAATATGTTCTTTATTTTCAAAATTTCTTAGTTCTTTTCATTTATTTACTTTTCCAGATAAACTGTAAAATAATTCTGTCAACTGCAAACAAACAAAAATTTCTATTGTGGCTTTGTTTGGAATTTTGTTAAGCCAATAAATTAATTTTAGATGAATTGACAGCTTTACAATAATCAGCCATTCACCCCACTGTATTTTCTTGATATTAGCAAAGTAAGGCATGGCTTAAGAGTTTTGTGTGTTTATATGTGTATTTGTGTGTTTATGTGTGTGTGCATTTGGGGGAGAAAAATGTGGGGAGGTACCTTTCTCTTTAAAATATAAATGGCACACATTAGAAAATACTTAAACACATACAAAAATGTACTTTAAAAAGTCTTTTTCTAAGGCATAAAAATAAGTCCTCATTTTGGATTATTTAACAATTTTTTGCATATACAAGTGAAGCATAACCAACAAGCAACTACTTATTAATAAACTGTCTATAGAATTAACCATTGAATCATTTATAAAAGCCTGTTCAATGAATGTACTAATTTATTATCTTTTGGGAAATGCATTTAAAATGCTTGCTCTTACCTAATATTCCAGACTTAGGAATCAAAACTTACTGACTGCATCTCTGTGCTAGTATGGGTTTAGATAGTCCCACATCGAGAATGGAGGTCTGAAGAGTTTAAAAGAAAATTAGAAATGACTACGAGTAAGAATTTCTTAAATACATATGTGACAATTCTACAATCTAACACAAGAAATCATGAATACAGGAGACTTATTATACTGTTGTCCCTCTATGCCTTGGGACCAGCTTTTAACAAGGTCCTTTAAAGACCCTCCTTGGAAGGGGGTCCTAAACAGACCCTACCACGTGCTGAATTCTATTCTATGGTGAATAATATACCAAGAGCACACTCTGTTCATGCATGGCACATTCTGCACTGGAGGTAGACAGATATAAGCCAGAGACCTTAGCCACTTAAGCACTGGCTAGCATCCCAGAAACACACTGTTCCCTTTTCACAGCAAGTTCCAGAGCTTTGGGAATCAACAGTAGCTCTCCCACACTCAACATCGTAAATTCTGGAAGAAAGATGTTGAACCACTATCACCCAATTAAAACGCTACTCTTAGACCACCGCATCAAGACAAAATGAAGTAGACAAGGACAGGATTTAAGCTCCTGCCTGAAACATCTAAAACACAGGACAAAATATATGAAATGATCCTTTTCAAGACACTGGACATCAGGCAACAAAGGACAGCGGATACTGAGATGGGGAACAAACAAGGTATGCCCTACAACTGTCCTAGCTCACTACCTGGAAAGAGAGTACAGGGAGGACTAAGTCAGGTGGAGCCTGGAAGACTTCCTGAGTTGATGAATCGAAACTGAGTGTCTGGGAGAAGGAAAATGATATAATTCACAGGATTGAGTGCTGGAGAAGAGAGGATTACACAGAGAGAACTCTAGAGATACATAGTTCAGTCTCCCTTAAGTATTCAGCAGAGAAATGTTCAGCACATGTGAGTGAGGCCACTACCCTGAACCAGGAAAACAACCAAGGATTAGAGGGACCAATCTATGGAATTCACACTGGGCTAGGAATATTTCCTATTACCTCCAGTCAGAGCAGAAAACCTCATAATTCACAGGGCATCCTATAAAGTAATCAGAAGGGTTTTGCTTCAGTAGTGGAGCAAAATTAACCCCTGACTAAATTCTGTCTGGTCCAGTCTAACAAACTTTAAAGGTAAGACCTGAAAGGACCAAATTAGTTCTACATCCCAGAACAAGGCTCAATAATATTTGTAGAAATACAAAAATATCCATCACCTTAACAAGGTAAATTTCATAATGTCTGCCATCCAATAAAAAATTGCCAATCATGGATCTGAGGAAATTACCTGAGCTCAGGGAAAGAAAAACCCTAAAAGAAAAAACCCACTGAGCTCATAAAAGATCAGGATATCTCCTATTCCCAACAGTGAGAGGGAAAAGCCTCATAATTCAATGGGTGTATGTTAGAACACCAAGAGGGCCATGCTTCAATATTAGGGAAAACTTAACCCTGAACTAAATACTGCCCTGGTCCCATATTGACAAAGCTTAAAAGCAAGACTCAAAATGATCAAAGTGTTTCCAAGGAAATTAACTGCATTCCAGAACAAATCTAAATACTATTTATAGGAAAACAAAAGTATCTAGCATACAAGAAAATTAAGTTCACATGTCTGCAATCCAATAAAAATGACCATACAAGTATCCTGCCATTGAAGCGTGAAAGAAGTCATAGACAATACTTAAACAAATGGGTATGGTTGTGTTCCAAGAAAGCTAGTTTCAAAGACAAGCAACTGGCCAAATTTAGCTTGGAGACCATAGTTTCCTGACCCCAGAGTTAAAGGTTTATACTATAAACCCTAAAGCAACCATTAAAATATCACAACAAAGGGTTATAGATAATACTGAAAAACTAACAGCAGAGATAAAAATGAAATTTTAAAAAAATAATTAAAAAGAAGGCAGAAAAAGAGGTAAAAAAGAACAAAGAACAGATGGGACAAAAAAAGAGTGAGATGGTAGATTTAAATACAACCATATCAATAATCATATTAAATATAAGAAGTCTAACATCCCAATTAAAAGATGTAAACTTCCAGATTGGATCAAAAGCAAGGAAACCATATGCTTCCTTAAGTACCACATATTAAATATAAAGACACAAATAAGTTAAAGTAAAAATATGGAAAAAGATATACCAAGCTAACACAAATTTTAAAAAGAACAGCTGGAGTGAACATATTAATATCAAAGTGGATTTCAAAGCAAACAACAATTACATGGGGTAAAGTAAGTCATCTCATCATGATAAAGGGGTCAATTCATCAAGAGGGAATAATAATCCTAAAGATTTATCTACCTAATAACAGAACTTTGAAATACATGAAGCAAAAACTAACAAATTCAAGAAGAAATATACAAATTCATAATTATATTCAAAGGTTTCAATCTGTCTTAAAAATTTATAGAACAAGTAGGCAGAAAATTAGGAAGAATATAGTAGACTTAATACACCTATCAACTTGAGCTAATTGACCTTTATAGAACCTTCCACCACCCAACGGCAGAATACACTTTCTTCTCAAGGGCACATAGAACATTATCCAAAATATACCATATTCTGAACCATAGAGCAAGTGTAAGTAAATTCAAGAGAATTCAATTCATACGAAGTATGCTTTATGACCACAATGACATTAAATTAGAAATCAATAATAGGAAGATATCTGGAAAATGCCAAATATTCGTAAATTAAATAATATACTTCTAAATACCCAATGAGTCAATGAAATAAAAAAGGAAATTAGAAAGTGTGTTAAACTAAGAGAAAATAAAAATACCACATATCAAAATTTGTGGGATGACATTAAAGCAGTATTTAGAGGGGAATTTATAACACTAAACACCTACATTAGAAAAGAACGGACTCAAATCAATAACTTCAGCTTCCATCTTAAAAAACAGAAAAAGAGAAGGCAGTGAAACACAAAGTAAGTAGTAATAAAGATTAAAGCAGAAAACAATGTAATAGAATACAGAAATAGGATAGAAAAAAATCAATGAAACCAAAAGCTGGTTTTTGAAAAGAACAATAAAATTGATAAACCTATAGTGAGGCTAAGCAGGACAAAAAGAGAGAAGATATAGATCATCAACATCAGGAATGAGAGCAGTGGCATCACTAACAATTCCACAGCTATAAAAAAGACAATAAGGGAATATTATGAACAACTTTATGCCAATAAATTTGATAACTTTGATGAAATGAACAAATTCTTTAAAGGACAGAAAGAAGCTAGCAAAGGTCACTCAAAAAGAAAAATAACCTCAATAGCCCTAAGCCTATTGTATAAATTGAGTTTGTACTTAAACACCTTACTGCAAAGAAAACTTCAGGCTTAGATGGCTTCACTGGTGAGTTCTATCACTCATTTAAGGACAACTTCACAATGAATCCACACAAACTTTTCTAGAAAGTTGAAAAGGAAAAAACTCTACTCGACACATTCTATGAATCCAGAATTATTCTGACAGCAAAACAGAGAAGAAAATACAAGAAAACTACAGTCAAATATCCCTCATGAAAAAGATGCAAAAATTCTTAGCAAACCTTTAATAAATATTATACAACAATATACAAAAAGGATAATAAATCAAGACTAAGTAGGGTTCGTCCACAAACGCAAGGTTGGTTCAAATTTGACAATCAAGCAATGAAACTCATCATATTAAAAGACTAAAGAAGAAAAAAACACATGATCATCTCAATAAATGCAGAAAAAGCATTTGACAAAATCTAACATTCATTCCTAATTTAAAAAAAAAAACTCTCTAAAAGTAGTAACAGAAGGGAACTTTCTCAACCCAATAAAGAACATCTAAAAATACCTATATTTAACTTTATAATTTATTGGGAAATTATGCTTTTCCCTAAGATCAGAAACAAGGCAAGAATGCCTGCTTCTACTAATTATACTCAACACTGAACCAGAGGTTTAAGCCAGTATGACAAAGACAAATTAAAAAAAATAAACAACATCCATAATGGAAAAGAAGAAGTAAAACTCCTTATTCACAGGTAACAAATAGAAAATCCTTTGAAATCTACAAAGCTGCTAGAAATAATAAGTAAGTTTAGCTGTATTGTGGGATATAAGCTCAATATATGAAAAATAAATTGTATTTCCATCCAATTTAAAACTGAAATTAAGAAGTCAATTCTATTTATAATAGCATTAAAATAGGAACTATTTAGAGATAAATCTGACAAAAGATGTTCAAGACCTATACACTTAAAACAAGACATTGTTGAGAGAAATTAAAGAAGACAAGTAAATGGAGAAAGATACCATGTTCATGTTTTGAAAGACTCAATATTGTTAAAATGTCAATTATCTGCAAATTAACCTATAGATTCAATGCAATTTCAATCAAAATCCTAGCAGTTTTTTTGTAGAAAGTAAAAAGCTGATTTTAAAATTAATATGAAAATGCAAAAGACCTAGAAGAGCCAAAACAACTTCAAAAAGAAAAGCAAAGTTCAAGGATTTGCACTATGTAACTTCCAGACATATTATTAAGATAAAGGTACAGTAATCAGAACATTGTGGTACCGATATAAAGATAGATAAATGGATCAATGAACAGAACACAGTATCCAAAAACAGACTTTTATATAAAAGATCAGTTGGTTTTCAACAAAATGCAAGGTAATTCAGTGAAGAAAGGATAGTCTTTTTCCAATGATGATACTAGAACTGGATATCTATATGCAAAAAAAAAGGACTTCAACACATACCTATAAACATATACTAAAATGAACTCAAAATGGATCATAAACCTAGATGTAAAACCTAAACTACAAAATCTCTAGAAAACAGGAGAAAATCTTTATCTGAGATTATGCAAATATTCCTTAAATAGAACACTAAAACCACAATTAATAAAAGGAAAAAAAACCTATAAATCAGACTTCATCAAAATTAAGACTTTCTCCTTTTCAACACAGTTAAGAGAATGAAAGACAAACCGGAGACCAGAAGAAAATATTTGCAAATAACATATATGATCAAGGACTTACATCCAAAATATATGAAAAACTCTCAAAAATCAATAAGAAAACAAACAATCCAATAAAATATGGGCAAAAGATTTAAACAGACACTTTACCAAGAAGATAGATAGCTGGCAAATAAGTGCATGAGAAGATGCTCAACATCATTAGTCATTAGCGTGATCTAATTCAAAACCACAATGAGATACCACTGCACACTTATCAGGTGTCCAAAATTTTAAAAAGACTGACTATACCAAGTTTTGGCAAAGATGTGGGGCAACTAAAACTCTCATATGCTGCTGGTGGGAATGTAAAAATTATATAACCACTTTGGAAAACAGTTTGGTAGCATCTTTAGAAGTTAAAACATACACCTACCATGACCCAGTCATTATACTCCTAGGTATTTACCCATGAGAAATGAAAACGTATGTCCATACAATCACTTGTAAATGCACATTTATAGCAGCTTTATTGGTAATATCCAAAAACTGCAACAATGCAAACATCCATCAACAGGTAAATGGATAAACAAATCATGATGTATCCATACAATCAGTAATACTACCCAGCAGTAAAAATGAATGAACTATTAATACATACAACAATATGGGTGAATCTCAAAATAATTATGCTGAGTTAAATAAGCCAGACAAAAAAGAGAATATATACTGTATCATTCCATTTATATAAACTCCTAGAAAATGCAAACCAAATAGTGACAGAAAGTAGATTCAATGGGGTTAGGGCAAGAGGAAGGCATTACAAAGGGATACAACAAAACTTCTGGGGATGACAGAAATGCTAATTATTTTGATTGTAATGATGGTTTCACAAGCATGTACAAATGTCAAAATTTATCAAATTGTATACCTTAATATGTGCAGTTTATTGTATGTCAATTATACTTCCATAAATCTATTTTTAAAATGAAAAAATTAAACAGTAGTATTTAGGTAGCTTGAGTAGCCAAAGTCCTAGGCTTGTCCCTATCTACTTCATCCAGTTATTCATACTGTTCTTGTGCCTAAGAGAATAATGAGTTGCACACATTGAGATTATCTAAATGACAAGCAGACAGAAAATGCCATTAACTCCCACATTACTAAATACTACACAATGAAAAAAAGAATAATTACCATTTAAAATTTCGATAGGAAAAATGTAATTAGCAAAAGAACAAAAATGATTTTTCTTAGGTTTGTTTCAATAAAATATAGTAAAAATTTACAAAAAGATAATCACCTCTTTGGATAATCTTGTGAAGACATCTCCTCCCCTGAGAAAATCCAATATTAAATACAGCTTCCCTTCCGTCTGAAAGGCTAAGTAGAAATTAGAATGTAGTAACAGAACAATCTTACAGGCTTAAAAAGCTTATCATACTTTTTAATTAGTATATTTCCTTAGAATTTTATCACTAAACCCTATAAAGCAATTAAGTACTTACTCACATGGTCCATTATTCGATAACAGTATCTCAAAATTAAATCCAGTGTTTAATCTGGCATTGAAATAGCTATAAACCCCTTTCCAGAATATAATCAACCTTGCATATGGCTTTACACAGAAACTTTTACCACCACCATTTTCCTGATTTATGAGGCATGTTCCACCGCAGTTGCTTAAACTTTGCCCCCAATCACCTATTGAAAATCCACTAATCCTATAAAGCTTAGCAAAAAAGCTACCTCCTCTAATAAGCTTTCCAGAATTTCTCCCTTTTCACATTTCCCTATAGCATCGATACCCTCTTCCCCATCAGAATTACTTGCTACTGCTTTTGAGATCTCATATTATATTTATACCTCCCTCATGGTACTTATTCCATTTTGATTTGTACAATTAATTTAGTTACATGTCTGTATTCCCTATAGATTATAAATTTTATGAGGTCAGAAATTGTTTCACTTCTACAGCCCACTGAATTTAATACAGTATTTTGTACACAACAGTCGTTTACTGCCTGATATAATGGAGATTCAAAGAGGCCTTTACATACTACTACTTTTATTCCATTAGTATAACAGGGAGTGAAAGAATAATGGGTGGGAACTTCCTGTGGGTATTTTACAGAGATAATTGGGTACATGGTTTAATTCATTACTTGTCAAAATTACACTAAGAATAAAAGCAATAGCTGCTACTCTTTAAAATCTAGAAAACTGAAAGTGACATAGTAGACTGTATCAGTGATTTATCATACTCCATAATCTCAGAGAAGCCATACTCCATAATCTCATCCATATGTTCAATTAGCAATGAAGCCATTATTCAAATTCAGAAATGACTGACTCCAAAGCTGATGGTCTTTCCATTGTATGTACTGCTTCTTACTGGTACTCCTCTCCCCCTAAGTATAAAAAATAACTCAAATAGACTAACATAACTACATGGTCCTTTTGAACAGAACCGGGAAGTAGGATTAACATGGTCATTATGATCAAACACCTGTATGTTTTACATAAATTACCACAATAGTTTATAGCCTAAGATCACTGGGTATAGCTAGTAAAGTACAGAAATACTGTAAGACAAGTAAGTGGAAGATACTCTCTTGTTACCTTAGTCAAGTTAACCAACTTAGACAAATGAAGGAAATACTGCTAAAAGCTAGATATTGATACTTATTTCAGACAAATATATTTTACATAGTTGAATATATTAAATAAGTCTGAATTATTTATTTCCTGTTATAGTACTGTCTGAAAGGAAATCTTAATTCTCTAATCACAGAAATAAAAGAAAGATTACATACCATAGTGCAATTTGACAATAAATGGATGATTTACTTCTACCAGTATATCCCTTTCCATTTTTGTCCGAACTCTGTCTCGAACTAAAAATCACATAAGGGTAGAATATATTACTCTTATATATAATTTCAGCAAAGACCCCCTCAATAATTTACCAAATGAAAATATAAAAATATAAAATATAATCTCATAAGTATCTAAATTTGTAGTCTGTATATTCCTAGATAATAATGACCATATTCTCAGAAAGCGAACAAATTCAGTTTAGATTTAGAGATGGTTTTAAGTGGCATAAATAGGTATTTGGCTAATATGCATTTATTATGTATTTGTCTTTAATCATTTAAATGAGTTTATTAATTAAAACTGAGTATAGTGGTATTTTTATCACAGCCTAGAAGACTGTGTATGTAAGTGTATGCAGGTGGTTGTGCTTTCATTACTTGACTACCAGAAGAAAAACAGATCTGCTTCTTTCTAATAGCCAGCAAACAACACTCTAATAAGGTGGGGAGAAAACAAAAAAGTCAAAGCATATTCACTCTAGTTCAAGCGCCAAATCATTGCTCCTTATGCATAGAGCGCAGCATCAGGACAGTCTCTTACGAGAAAACTATAGGGAAAAAAGTAACTCAAGTTCACTCATTGCTCTATGCATACACAGAAGCACACACCCGTATCCTTATATATTCTCTAATTTTATATTTACCTTCGCTATAAATTATATCTTCCCTTGACCTTTTATAAAGATATATCTTGCCCTATAAATTATACTATAATTTATCTTCTTAATCAGTATTTTCTCTTTCCTTCATTTAGTAAATCATACTATGCATACATACTACTATAGAAAAGAAATTTTTAAAAAATAGATGACATGGTCCTAGAGTTTAAGAAGTCTGTGATGTAAAACAGCTTTCCCAACCTTTCTGACACCAGGGATGATGTATTTCGTGGAAGACAATTTTTCCACAGACTAGGGGAGGAGGGGGGGTCGCCGCCTGGCTCCAACTCAGATCATCAGGCATTGGATTCTCATGAGGAGTGCGCTACCTGAATCCCTCGTATGTGCAGTTTGCAGTGGGGTTCAAGCTCCTATGAGGGTCTGATGCCACTGTTGATCTGACTGGGGGGGGCAGGGCTAAGGCTGTGATGCAAGTGATGGGGAGCAGCTGTGGGTGCAGGTGGGGCTTTACTCCCTCACCAGCCACTCACCACCTGCTGTGCGGCCCAGTTCCTGGCAGCCCAGGGGTAGGCGACTGCAAACGTAAGAGATAAACAGAATAACAAAAGACTAATTTAAGCTAGAGACCTCCTTTTAGACTCAAATCCCTTTTTGTCGCCTTAATAAAGAGTGAACAACCATTATGACTGTGAATTTGATACCTTTATTTCTGTTCCCTTATTGGTCCGTTTTAGAAGTTACCAGGCATTTTATTTTCTAATAAGAAATCAAGGGTAATGCTTCTCTCTGTACTAGGTAAAAGGAACAAATGGCAAATTATCACAATAAACAAATGAAATTAAACTCTTTAAAGTTATCAAGTAAGATTAGTATCTCATTTTTTCAAACTAAGATCAGGACTCATTAAAAGCTAAGTTTTTACAAAGTCTCAGTTATGAAGACAAGTATGACTAGATTATACATTCATAGGGATTATTCATAAGAAAAGGGATGTTACATTTTTTAAATTAGCAAATAATACATGTTCTCAGCCTCAACCTGCCATCCCTAATTCTAACAAGTTCCAATCAAGTGTTGCTTGAAAATAATTCTACACTTTGTATGGAACCAGAAAAGACCCTGTATAACCAAAGCAACCACAAGCAAAAAGAACAAATTGGGAGGCATCAACTTACCACACTTCAAGCTATACTACGAGGCTATAATAAACAGAAGAGCACGGTACTGGCACAAGAACAGAGACACAGAACAATGGATCAGAACAGAGAACCCAGATACACAACCATCATCATATTGCCATCAGATCTTTGACAAAGCAGACAAAAACATACACTGGGGAAAAGAATCCCTTATTCAATAAATGGTGCTGGGAAAATTGGATAGCCACATGTAGAAGACTGAAACAGAATTGAGACTTCTCACCACTCACAAAAATTAATTCACCATAGATATCAGACTAAATCTAAGGCATGAAAGTGTAAGAATTCTAGAAGGAAAAACTCTTCTACATATCAGCCTAGGCAAAGAATTTATGAAGAAGACTCCAAAAGCAATCACAACAACAACAAAAATAAATAAGTGGGACCTGGTCAAATTAAAAAGCTTCTGCACAGCCAAGGAAACTATCACTACGGTGAACAGACAACCTACAGAATGGGAGAAAATATTTGCATGCTACACATCTGACAAAGGGCTGATAACCAGAATCCATAAAGAACTTAGGAAAATCACAAGAAAAAATCAAACAACCCCATTAAAAGGTGGGCAAAGGACATGAACAGAAACTTTTCAAAAGAAGACAGAATAATGGCCAACAAACATATAAAAAATCACTCAACTTCTCTAATCATCAGGAAAATGCAAATCAAAACCTCAATGAGATATCACTTAACTCCAGTGAGATTGGCTTACGTCAAAAAGTCCCAAAACAACAAACGTTGGCAGGGATGTGGAGACATAGGAACACTCATACACTGCTGGTGGGACCGCAAATTAGTACAACTGCTATGGAAAGTAATACAGAGATACCTCAAAGAACTAAAAGTAGAACTACCATTTGATCCAGCAATCCCACTACTGGGTATTTACCCAAAGGAAAAAAAAGACATTCTATAATAAAGACATCTGCACTCTAATGTTTATAGCAGCACAACTCACAGTTGCAAAGATGTGGAAACAACCCAAGTGCCCATCAATACATAAGTGGATTAATAATATGTGGTATATATATACCATCGAGTACTACTCAGCCATAAAAAACAACGGTGAATTAATAACTTTGGTATTATCCCAGATGGAGCTAGAGCCCATTCTTCAAAGCGAAGTATCACAAGAATGGAAAAACAAGCACCACTGGAGCTCACCATCAAATTGGTACTAACTGATCAATACTTATGTTCACACATGGAAATAATATTCATCGGGGTTCGGGCAGGTGGGAGGGGAGTGAAGAGATGGGAAAACTCACACATAATGGGCATGGGGCACACTGTCTGGGGGATGTTCACGATTGCAGCTCTGACTTGGGAAGTGCATAGGCAATATATGTAACCAAAGTGTTTGTACCCCCATAATATTCTGAAATTAAAAAAAATACAACCCCTTTCTACACTAATACCTTTCACAGACATAAAACTACTCTGTCAAATTGCTAAGAAAGTTTCTAAGTGCTTGCTTTCAGTTTTTCAATATTTCTCATAGTGAATCTGCAACAAAGAGTTTATACCACACTTGAAGTAGACTAATCAAGAGAGTGCACATATTAGCAAATGGTTGGCTTTCACTATATAAAATTATCTTTGGAGAAAAGAAGAGTATAGACATTGAACTAAATCATCATCTTGCAGATCACCACAAATATTGCTGTACTGAAAGGGCTAACAAATTAAAACTACTACCCTATATCACTTTCTTGTCTCAGATCTAGTTTGAATTCTAAGCAGATTGCCCCAAACAATATACAGAACCCTGAGAAAGTGGGGGTATTATCATAGAACATTTCAATGGCTTCATTCCATGGAGTTATTTTTACTAGATTTTAACTTGGAATGGAAGCTCCTAAAAGTCCAGGATTTTTCACCAATGAAAATGGTATGCATTTGAACAAAGGGTGTCAAATTTAAATATACACAGAATCTATCCTAGTGTCCTTTATAATGGAAGCATTAGAAAATAAAATTAACATCTTATAATTTAACAGTGCAAAATCAGGCTCTTTAATCATAGAAGTATATCATACAAGCTGGGTTAGATAGAACACACACACAAACTGGATTATCATGGGGGGTCCTAAATGTCATATAATACCTATTGATTAAGCTATAGAAGCTACAATTCTAGATGCATATTTACTCAAGTGCTTTTTTTTTTTCAAGTTTTCAGTAGTTGGCCAAAAGATAGACTTGTATGTGTTTGTATAGCTGACATAAGAGGCAGTCTTTAACCACTTTATAAAGTAGTAGATTAAATGAATTGCTACAATACACACACACACACACATACACACACACAGCTAAGCAAACAGCATTAACCCGAAGCACCAGGCTCAAAGTTTCCACTCAATTTTACTGACAAAACCAAATAAACACAGATAACTGGTTTCCTTTTTCCTACTCAAAATGACGCAATCAGGTGATAACAACAAAGGAGAAAAGTCATTTTATGAGTGATGACTTCACCACAAGCAGGAGGACTATCTTGATCAGTCTCTTCCAGAAAAGCAGTTCTCAATCTTTTTGGTCTCAGGAATCCTCTACAATCTTAAAAATTATGGAAGACTTCAATGAGCTTTTGTATATTTGGATTATATCTATTGATATTTACCATATTAGAAATTAGGACAGAAAAAAATTAAATATACATTAATTAATTTTTAAAACCTGCTACATGTGAACATAAATATTTTTATAAAGATAACTCTATTTTCCAAAATGAAATAAATTAATGAAATGACACTTGTTTACATTTCTGCAAATTTCTTAATATCTGCCTTAACAGAAGACAGTTGGATTCTCATATCTGCTTCTACATTCAATCTGTTGCATTTAAGTTGTTTTGCTTCAAGTATAGGTAGAAAATTAGGCCTCACAAGATATGATTTGGAAAAGGAAGGAGTATTTTAATAGCCTTTTCATATAATTGTGGATACTCTCCTGTGATACAACAACAATACCTGACAAATGGCAACTTCTTAAAAGTTTGTTGCAATGGAAAATCTGAAACCATATCAATTAACTGTCCATATTCTGTTACACAAAAATTCATTGGTCTACTTTGCATTTTGAATGGATTTTTGCACCTGTACCTGATTTGTTAATATCATGTGTTGGTCAAATCAAAAATATTGATTCACTTAGTCATGCAGATCTTCCAAATGGTAACACAGCAATCTCATCAAAAAAGTCTTTAAAGTACTGACATACCTTGGATATATTATGAGTTTGGTTCCAGACCACTGCAAAAAAAGCAAATACGGCAGTACAGCGAGTCACACGAATTTTTTGGTTTCCCGCTACATATAAAGGTTACATTTCCACTATACTGTAGTCTATTGAGTGAGCAATACCATTATGTCTAAACAAATGTACATCCTTAATTAAAATATACTTTACTGCTAAAAAATGCTAATGATCATCTGAGCCTTCAGCAAGTCGCAATCTTTTTCCTGGTGGAGGGTCTTGCCTTGATGTTGACGGCTGCTGACTGATCAGGGTGGTGGTTGCTGAAGGCTGGGGTAGCTGTGACAATTTCTTAAAATAAGACAACAATGAAGTTTGCCACATTGATTGACTCTTTTTTTCACGAAAGATTTCTCTGTAGCATGCAAATTCTAAATCCTTTGCTGTCATTGCAACAATGTTGACAGCATCTTCACTAGGAGTAGATTTCATCTCAGGAAACCAGTTTCTTTGCTCATCCATAAGAAGCAATTTCTCATTCGTTCAAGTTTCATCATGAGATTGCAGCAATTCAGCCACATCTGCAGGCTACACTTCTAATTCTAGTTCTCTTGCTACTTCTACCACTTCTGCAACTACTTCCACAACTGAACTTTTGAGCCCCTCAAAGTCATCCATGAGGGTTGGAATCAACTTCTTCCAAATACCTGTTAATGTTGATATTTTGAGTTTCTCCCATGAATCGCAAATGTTCTTACTGACATCTGGAATGGTGAATCCTTTTCAGAGGTTTTCAATTTACTTTGCCCAGATCCATCAGAAGAATCACTGTTTATGGTATCTATAGCCTTATAAAATGTATTTCTTAAATAATAAGACTTGAAAGTCAAAATTACTCCTTGATCCATGGGTTGCAGAATGAATGTTATGATAGCAGGCATGAAAACAATATTAATCTCCTTGAACATCAACATCAGAGTTCTTGAGTGGCTAGGTGTGCTGTCAATAAGCAGTAATATTTTGAAAGGAATCTTTTTTTTCTGAGCAATAGGTCTCAACAGTAGACTTAAAATATTCAGTAAACCATGCTACCAACAGATGTGACATCATCCAGGCTTTATTGTTCCATTTATAGAGCACAGGTAGAGTAGATTTAACAAAATTCTTAAGGGCCCTAAGATTTTCAGAATGGTAAATGAACTTTGGCTTCAACTTAAAGTCACCAGGATCACTAGCCCCTGATAAGAGAGTCAGCCTTTCCTTTGAAGCTTTGAAGCCAGGCATTGACTTCTCCTCTCTAGCTATAAAAGCCCTAGACGGCATCTTCTTCAAATAGAAGGCTGTTTCATTTACATTGAAAATCTGTTGTTTAGTGTAGCTACCTCTGTAAATTATCTTAGGTAGATCTTCTGGATAACTTGCTGTATGTAGCTTCTACATCAAGCACTTGCTGTATCATCTTGCACTTGTATGTTATGGAGATGGTTTCTTTCCTTAAACCTCGAGAACCAACCTCTGCTAGCATCAAACTTTTCTTCTGCAGTTTCCTCACCTCTCTCAGCCTTCATAGACTTGAAGAGAATTAGGACCTTGTTCTGGATTAGGCTTTGGTTTAAGGAAATGTTGTGGGTTGTGTGATCTTCTACTCAGACCACTCAAACTTTCTCCACATCAGCAATAAGCCTGTTTTGCTTTCTTATCATTCACATGTTCACTAGAGTAGCACTTTTAATTTCCTTCAAGAACTTTTCCTTTGCATTCACAACTTGGTTAACCAGCACAAGAGGCCCACTTTTCAGCCTGTCTTGGCTTTTGGCATTCCTTCCTTACTAAGCTTAATCATTGCTAGCTTTTGATTTAAAGTGAGAGACATGAAACTCTTCCTTTCACTTGAACACTTATAGACCATTGTAGGGTTATTAGTTGGCATAATTTCAATATTTCTGTGTCTCAGGAAATAGGAAGGCCCAAGGAGGAGAGAGATGGGGGATCAGATGGTTGGTGGAGTAGTCAGAACACACATACCATTTATCCATTAAGTTTGCCATGTTACACGGGTACAGTTTGTGGCACCCCAAAACAATGACAATAGTAACATCAAAGATCACTGATCACAGATCACCATAACAGAAATAATAATAAAGTATGAAATACTGTGAGAATTACCAAAATATGACACATAGATGCAAGGTGAGCATATGCTGTTGGAAAAATGGCACCGACAGGCTTAGTAGATGCGGGGTTGCTACAAACTTTCAATTTGTAAAAAACACAATATCTGCTAAGCATAATAAAGTGAAATGCAATAAAATAAGGTACACCCTATTAAGAAGATGACACGGTCAAGGTAGCAAATAAAAAATTTCCAAAATTCTTTTTTGCTTGAAAGCTCAGATTTTATCATTGATATAAATATTGTCAGTTGTTTTCCCATAAAGTTATAAGCTCACTCCATTCATTTTTGAGTAAATACCTACCAAATATCCACATTTAAGGAATCATAGTTTGTCAATCATTCTTTCAAGTAAAAATACTGATCCATTAAAAAAGTGGCTAATTCAGCTGACAACTCAAAAAAATCACCCAAGCCCTCTGCCTGTGACAACCATTCTATTTTGGCATGCAGCTGAAGTGCTTTATGCGTATTTCCCATTTTATCACAGAATATTAGAAATAAGTATATGCAAGGGTTGAGATTTAATAAATTTAGTAATTGTTAAACCTCATCAAGGACATTCTTAAACTGTAAGTGTGAGGCAGTGAAGAATACAATGACTAACTATTGGTACTGTTTGGTGTCACTGCCTTGATTGTCCCAAGGTGCCAGCAGTTGCACAAATAACATTTTAGGATAATTATGAAATAACTTTGACCTGAAGACTCCCTGAAAGAGTCTTGGGGTTGCACAGGAGTATTCAGACCACACTTTTGAGAACCACTGTTCTACAGAATAGCACTTAGTAAGATGAAAAAGAATGGAGTATAAAGAACAAAAAGAGGCTTTTTTTTATAAAAAGACATTCTAACAGGGGTAAAATAATCCAGGAAGAACAAAAGGGATAGTCCAGGCTTTTAGGAAGACATTGTTACACAAAGAAGCCAATTTTTTCCCAGATCTCTGAACACTCACTATTATCCCAATATGCCATATAAGAGAAGCCATCATTCACAGTCTGGAGAAGTAAATGTTTATTTGTTCATCTCCTGATCTGTTTATTTTGTTTTTTCAGGTCTTATGGGTGAACTTTCCTAGCATGAGAAAATATCGTATCTTTCTGCCCTCTTCCCACAATCAACTACAAAAGTAGTTACATGGCTTCAAACTACTGTACCGAAAGCCATATATATATTGATAGGAAAGGTTTCTTTTCAGTCACCCTAATCCAATCATGGGAAACTGTCCAGAAGAGAAATGAGTTACGCCCATATACTTTTCTCTCAATCACGTGACTTTTATATTTTCCCATAAGAATACTAAATAACTATAGTGAACTGGGAGATCACACATTTTTAAATGCTGACTGAAGAGAAAGGACCAACTACAGGAAATTTTAAGACATAAGGATATAGTTTTAAAACTATCACTTGATAGTTGATCAATTATTTAAAAGCACGAGCATTCAATATTTTCAAAAATTCATTTTTAAGTCCTATAGTTAAAGGCTTTACTAAGACAAATGCAAAAATATTCTTTTTTTCATAATCTGTGAATGTTAAAAATGTATTCTTTTTACAAAAAATTATTTGGCATATGATAATATACTTGAATCTCAGCCAAAAGGCTGAGAAGCAATGGCATATGATATATAAGGAAGGCTACTCAGATAATTTCAAACATATTTTCATGGATTTGATTGTGTTTTAAAATAATTAATGTAAGTTGTTTGGTATACATCTCAACTCATAAATTAATGAACATTAATACATGGTGTGCTTAGTACAGAATTTTATACATACCTTTCATGATAATGATGCATGCTTCCTTAAATTTTAAACTGTCTTTAGTAGGGTTCCCCCCATCATTAAATAGATTATAAAGATATTTAATGTTACAAGACTTTATATGGGCTAAAATCCTATTTATTGCATTTTAACAATGGAACCTTTGCAGAAAAACTTAAATAAGACTCTGCAGCCCAAAGTTTCTTGGAATTGCTCCTACACTTATCTGATTCATAGCCTTGGCCAAATTCCTGAATAGGTTCAGCATATAACAAGTCACACCTACACAATGCCTACGCAAATGATGTAATACTGACAAGCAAGTATGTTCATATCCCAGGAAGAAAAAAAAAGAAGAAAAGAAAAGAGGAAGAAAGAAAGACAGAAAGATAGAAAGACAGAAAGAAAGAAAGAAAACAATGCCACATCTGTAATATTTCTTTGGTTGATGAACTGCATAAAGATCTCTATTCTGTATTTTAATATTAGGAATCTTAAAAAGGCTTCAATAATAACCTTGTTAAACCAAAATTCCTGCACAGACAAAGCTGAGTGTTCCCTGAATTTAACAACTATATTGAAAACTTGTCAGCATGTTGCTATTTGTGAATATGTTATTGAAGACATTTCATTACGTTATACAGTATTTTCTATATGAAAACCCATGAGAGAAATTTCTCTGGTCTGTTTGATCTGTTTCTACCTTAAAAATACTGTCAATAATCATACACTTGAATATACCAGCTTCTTTATAATGGCTGCCAGAAACTTAAGCCTTCATTTTTGGCATACTTCTAGAAGACTAATAGGCCCTTAGGTCATGCACAGGTGAACAAAGTACTCCTGGATTCATCTATTCATTCCTGCTCTGATTTTTCTCTGTTTCCATCATCTTCACTATGTATTTTAAATTTTATTTAGTATTCTTCTATGAAAGTCTTAAATCCTTTCTGGAACAAAGCTGGAGATAAGTAAATACATACATCACATGACAAAACAACTAAATTTAACGGCTTGAAACGTTTGCCTGGTGAGATTTTTACTTAAGTCAAATATTTAAGCATTTGTACATTTGGACTATATAAAAAAAAAACTTCATCTCTGTTCTTTTAAAATTAACACCATAAAAACAGCTATATAGTGCAAAATAGTTAAAAGAATATTGTACTTTTAGAAACTTTAAAATATAGGTGTACAAAATGCACATGCCTACTCTACAAGTCAGTTCTATAAACACTCACCACCACCACCACCAATCTATTAACATTTCCTTCTAGCTTTTCTCTCCCCAGCACACTGTTCAAGTCCTATCTCCTTGTCTAATACATCTCCTGTACCAATTCACTGCCAAGCCATAATCCTTCTTGGATTGTTCTTTTTGTGTCCTGAAAATGTTTCTATATATTTCACATGTTATATTCTATACTGAATAGATTATCAGGCCACTTTAAGACAATTCATGTCTATTTTATATTCACCAATATTGATTGTACAACTGTTGTGCACACACTGAGTGCTCAATAAATATCTTTCTTTTAAAATGTTCCAGAGCATTAAAAATAATTGCTGCTCAATTGCCTTACTTTTCTCCTTTAAAACTAAACCTCAGCCACTCTGAAATTAGTAGTTTCTCTTTATCTTTCTCCCCTTAAATTGTGGTTGCTGCTGTTTTTGTAAAGGCTGTTACTTCCTGTATATATGCAATAATTGTCATGTCTTAGATGTTAGGTGTACAAAGGTCAGGGAACAGACCTACATGCTGCTTTTCCAAGAACCATATGCTCTTAAGTGCTTAATAAACAACTCTAATAATGAGTATAAGAGTTAATCTTTCACAATTTTACTTTTTCCCTTGAAATTTAAGCTCCATGAGTTTCACACGATCTATATATCACCCAGTACCTACCTTAGTTCTACTTTACACACCCTTGTTCTATTTTGCTTTAACAGATGATAGATGAATTTATGAATTCGTACATAAATTAAGACATAAATTCTGACTTCTATCATAAAGCTAAGAAATGCAGATGAAATTACCAGGATAGAGCAAGCTGTGTTCAAGCCAGCACAAGAACAAGGAGATAAGGAAAACCAGTTTTTACAAAAATCAAACTATCTTGATTTAGTTAGCTAATAAAGAACATGCTACATTTTTCTCTAGAGAAATCAGTAAGCCCAGGAGATTAGAAAACCTTGATTATTACAGAGAAGTATAAAGATAGGGGAATAAAAGTATAACAGAAATAAAAGGAATAAAATTAAAGAATTACCTTTGTGTGCACCCTTTGAGAAGTTTAGAAACGGCACATTTGGACTTCTATGTATGTGTACACTTTTTTCCTAAATGTTTAGAAGAGAAACGAATGTGGAAAAAAGTATTCATTACCTTTCCAAATGATCCCTGACCGAGAACCTTGAGCAACTCAAACTGTGCAGGATCTGCTTTCTCATATCCTTCCTTAACATGATGAGTAATAGGGATTTCTTTAACAACTCCATCATCCTATAAAAAGAAATCCAAATAATATTCAAATCCAGTCGTAACATCTTATGATTAGCTCCATTTATAACCAGAAATCATATAATACCCAACTCTCTCAATCTAGCACAGAGTTTTATGGGCTACATATATCCTGTTTTCTAATACATACTGGTATACCACTACCACCTTCCCTACTATATAATTTCATGTAAATAAAAGCATGTAAAATAAAATATATGCTTCAGCTTTCCGTTCCAACTAGGTAGCAATATAATAAAAGTGTTAGCAACTAATAGTCTCAAGTCCCTCACTGGAGTGTGACTTATGAGGTAGAGTCAGAAAAAATCAAGATAAAACCTTGTAAATTGTTGGGCATGAGGAAAAATGTGAGCCTCAAGAGCTCTTTTAAATAGTATTTCACTATACCCTTTTAAATATTTAAACGTTCAACAAGCCACATCAGTGAAAAAGAAACTGGCATAGACAAACAAAATCTGCAGAGCCCAAGCAAATGTTTCCAGACCGCGGTCCTACTTTTACCGAAATTTTGTATATAAATTATATGCCAGATTTCCTAACATCTGTATCAGGCAGAAAGGAAGCCACCCAGAGAGCCACTGCCTCTTGATACAGTACTTCACTCAGCTGTGATGACTATACTCAAGTGAGTTGTAATTCTAGTCCCTAATGAATCACAGTAGCGAGGATGAAAAAAACCTCAGATGTATTGCACATCCCAAAATAACAGAGCTATAAGGGATATCTTATCCAATCCTCTCACTGTATAAAAAAGAAAACTGAGACCCACAGAGTTTAAGTTCACATGACTAGTTAATCACAATGTCTGGAAGTCTTGGTAGCTTTCCATTATACCATATTAATTTTGGTCTGGATGGCAAGAATGTTCTCAATCAATTCACTATTCAATTAATTGATTCATCAGTGGTGACTCTGGCCAAAGTGGACAAGAGTATGGTCCCAAATAAGCTAGGCTTCATGGCAGCTAAAATAACGTTCATGTCACACAAGCAGTCAGACATATACTCTCTCAAAAGTATCTAGGAAGAGGAATTTCAGTTTTAGGTATTAGGAAGCACTACTGAAATAAAATCGATCAAAAATAAAGAATAATCAGCTCTGGAAGTATGTCAGTGGATGTTTCTTATACATCAAAATAGCATTTCACCAGATCCTTTTAAATAGTCAGTAATTTATAAATATGTTTTTAAACATGAAAATTAAATTAAAATAAAATAAATAAATCTGCTATGAGAATGAATTTCCCCATTTGAAAGGGGTCTTTTATTAAAAGTCCAGAACCTCTTTTAATGCAAATATTAATATATATGCTTTGTAGTTGACATTTGGGGATTATATTAAAGTGTGGCTTATCTGTATGTACCTTTGCAATATATGTATACCAAAAGCAACAAAATATTATATACTCTTCTTATTATGGTTAACTTAGTTTTCACTACATATTATGAATGTATTATTGGTTTTCAAAGCATAGAATATAACAAAAACAGTTTTTGGACGTTTTCTCCAGTGGAAAGAACACTAGAGGAAGAGTCAATAGACTCTTAAAGTCAATAGACTTTAAGTTTTGTTCCTAGCTCTACCACGCATAAACTAAGCAGCCTTGGCCAAATCACAAACTACTCTCTACTTCAGTTTTCTTACATGACAAAGGGGTTGTTAGATGGGTTTCTGAGGTCACTTCAAGGTCTGTGATTTTATATTATGGTTAAGAAAGCACTTCAGGTCCCTAATATGTTTAAGATCATCATGATAAACATGGATCATAATTACATCAGTTTTTTAAAAAGTGTTCTAAGCTGGGAAATGACTGTACTCTAGTTAGTTTCACTAAACCTAAGCAAGTCTTCCAGATGAAAATCTTTGCCCAATGTCCCTTTTTCCCTTTATTAAAATCTATACATGACCATTCTTTTAAAATGTGGTGTCTTAATTTTCAGCAGCAGTACCCTAAAAAGCTCCCAACATGAAAATGCTACTAGATGAAAAAGACCACTTTTCCCAGTAGACAGCCACCATATAATACTGTTACAGTGTGTTCTAAAAACTTTTTCCCAGTGTACTGTGAGCTTCTTGAATGCAGGTATTACCACATTCATCTCTGCATTCCTAATGCTTAGCAAAATACTTGTTTGATCTTATGGGAGCAGAAAACCAAAGAAATCCTCCCAATTTTATAAAAACAGAAAAAAAACATTTTGAAAAACAAAGATAGTTCTTACCACAAAAAAAGGGTAATTATGTGAGATGAATATATTAATTTTCTTGACTATAGTAATCGTTCCAATATGTATATCAAAATATCATGTTGTACACCTTAAATACATACAATAAAAAGATTTTAAAAGGTAAAATTAACCCACAAGAAATCTCAAAATTATTTTTAAATATCTTTTAGTGAAACAAAAAATATGCCCACAATTTATTTTTTTTAATATATAAAGATGAAATAAGAAAATAAAGGATTCATTCAGGCTAATGCAATTGTGCCAATTTTAAATATAACTTTGTGATATTATTTCTAAATTTTATAAACAAGCATTTTCTCCCTTAGAGTGTGAGGAATACAAATAAACTTTTTTCCAGATTATTCATGGTTAGTATTTTTATTATGCTGTGTTGTACTCAACACAAAAGCCATAATCACCCCAGAATCTGTATTTTTAAAAAAATGCTGATATTAATACTTGGCTATTTGCCTTTTTTAATAAAGACGTATGTTCCTAGGCAACTACTCCATTTTACACCACTAAATTGTGGCTATTTGCCTCTAAGTAGACAGTTTACAATGTCCTGGCTGCACGTCAGAATCACCTGTAGAAGAAATACTTATTTAATATACTTGTTTGGGTTCCACCTTCAAAGACTATGGTTTAGTAAGTAGAACTACACTGAAGCTCAGGCGTGTGTATTTTTTAAACATTGCCAGATGATTCTGAAACATGGCCAGGAGTTAAAAAATACTATTTAGGTGCTTCTAAAATTTATAGATATAGTATATAGATATATAAATATATACACACATGTACATACACGTGTATATACACGCACGTGTGTGTGTGTGTGTGTGTGTGTGTATATACCTACTTATTGTAGAGTTGATTTATCATTTGTATGCCACTGGCTCTTTTTTACTGTCAAAGTATCTGATATACTCCTGTATCACCATTTCTAATATTGGTCTTTGTTATTTCATCTGCTCCCTGCCCCATTCTTGTCTATTGCCTAACATTTCTCAGCCTTCCCACGGCTATGTTTATGGATGCTTACTATTACAGTGTTCTTTTTTCTTTGTTACCTGCAACCCTCCTTCCACCTCACTTTCTTTAGGTTCTGTACCATTCTATTAATAAAAGTTTAAGAGTAGCAGTAATCTAGCTTGAAATAAGGTGATAATGTACTTATCAGGGATCCATTTGTTTTTTTCCGAAGAGTAAATCATCTTTGAAAAAATTTCCCTATCCTCATCTAATAAATTGTGCTATATCACCTTATTTTCCCATATATACATTATTTTTAATTATTCACTCACTCAACAAATCAACAACATCCATTAAGCACATATTCTGTATCAGACACTGTGCTATACACTGGGGATACAGAATACAGAAATAAAATGTGGACTTGAGGATAGAGAATTTGTCAGAAACATCATATCCTCTAAAGAAACAAATGGATACAAGTATGCTATGGGCTAAATTGTGTCCCCTCAAAATTAATATGTTAAAGTCTCAACACCCAGTACCTCACAATATGACCATATTGGGGATAGGGCCTTTAAAGAATTAAGGTTATATGCATGGGCCCTAATCCAATATGACTGGTATCTTCATAAGAGGAGGAAATTAGAAGAACACATGCACACACAGAGGAAAAATCATGTGAAGAGAGAAGAGAGCCATCTATAAGCTAAGGAGAGAGGCCTCAGAAAAACCAACCCTGCCGACACCTTGATCTCAAACTTATAGATTCCAGAATTGTGGGAAAATAAAATTCTGTCGTTTAAGTCACCCAGTCTGTCGTACTTTGTTAGGGTAGCTCTAGGAAACTTATAAACATTACCTAATATTAGTTTATTTGTAAAAAAGAAAGTTACTACTGTGTAATGAACATTTAATAACTTCCAGGGACAATTACCTCTTTTCATATTTAAAGACAAATCTGAATCTGAGGCAAGGATGACTATGAGTTATGTTTTATTAATTTTTTTTGCAACCTCAGATTAATTGGTGATAAACAGAAAACCTATGATAGCTCAATCACAACCAAAATAGTATGCTCTGACCACTATAATCTGGGATCATCTTTTTAATCCAGGGGGCCAACAATGCTATACACTAGAAAAACATACTGATAAAGTACAAAATGAACTGTCAAATACATTACTGCTCCATTCATTTGACAACTGATTTGTTTAGGAAGAAGGAACCATGTGACAATTCAGAAAGAACTGATGACAACCTATTAGCAATATACTATAACTCAATTACAACAGTTTCAGGGGACTGTGGAACTAACCTTCAGAAAATAAGTCAAAAGAAAAGGAGAGAATTTTTAAGGCCTAAATTTGTTAGTTTTTATGTAATATACAACATCCATCTATTCAAATATTTGCTGTATTTGCTGGTAGAGAGACCAGTTTGGTGAAATGATCACCCTAAAATTCCATGAAGCATTTAGCTGTAGATTTTTTAAAACATATACGCAGAGACCTGGAAGAGCAACTTGATGTACACTTGTCATGAAGTGAACAATCCAGGGTCACTGAAAACCAAGCCACAAAAATTGCTCTAAAGAAAAATTTGAAAGATAATCACAAGCCACAACACGCATTTGAAAGACTGAGGATGTATCTTCCCAATAAAAATAAAACAAGAAGTGTCAAAGTGAAATGTCAGCGATATCAACTGTCAAACTTAGTACTTAAGGAAATCGGATATTTCATACTTTATAATGTAATAAAACTGTACAGATCATCGAAACGGAAAATAAAAAAGGGAATACTGGACTTAAGTGGAACTCTAGAATAAATGGACCTAGTAGACATTTACAGAATGCTCTACCTGAAAACTACAGAATATACATTCTCCTCAGCAGCACATGGAACATTTTCCAAGACTAATCATAACCTAGGCCACAAGGCAAGTCTCAGCAAATTCAGAAAAATGGAAATCACGTCACATATCTTCTCAGAACACGGTGGAATAAAACTAGAAATCAATTCCAAGAGAAACTCTCAAATCCACACAAATCATGGAAATTAAACAACCTTCTGCTGAATGATCCTTGGGTCAATGATGAAATTAAGATGGAAATCAAAGGATTCTTTGAACTGAATGACAAATGGGACACCAGCTGTCAAAATCTATAGGATACAGTAAAAGCAATACTAAGGGGAAAATTCATAGCCTTAAATGCTTACATCAAAAAGACAGAAAGAATGGTCTCCAAACGCTGCATGTACTCACTATTAAACTGGAACTAATCAAACAACACTTATGTGCACATATGGAAATAAAACTCATCGGAAATCAAGCAGGTGGGAGGGGCAAGGAGGGGATGAGTAAATTCACACCTAATGGGTACAATGCACACTACCTGGGTGATGGGGCACACTTATAACTTTGACTCAAAGTATACAAAAGAAATTTATGTAACCAAAACGTTTGTACCCTCGTAATGCTCTGAAATAAAAAAAAAAGACAAAGATCACAAATCATTAACCAGATGTCATATATCAAGGAAAACAAAAGAAAAGGAAGAACAAACCAAACCCAAAGCCAGGGGAAGAAAAGAAATAACAAAACTCAGAGCAGAACTAAATGAAATGGAAACCAAAAACATAATACAAATTATCAATGGAACAAAAAGTTAGTTCTTTGAAAAGATAAAAATATCAATAGACCACTAGCCAGATTAACCAGAAATGGAAGAGAAGGGACTCAAATAAGCTTAATCAGAAATGACAAAGGAGACATTACAAATGATACATCAGATACAAAATATCATCCATTAGTACGACAAAAATCTTTACACACACAAACTAGAAAACCTAGAGGAAATGGGTAAATACCTGGAAATACACAACCTCTCAAGCCTGAATCAGAAGGAGATAGAAATATTGAACAGATCAATAACTAGCAGCAAGATTGAAGCAGTAATAAAAAGAAAAACCCAACCACAAAAAGACCCAAACCAGATGGATTGACAGCCAAATTCTACTGGGCCTACAAAAAAGAACTGGTACCTATCCTACAGAAATTATTCCAGAAAGTTGAGAAGGTGGGAATTCTCCCTGACTTATTCTAGGAACGCAGTATCACCTTGATACCAAAGCTAGGAATGGACATAACAAAAAAAGAAAACTACGGACCAATATCCCTTATGAACACTGACGCAAAAATCCTCAACAAGATACTAGCAAACCAAATTCAACAGCACATCAAAAAGATAAACTCACCATGATCACATGGGTTTCATCCCAGGCATGCAAGGATGGTTTAACATATGCAAATCAGTAAATGTGATTTACCACATAAATAGAAGGGAAAACAAAGACCATATGATCATCTCAATAGCTGCAGAAAAAGCATTCAGTAAAATCTAATACACTTGCATGATAAAAACTCTCAAAAAACTAGGCATAGAAGGAACGTACGCCAAAATTATAGAAGCCATATATGACAAACCCATAGCAAACATCATACTGAGTGGGGAAAAGTTGAAAGCATTCTCCCTAAGTACTAGAAGAAGACAAGGGTACCCACTGTCACCACTTCTATAAAACATAGTACTGGAAGTCCTAGCCAGAACAATCATGCAAGAGAAAGAAATAAAGGGTATCCTAATCAGGAAAGCAGAGATTGTACTATCCCTGTTTGCTGATGATATGATCCTGTTTCTAGAAAATCCTGAAGACTCCACCAAAAGACTCCTGGAATTGATAAACAAATTCAGCAAAGTCTCAGGTTACAAAATCAAAGTACACAAATCAGTAGCATTTCTATATACTAATAACAGTCAAGCTGAGAGTCAAATCAAGGACTCAATCCCATTTACAATAGCTATGAAGAAAGTAAAATACTGAGGAATATATTAATATTTAAGCAGGGAGGTGAAAGATCTCTACAAGGAGAACTATAAAGCTGATGAAAGAAATAATAGATGACATAAACAAATGGAAATACATCTCTTGCTCACGGACTGGTAAAAATCAACATCGTTAAAATGTCCATTCTACGAAAAGTGATTTATAGATTCAACGCAATTCTCATCAAAATACCCACATGTTCTAGATACTTCACAGATCTAGAAAAAAAATCCTAAGATTCATTTGGAACAACAAAAGGGCATGAACAGCCCATGCAATCTTAAGCAAAAAGAACAAATCTGGTGGCATCAGATTACCTGACTTCAAATTATAATACAAGTCTACAGTAACCAAAAGAGCATGGTACTGGTATAAAAGTAGAGACTTATAAATAAAACCATATAGACCATAAATAAAACCATATAGCTACAACCTACTTATCATCTACAAAGCAGACAAAAAACTTGCACTGGGGAAAGAATTACCCTATTTAATAACTGGTGCTGGGAAAATTGGACAGCCCCATGCAGAAGAAAGAAAAAGGACCCACATCTTTCACTATATACAAAAATTAATTCAAGATGGATTAAATACCTGAATGTAAGGCATGATAATATAAAAATTCTAGAAGAAAACATAGGAAAAACTCTATTAGACATCAACCTAGGGAAAGAATTTATGACTAAGGCACCAAAGGCAAATATAGAAGCAAAAATAATAAATAAATGGGACTTAAGTAAATAAGAAGGTTCTTCACAGCAAAGGAAAAAAATAACAGAGTTAACAGACAACCTACAGGATGGGATAAAATATTCACAAAATATACATCTGACAAAGGACTAATTTCCTGAATCTACAAAGAACTCAATCAAATCAGCAAGAAGAAAAACACAACTCTATCAAAAAGTGGGTAAAAGACATGAACAGATTTTTTTCAAATGAAGACAGACAAGAGGCCAACAGACATATGAAAAAATGTTCAATATCCATAATCATCACAGAAATGCAAATTAAAACCACCATGAGATACTATCTTATTCCTGCCAGTATGGCCATTATTAAACACTGAAAGAAAAAAAAAACAGCTGCTGGCATGGATGCAGAGAAAAAGGTATGCTTATACACTGTTGGTGAGACTGCAAATTATTAACAGTACAACCTCTATGGAGAACAGTATGGAGATTCTTCAAAGAGATAAAAGTAGACCTAACATTCAATCCAGCAATCCCACTACTGGCTGTTTACCCAAAGGGAAAGAAATCAGGTTTATCAACAACCACCTTCACTCAAGTGTTTATCACAGCACAATTCACAATTGCAAATATGTGGAATAAACCTAGGTGCCCATCAATACATGCGTGGATAAATATACACACACACACACCATGGAATACTACTCAGCCATAAAAAGGAATGAAATAATGTCATTTGTAGCAACTTGTATGAAACTGGAGACCATTATTTTAAGAGAAGTATCTCAGGAATGGAAAAACAAACACCACATGTTCTCACTAATAAGTGGGAGCTAAATGATGGCTTCACATAAGCGCAAAAAGATATAAGGGACATTGGGAATTAAGAAGGTGGTAGGGTAGGATGGGGTGAGGGATAAAAACTTACTTATTAGGTAAAATGAACACAGTCCTGGTGTGGCCACACTGAAAAAGCCCTGACTTCAACATTGTAGAGTGTATCCATGTAACAAAAACTTTAGTACTCCCTTAATATTTTGAAATTAAAGAAACAGAAAAATAAAAAAACACTAACCACATAAATTTATCCCCTTCTTAAATGTTTTTATATAAAAAATTTTTTTGGTTGTGATTACCTATTCCAGTGTGATGCTGGCCACTGTGTGTTTTTGTGGTTGGCTTTTTTTGTTGTTTTAAATATTGTGGGATTGTAGAGACTGCTCTGTGTTGCGTGAATTCTTTAAATCTGCAGTCCACAATCCCCAAGTGTGAACTGGTACTGGTCTGCTGCCTGTTAAGGACTGGGCGGCAGAGCTCCGCCGCCCCCCACCCCCGGGAGAAAAATTGTCTCACAGGCAAGTGAGCAAGCGAAGCTTCATCTGTATTTGCAGCCACTCTCCATCGCACATCACCACCTGAGCTCCCCCGCAACTCATATGTGGAAAAACCGTCTTCCATGAAACCAGTCGCTGGTGCCAAACAGGTTGGAGACTGCTGCTTTAAATAGTGTTCTTTAATTTAGAACTTTAAGAATTGCCTATGTGGCCTGATGCTGTTTTGTGACTGACTGCTTTGGACAAACAGTCTACTCCATCTCAATTATTGTTGCTTTAAACTTTCCTCTGATTCTTTTTTCTTCAGTTAATACAAGCAAAATTAAATAAAATGCTTCTCACACTCCATGAATATCTAGCATATGCCTAGAAAAGCTGGATTATTGTCAGTATAATTTAATAAATTTAATATGTCCAGACTTATTATGAGGCATTGTTCCATTTTTTCCAGACAACCTTCACAAGTTATGTATTAAGTAACAGGTCACTGATAAAGGACACCTGATATCACATTTCACCACCCTGTCCCCTACCTTTCCCAAGAATGGCAAAGTTAGAAAAAGTATGTTATGGTTCGCTTTTAGGAGATGGCTGACATGAGGTAATTTATTTGTTGTCAAAATAAGCATAGCTGTCTCATATTTAGTACTTTATAATCCATTTGTGTTTACTTTTAAAGCTTGTATGTAATATTTGTTATTCCCTGAAGTAAAATACATATTTTTAATGCCACAGTATCTTAGGAATTTCAAAGAAGATTCAGTTAACAATTAGATTCTTTATTGATTCCATTAGTGCAAGAAATTCCATCAGCAACATGTTTAGTCTCTAAGTTGATTTATATTTTTATTATGCAGAAATATAAATGTTATATTTAACTGAAGTACAATTTTTTTAAAAACTTAGTTTCTGACATTTTTAAGTCCTAAATTTCTAATTTTAAAATCCATTCTTGACATATATCTCTTATAAAGTTTCTCTTAAAAATACTTTTTCACAAGTGTGTTTTACATAGTGTATTTTACTCATGTGGAGCTATAAATAGGGAGTATTTTAAGCTGGGGATGCCTGCTTCCTGTATGGTAGATGTTTCCCTCCTCTGTTGTCTTTCCATTCTGATAGACATTTAACATTGCTGTTTCAATATTTTTGTCCCTTGCAATACTAGTGTGTACTTGTACTTTCTATTCATTTAGTTTTAAAAGAAATTTGGAACCCTCATACTACAGATATGCACAACTCACAGGTGAATAATGACTGTTCAACTAAAAGTTGCTGGACAGCCAGTATAAGGTAGAGTTTATGCCGCACCTTGAGGTAAGCAAAGTTATTAAGGGTATTAGGTTATTAAGTATGATACGTCCGATTTCCTTAAGTACTGAGTTTGACGGTTGATATCTCTGACATTTCACTTTGACACTTCTTGTTTTATTTTTATTGGAAAGGTACATCCTCAGTCTTTCAAATGCACGTTGTGGCTTGTGATTATCTTTCAAATTTTCTTTTACAGCAATTTTTGTGAAACCACAGATGAGTCAAAAATTGGACTTATTTTTGAATATGAGTTCCTTTGTGAACACACGCAGCACAGACAGCTTGAAATATAAACGAAGTGTCTGGGAAGGATGTGGCTAATGAACGCACAGTACATCGATAGTTTGAGAAGTTCCGTTCTCGTGATTTTAATCTTGAAAATGAGCCACGTGGGCGACCTGAGACCAAGGTGGGTAACGATGAGCTGAGAGCTATAGTGGAAGCAAATCCATATCAACCTACACGTGAATTAGCAGCAAGGTTTGACGTTACTATTCCAATAATATTGGACCATTTGAAACAAATCAGCAAGGTAAAGAAGCTGGACAGATGGGTTCCCCATGAATTAAACAGGCATCAGCAGAGAAATTGTCTCAAAGCTTGCCTTTCTTTGATGTCACGACATAAAGGCAAACCATTTCTACACCGTATTGTTACGTGTGATGAAAAATGGATTCTTTTGACAATCGCAAGTGTTCAGCACAATGGTTGGATAAAGATGAAGTGCTGAAACACAGTCCAACACCGAATATTCATCAAAAAAAGCTAATGCTGTCTGTTTGGTGGTCCAGCACTGGTATTATCCACTACAGCTTCATGAAATCTGGTCAATCAATTGCAGCAGTTGTCTTCTGCAACCAATTGGATGAAATGATGAGGATGCTTGCGATTAAGCAGCCAAGACTGGTCAACAGAGACAGGGCAATCCTCTTGCAAGACAACGCTCGACCACGTGTCGCACAAAGAACACTGCTCAAACTACAGCAGCTGGACTTGGAAACTCTGTCATCCGCCGTATTCTCCAGACCTTGCACCAACTGACTACCACTTCTTCCAAGCTTTGGATCACTTCTTGCAAGGAAAAATATTCAATTATCAACAAACTGTGGAAAATGCCTTTCACAATTTCATCACGACCTGCTGTCCAGGCTTCTTTGCTACTGGCAAAAACAAGCTACCTTTAAGATGGCAAAACTGTGTCAACAGTTTAGGCACATACTTTGATTAATTGTACTGCTTCTTGTTTCAGATATAATAAACTACATTTTTTAATTGAAATCGGACATTTCATATTTTATGGCCTAATATCATTGGGGTGTTGAAGTCCCCGGTAATTATGACGCTACTGGTTATTTCTCTGTTTAGTTCTAGTAGAATTTGCTTTATGAATCTGGGAACTCCTGCATTAGGTATATATATATTTAGGATTGTTATGTCTTCTTGCTGAATTGCCCCCTTTATCATTATATAATTAACATCTTTATCTTTTTTTAACATTGTTGATTTAGATTCAATTTATCTGGTATGAGAATGGTTACACCAGCTCACTTTTGGTTTCCATTTGCTTGGAAAAAAAATTTTCATCCTTTTACCTTGACTCTGTGTGTGCCCTTGTGAGTTAGATGGGTTTCTTGGAGAAAACACATACTTAGGGATGATTTTTGATCCACTCAGCCAGTCTATGTCTTTTAATTGGAGCATTAAAGCCATTCACATTCAGTGTTAGTACTAACATGTAGGGTATTGTTCTGTTCGTCATGTTGAATGATACATTGTTGGGTTTTTTTCCCTCTTGTGTTATTATTTTATAAGATCTGTGAGCCTTAATTTTGGGGTGTTTTTACACTTGTGGTTATCTATTGTGCAGTTTCATGTATAGTACACTATTGAGCATTTCCTGTAAGGCAGGTCTAATAGTGACAAATTCCCTTAGTGTTTGCTTGTCTGGAAAAGTCTTTATTTCTCCATCATTTATGAAAGTTAGTTTTGCAGGACACAAAACTCTTCGCTGGCAGTTGCTCTGTTCCAGAAAATGAAAAATGGGGCCCCAATCCCTTCTGGCTTGTAAGGTCTCTGCCGAGAAGTCTGCTGTTAGCCTGATGAGCTTTCCTTTGTAGGTTATTTGTTGCTTTCATCTTGTAGTTTTAGGATTGTTACGGCTGGGATAGCCATTCCTTTTGACTTTGGGCAGGTTGTTGACTATGTGTCTTGGAGATGTCCTATTAGCTACAAATCTTCTTGGTGTTCAATGATCATCTCACATCTGGGTATCTGAATCTCTGACAATACCAGGTCCATGGGGGCATGGCCTGCCAGCCAGCACACAGAACTGGAAGCATGGCCCATCACAGAGCATGCAGATCTGCTGGGGAGTTGCCTGCCATGCAGCATGCAGGGCTGAGGGGCATGGCCTGCTGGCTGGCACACATAACCAAGAATCGTAGCCCACTGCACAGCGCTGGATTTTGCGGAGGTGTTGCCTGCCAGTTGGCCGGCAGGGCTATGGGGCATGCCCTGCCACATGGTACATAGGTTTGCAGGGGCATGGAACTTCATGTGGTGTTCAGGTCTGCGGGGGTATGGATTTTGGTGCGCGGTGCACAAGGTTGGGAGGCTTGTTCCACTGTGGGGCAGGCTAGGCTGCATGGGCTGGACCACACGGGCTGGACCACATGGGCTGTGCTATGGGATGGCTGGGGCTCTCTCTCCTCACATAGGTTCCGCTAGGTCTGCTACTATGGGACCTCTTGAGTGGTACGGGTGCCCTTCCATTCAAATTCTCTGGTGAGGGTGCAATTGGCTCCCAGTCACGGGTGTGTGAGAGCATGTACTCTCCCTACTCTCTTCCCAGCCAAGCAAGGGGTGATGTGGGGGCAGTTGCAGTGAAGTCTATCCCTGTGTATACCAGGTGCTCCAGACCCAAGAGATCAGAATGGCGTCAGCTGCAGCAACCCAAGAATAGAGGCCAGTATATCCCTGCTCAGCCTGCTCTCTGATGCAACTTTACCATACAGTCTCCAAGCAGCTCCCTGATGAGAATGGAGGCCCACGGAGGTGGGCAGGGGCTCACAGCTCCAGTTGCAATGTCCACACAGGGAGTATGGGGCCCTGGAGTTCTCTCCTTTATCCCTTCCCCAAGTGTAGGGGTCTCCCCCAGGTACCTTCCAATCTTGGTGAGTGCATCTCCCCATCCCTGTCTCCTTCACTCTGAGTGTCTCCCGTTGCCTCTCTAATGATTCACAATGCCGTCTCCAAGAGGGTCCATCTGTAGGTGGGCATCTACTTGCAACTTTCGATTCTTTCCTTGAGGTGGCATGTACGGGCTGCTTCTAGTCCGCCATCTTGTCCCCAGCACTCTGGTTGGTGTTTCTTATCATTCACATAGTTTTACTAACACAAATTGAGTACTCTATCCATTACACACCAAAAGTACATAGTTTTAAGTCCATATAACTCAGACCACAAACTCAAATCCATGGAAGTGATTCTAGGTCCCTTATTCTCTAAAACTTCAAGCTCTGCCTGCTAGCCACTGAAGTTGACTGCATAAGGTAAATTAAATTAGCATCTGGCACTGTGTATTTTTACTGTTTTTCCACTAAAAACTGTACTTCTTGACTCATCTTCTATTAAAATTATATAAATATTTGACAATCACCCTCTGTATATGTTTATGAGTTTACGTTGGCTAAACATATACATACACACACATGCATGTACACACAATTTTGCCTTTCTCTTGTGGTATGGGGCATGGTGTTCCTTGTTAATTTATTAATGCTAAAATACAATAAGGCAGCCTTCCCCACTGCCTTTTTTAGTTCTTTATACTCCTTATCTTTTATAATAAAACTAGCAACATAAATATTACTATGCCTCTTAGTCCATATGATCTGTAGATAAATTTCTAGATGATTTTGATAATGTATATATAATTATACTCAAAATTAAAATGTTATTAATATTAAGTAAATTGCAAAAGCTAAAATAACAACATTGTATCTCTCATCTTGTCAATCAGAGCTGAGAGTGCTGCTACATGGTCACAATCTGCAGAGGTAGTTACATAGAACATTTCAAAGGGGTGTCTTGAACAAAACCAATTTAAATTCCTTTGCTGATTTCCATCTGAGATAAATCCACTTATGAACAAGTTTCATGGGAGGGGGATCAGGTTGATTTTATCCACAACTAAACAGGAAAAGGATAGTGTTCTCATTTTCTACTTCTTTGGGTCTACACAATATAGCTGACCTAACAGCTTAAGCTGTTGATTCTGCTACTTTCTAGTTTTATCACCTAGTATAAACACCCCTAGTATCACAACCCCTCCAGGTTTCAGTAGACTAATCTATACAATGAAGGTATTATAAATATTATCTCTGAGGGTCCTTCCAGCTTAAAAAAATCTATAACTCTATGAAAATATCTATAGAAATAACAACCATAAAATAACAACATAAATGGAGACAGCTACATTAGTTAGACACTCTGTAAAATCTTAAGAACACACTTCTGTCAAAGTAGATCTTGTAAAATGAGAGTCTAGTATACAGGCCTTGCATGGAATGGCCTAATAGCTATGCAGTCTTTAAAATTAGTTAGAAACTTCTTAAATAATTTAGATGTAATCCTTTCTGAAAGCCAGGAAATGGATTTTAAATGATTTCAAGTTATCCTTACAGTTCAATATTTCCAAGTTAGATATCCTTTCTACCCTGAAGTTGATGACAATCTTATTTAGTTTAATTCAGAGGATTCTGTGTTTAAGTAATTCAGTTACTCATATACTGACAAGTGAAAATTGCACCATTACACTTAAAATGGGTGAATTTTATGGCATGTAAATTATATTTCAATAAAACTATTAAAAAACTTTATGTGTAAGAATTTCTGACAGGAAAACCTGTCCTATATTTTGAACTGTAGGTAATTTATTAGTAATTGAATTTGCTTATTATCAACTTACCTGAATAAGTTTCTTTAATTGACAGGAGCTTTTCTCCTTTCCCTTTATTCTCTTTGCTTATGTGCAAAAATGTGGCTTAATAAATTAACATGAATACTCACATGGCAAGAATCTGCTTCTCCCTCTTCCATTGGCTCATCAAGCATTTTATGACCATTTACCTGAAAAACATTGTTTAAGAACTGAAATTTAGAAATATTAAAACAAGAGTAATAACTAAAAAAATAAATAAATAAATAACCCTAAGCATTTCCCTCCACAATCTAACAAGATCTGTGCTTACTGAAAAACAAAAGAACAAAGGACACATAGAAGGTACTTAGAAAAGGAATGCTATTAACATGGATCCCACATTGTCCTTGAGAAACCTTGATTTTCAGAGCTTTATGTTTCATTTAATATTGTTTAGAGTTCTGCAATGACAGATGACCACATACTAAGTATATGATCTATGTACTTGGGTTAGTATTATCCAACCAAATATTTATGACAAGAAAAAAAAAATGCCACAGAAATCTACCATGGGGATACACTCAAAGAAAATTAGAATAAGAAGTTTTATATAATTGCTCTGTTGTGTATTTCTCTCCTTTCATTTAGTTCAATTAACTTCATGAGATACTATACAGAATAAAGAATAAACTACAGGAGAGAGATATAAGTGGTCATGGAAACAAAAGTATTTCAACATACAAAGCTCATTAGATAATACTACTCATTCTTCAACCTCTTCTTCAAGAAAAATCAAATGTGGAGGACTTAGATCGAGGGTCTACAAACTATTAATATAACCTATGGACCAAATCTGTCCTGCTGCCTGTTACTGTATAAAATTTTACTGCAACACAGCCACACCCATTTGTTTCCATATTATTTATGGCTGCTTTCCACTACAACAGCAGAGTTGAGCAGTTGTGACAGAGACCCTATACCTGAAAATCCTAAAATATTTACTATATTTGGCTCTACACAGAAAAAGTCCACCAATCACTGATCCGAGATGTTTCAAAGTTAAGCAACAGCAAAATGGTCCATAAAAAAAGGAATTTTACCACTGCCCATTTGTAAATTTAAAAAATAAATTAAATAGACCATCTATTGACAGCCAAAATGTAATAAACCCACTAATCCTCTCTCTCCCCTGATTATAAACTACAAATCCTAGGCAGAATACAAAAAGAAACTATCCAAGGACTCTGCAAACTGAACAATACGTAGTGTATTAGGGAGGGAGATCAAAATTTGAAAAATAACTCTGATGAATTCCCGGGGTTTATTCTCCACTTTTGTCTCCTGAATTTTACCAGAGGAGAAAATGAGTCATAGAACTCCACAGCAGACATGAACAAAAATTCCAAGAGAAATCCCACTTTCCGTAAAAAGGACCAGGAAAATATGCACTTTTGAGCCTGTGATCATAAAGAGAACCCAGGTTTTCTTCCATGCCCCCAACTTTCTCTTTTTCAACTCCCAGTGCTACTCCAAGGCTAGCTCTGATCAAGAGAAAACCTATCTCTCTGGTCAGAGGAAGCAGGGAAACAGGACCCCATGATAAGAAAAGTGTAAGAGTGATCCTTGGTTAGTGAGAGTGATCTTTGGTTGTATTTTTCACTCTCTTCTTTGCTTCACCTCAAGGGCAGCTCCAATAGTGTGAAGCTATGTGAGAACATGAAAGGCTAAGATTCTGAGAGAAACTCATGTTTCTGGCCAGAGGAACAGAATAAAGGGTCCCATGGGAACTGAAGAAAGTGGAAGAAATCACGGACAGAACAGAATAGGGCTATAAGGAGATCCCCTAATTCTGTGTATGAATCAACACAAGCCCTGGTTTCAACAACAAACTGCATGTGTGCAGGAAAGAACCAAAGAAGCATAACAAAATATTTGAGAACTGAACTACAATATCAACTACTGCTCAAGTCTCAGACTAATCACTGAATTAGCACAGGTACTGAGTGGCACGTGCAGAGCGCTTACCCAAATGCTCTGAAAACTGAATTAACATTGGAACCATTACCCAGAGAGGGTGAGACAGAACTTGGAAGTCTGAACCTAACCAGGTAGATTGCCTGCTGAAACAAACAAACAAACAAAAATCAACAGGCATCAATTCCAGGATGACTCCAATGTTGAAATATCTGACGAAGACTTTAAAGCAGTTATTATAACTATGTTAACTAGGTTCTTTTGGAAAAAAAAAAACACACCTGAATGAAATAATTAGAAATAGAAACTATAAAAAGGAATCAAATTTAAATAATTATAGAACTAAAAATCATAATATATGGAATTTTAAAAAAATACTAGATAGGTTCAATAATCATACCTAATGGGTACAATGTACACTATCTGGGTGATGGGCACACTTTTAACTTTGACTCAAGCAGTACAAAAGCAATCCGTGTAACCAAAACATTTGTACCCCCATAATATTCTGAAATTTTAAAAAATGGAGACAGCAGAGGAAACAGTAAACTCAAAGACAGATCAATAAAAATCATCCAATATGAAGAAGAGAGTGAAAATGATTAAAAACAAATGAACAGAGCCTCAGAGACATATGTAACAGTATCAGGAGGTCTGAAATCCATGTCATTAATAGCCCATTAAAAAATAGAGGGTGGTACAGAAAAAATTACTTAAAGAAATAAAGGCAATTCCATTCACATGAAATGATGAGACAGGGAAATCTACAGAGACAGAAAGTAGTTTAGTGTTTGCTTAGGGCTAGGGTATGGGGAGATGGAAGTAATAGTTAAAGGGTACAATGCTCCTTTTTGATGTGATGAAGAAGTTCTAAAACTGACTATGGTGATGGTTGCACATATTTGTGAATATAATAAAGAACGTTGGATTATACATTTTAAATGAGTGGATTACATGGTATGTGAATTTATCTCAATTAAGCTGTTTTTTACAAAAGAAATAATGACTGAAATTTTCCCAAATTTGGAGAAAGACATAAATTTACAGTTTCAAGAAGCTCAATGAACCCCAAATAGAATAAAATTAAAGAAAGCCACCCCAAGACAAATCTTAACTAAACTACTCTAAACCAAAAGAAAAACAGGGAAAAAATTATTGAAAGGAGTGAAAGAAAACAACACATTACATAAATGGGAACGTCAGATTGAACAACTATAGATTTCTCATAAGAAATCATGGAGGCCAGGAAACAGGAGAAGAACATCCACCTGAGATAAACGGAAACTTATGTTAATGCACAACTCTGTACATGAATGTTTATAGTAGCTTTATTCATAATTGTTATAAGCTGAAAACAATCCAAATGTCCTTCAACTGGTGAGCAGATAAACAATAGGATACTACTCATCAATAAAAAGAAGAGAACTATTGATACTTGCAACAACATGGATGAATCTTAAGAGTGTTTGGCTAACTGAAGGAAGACAAACCCAAAAGGCTAAATATTATATAACTATATGTACAAGTTACTCTGAAAAAAGGCAAAATTATAGGGAAAGAATTCAGATCATTTATTTCCAGGGGTTAGGGGTGGAAGAAGGGGAATACCACTCAGAAATCAAAAAGAATAATCTATTGACACATTCAACAACATGGATGAATCCCAAATATATTATTGTAAATAAAAGAAGCTAAATTCAAAAGGCTAAATACTGTAGGATTTCATTTATATGACATTCTGAAAAAGGCAAAACTGTAAGGGACAGAGAAGAGATCAGTGGTTGCCAGGGGTTAGGGCTAAGGGGAGGGGTTGACTACAAAGAGGTATCACATGGGGATTGCATGTGTGTGGGGGGGTGGAACTATTCTTCATCTTGATTGTGCATAAGTCTATGCATAACCTCAGAACCATACGTGATAAAAAGTGAATTTTATTATATGAAAAATGTTAAATCAATTTGTTAAAAAGTAAATTATTCAGCATTATTTATTCAACTAGCATCTTTCTTCTAAACAAAAAACAATGAAAACCACATAAAGTTACCAATGATGTCTATTTTGCTAATGGATCCAACAGTCCTCATCTCACTTAATCTCTTTGCAGTATGTCACAGGTGACCACTCTCCTATTTGAGTTTTTAGCTCCCGTGGTATCACACTCTCATTTTCTCTTACTCCAATTTCTTTTACTGTTCTTTTTCAATATCCTTGAAACACTAACTCCTCAGGAAATGTACTCACCTTCTCATCTCACTCCACTTTCTTTACTCACGCAGCTAATTTATTGATATAACTCACATTTACTCAGAGACTATGGTTCTGAGCTCCTGATCCATATATCCAACTGCCTACTAGACAATTCTACTTGTTTATCTCATATGTCTCTCAAAAATAACCAGTATGAAAAGGAATTAGTGACCCCCCTAAATATGCTCTTCCTCCAGGGTTCCCCATTTCAATAAATGGCACCATTATCTACCACCTTACCTCAACAGAACAAAGCAGGATAAAAAAAATTGTGACAGATTCATTATTAAAATACAGAAAGAAGAACATTCAGCAAAACAGTCCAGAAACCAATATTAAGAGAGAATCCTGATAATCAAAAGTTTATTATAAAATGACTCTCAGAATTATCCACAGAAAAAGGATTATGCATTAAAAAAGGATTTTAAAAGGATTATCCATAGAAAAAGAAAAATACTGCTTTCCTCTGTTACCTTAGTTACTGGTTACTTCCTATTCATACCATCTTATGACTAATTTATCATGAAGCCGTGGGTCTGAAAGAACTAGAAATAAAATGAATCTGAATGAGTCAAAAAGATCACTCTACCCTGGAAATTATTTCAGTCACCAGAAATGGCCTTTAAAAACAGAACACTCCATTACTCCTACTTCATTTACTGGGTACCAGGTTTTCAATATAAGAACAATATAAGAATATTCATTCCTATGGAAGACTACAGTATTCACTGATACTTACTAAAATTTAAATCATTTTTATCTGTGTGAAAAAATATTTTCTGAATTCTCTGGGACATTAAACATTTATTTCAAAAATAAAATTTATAATTTGAAAAAATAAGCAGACAAGCTGCTTACCCCAATTAAGTGTCAAATGTGGAGGAAATAATTTTCTACAGAGGATTCTGGAAATTTATCAACAATAATAAAGGTAGTGACAATTTACTCAGATACTTCAAAACCCAAGTGAACAAACTCTCATCACATCAGAGCCTTGTGAGGAATACTTTAAATATTTTTCATTTTATCAGAAAAGACTTAAATAAATCACTTTCAAGTATGTTGGACAGACAGAAATACTAAACTGAATCTCAGAAAATCATATGGGTCACCTCAAATCTGTTGTTTTCTTCCTACTATTGAGAAAAGCAGCTCACCAAGGAAAACTGAACTGAGAAAGAAAAAAAAAAAAACTTCCCTTTCTGATCCCTGGAATTCAAGGTAGTATGGGAAAGTGAACATATAAATACATATAGTTTTGTAAAAAGGCTTATTGTTATCTGGCCATGATTCCAAGATACATACACCTGTCCCTCAGTGTTAAACAAAGGAGTAATTTAACAGCACTCATGACTTGGTGCTGAAAAATATACTGAAGAAGAAAGTAGGGAGATACACACAGAAGGAAAAACTAGGTAGAAAGTAACAAGAAATATGGGTAAATGATTAACAAAACATACATAGGTCACCAGTTTTCACAACAAATTCAATAGTAGTATAAATTTTCAAGCAGTCTCCAGGATCCCCAAAATCCATCTAGTAAAAAAAAAACAATATTTAGTACCTAACATTAAAATTATGTTTAAGAAGTTGACATTCTAAAGAAAATTTATCTCTCAAAACATGAGAGTCACTGACAACTTTTGTAAAGAAGAGTCCTTCAATTCAATTTTTTTACTTTATTTAAATAACTAGAATAAATTATATCTAAACTTAGAGGTGGGTCAAAATATAACTGCAATAAAGGTCTATGTCTGTATATTGAATTAAGCCTGTAACAAAATAAAACAAAGAAACCTAACAGTTGATCAATGTGGTGGACAGTCTAAGATGGGCCCACATGATCCTCATCTCTTAATGTTCATGTCTTTGTATAATCCCTATCCCACTGAGTGTGAACAAGACCTGCCACTGGATTCCAACTAATAGAGTATGGCAAAGGTGATGGGATTTTACATATATAATTACATTATGTCATATAAGACTCTACAGACTCTCCTTTCTGGCTTGATTGAAGTTAAGTGGTCATGTTGAGGAAGCCCATGTAACAAGACACTGTAACCATCCTCTAGGAGCTGAAAGCAGCCTCCACTCAACACCCAGTAAGAAGCCAGGGACCTCAGTCCTACAATCACAAGGAAAGGAATTCTGCCAAGAAGCTGAGGGAGTTCAGAAGTAGATTTTTCCTCAGTCAAGCCTCCAGATAAGAATGCAGGACAGCTGAAAACCTTGGTTACAGCTTTGTGGGACTCTAAGCAGAGGACCTAGTTGAGCCATACCCAGATTCCTGACCCATGGGAACTGTGAGATAATAAATGTGTTTTGGTTAAAGTTGCTAAATTTACGGTAACTTGTTTTGCAGCAACAGATAATACAATCAATACTACTGGACAACAGTGTCTGTGATTTAAAATTCTCTCTGAAACAGACTTTCTAGAGACAAATTTTACAGTTTAATACTTCTAAAATACATCTTTACTTATTAAACTCATGTCTTTGCTCTTATTTGGTAGGCATGAAACTGTAGATTATATGCTACTAAGTGACCTAGGAAAAATAGTCAAGTAGAGCCAAATTTTTGTAAAACAAAAAATTTAGCCAATAGGCCACCTAATTAATTTTCATTTTAATAAACTTAATATTGAACAGTTATATTTTTGCCCTTTAATCCTGATTTCTGAAAAAATCAATCATTAACATAATAAGCACCATATAGAGAACACAATTTCATATTCCTTTAACAATCAGGGATATTTCAGTATCTTAAGAGCTATCCCTCTGAACATGAATTATCAGTGGTGCAACTCTGTTGCTATGAAAGATACAGAAGATAAAATAAAAGTCCAATGTACACTAAAGCCAGAATATATCCTGGAATTTATTTTTTCAAAATAATTCCACCATAGGAGAAGATATGGAGATAATAAAGCCTTTGTGCACTGTTGGTGACTATGTAAAATTGTATAGCTGCTATGAAAAAAACAGTATAGCAGTCCTCAAAAAAATTAAAATAAAATTACAATATGACCCAGCAAATCCACTTCTGGTTATAGAACCAAAATTTGAAAGCAGGGTTTCAAAGAGATATTTATACGTCACAGCAGCATTATTCACAATAGCCAAAAAGTGGAAGCAACCCAAGTATCTAACAACAGATGAATAAACGAAGTGTGGTATATGTATACAATGGAATATTATTCAGCCTTAAAAGGAAGGAAATTGACATATGCTACAACACTAATGAACCTTGAAGACATTATGCTAAGCAAAATACTCCAGTGACAAAAAGACAAATAACATATGATTCCACTTATATGAGGTACCTAGAGTACTCAAAAAATAGGGACAGAAAGAATGGTGCGGTGCAGAAGGTAGAATAATGATTGCTAGGGTATGGGGTCGAAGGGAGGAATGGGAACATTTGGTTTAACGTGTTAAGAGTTCCAGTTTTGCAAAATGAAAAGAGTCCTGGAGATTGGTTACACAATAATCTAAATGATGCTCAATACTTTTGAACTATATACTTAAAAGTGGTTAATTTGGCAAATTTTATGCCATGTATATTTAACAATTCAATATCTAATGATACAAAATAACAATAATAAAGTAATAATTTCACCATATCAGGTAGATATGTCTACCTGTCATGCGCACCTAGACTTAAAGTTCTTTGAGGACAGTTTTATTCATGACACAGGCATAGTGTGCCATGAGAAAAACAATGCTTAGGTGTCAAGCAGACCTAGATTCAAATTCTAAAGCTCTACTTTTATTGCCTTGGAAAAGTTTACCACTGGTACTCACCGTCAAATTGGTACTAACTGATCAACACTTACATCACACAGGGCAATAATATTCATCAGGGGGCGGGCAGGCGGGAGGGGGGTGGAGGGGATGGAAAAACTCTCACTGAATGGATGTGGGGAGAACAGTTTGGGGGATGTCCACAATTGTAGCTCTGACATGGGCAGTGCATGGGCAATATATATAAACAAAGTGTTGTACCCCCATAATATTCTGAAATAAAAGGAAATATATATATATATAATTATAGTTAATTATATAATAAATTGTAAATGAGTATTATACATAAAAAAGGAAAAGTTTATTAAATGTTCTAAGTCTCAATTTCTTCATCTGTAAAATAAGCAACCTACGGTTTTGGTCAGGATTAATATGATGTTCCTAAAACAGCGGGCACAGTGTCTGACATGTGCTCAATAAGTGCCTAATGTGTAAAAGTTTTTATGCCAAAAACCAGAATACAGAAAAAAGTATATCAAACACTTTAGTTAATAATTCACCAAAGGTGAATAATGCTATCTGTATACAAAATAATACATCTGTGAATCAAAACTTACCACTGCATAATTATCACAAAGCTAGTAACTTAATACTTTTAGTTTTGAAATGTCATACTATTATAGGAAGATCACTTTTAAAATAATCATAAAATCATTTTTTGGTCAACTTGAAAAGAATCTCCCAAACCAACCCATAAATGTATATACAAAGTCATGGATATACTGCTTGCTTTAAGAATCACAGATTGGGAAAATCCGCAAGAAAAAATCAAACAACCCCATTAAAAAGTGAGCAAAGGACGTGAACAGAAACTTTTCAAAAGAAGATAGACGAATGGCTAACAAACATATGAAAAAATGCTCAACATCTCTAATCATCAGGGAAATGCAAATCAAAACCACAATGAGATATCAATTAACTCCAGTGAGAATGGCTTTTATCAGAAAGTCCCAAAACAACAAATGTTGGCGTGGATGCAGAGAGATATGAACACTCATATACTGCTGGTGGGACTGCAAACTAATTCAACCTCTATGGAAAGTAGTAATGGCGATACCTCAAAGAGCTACAAGTAGAACTACCATTTGATCCAGCAATCCCACTACTGGGTATTTACCCAAAGGGAAAAAAAAGACATTCTATTAAAAAGACATCTTCACTCAAATGTTTATAGCAGCACAAGTCACAATTGCAGAGACGTGGAAACAACCCAAGTGCCCACCAATACATGTGTGGATTAATAAACTGTGGTATTATATACTATGGAGTACTACGTAGCCATAAAAAATGGTGAACTACCTCTTGCATTATCCTGGATGGAGCTGGAGCCCATTCTTCTAAGTGAAGTATCACAAGAATGGAAAAACAAACACCACCATGTACTCACCATTAAATTGGTACTAATCGATTAAAACTTATGTGTACATATGGAAGTAACATTCATCAGGTGTCGGGCAGGTGGGATGGGGGAGGAGGGGATGAGTAAACTCACACCTAACAGGTGTGGTGCATGCTCTCTAGGGGATGGGCACGCTTGTAGCTCTGACTAGGGCGGTGCAAAGGCAATTTACGTAACCAAAGTGTTTGTACTCCCGTAATATTCTGAAATTTTAAAAAAAGAACAGTGGTTGAAAAGGAAAAAAAAAAGAAAAGAAATGGGATATTTAATTTTTAAAAAAATCACAAATTGGAGAGAAGTGAAAAAGTATCTGTGTATATTTTTACCACAACACACTCTATCAATTCTCTAACAGTCTTTTAGCAAGGAATTTCCAAAATAAGGTTGGGTTGGTTGGTTTTTTGCATTCCCTAGGAAGGTTTTAATTTGCACCCTGACTTTAAAACTACCAAATATTTTCAAAGGTTTGTTAATGGTTATGGCCATTTCCCTAGTAGACTTTTATCTTTTTAATCTTTTAGATTGAATTCTATAGACAACATACTGCTTATGGAAAATTTCAATATTCATTTACAATGACTTACTATATGATCTTTTCTGACTTTCTAAATATACAATATTCCTATAGTTTGTACCTCAACATATCAGTCCTTCGAAACATACCCACCTAACCACTGTCACTGCTTCAGGGAAGATTTAAGAACAGGCAATTCAGTTTCAAATCAATCTGAAAGAGCTGCCTTTTTAAAGAGAGTCTCAGGATGGAATAAGAGCATACAGCCTCTAAGCTATTCCTTTAGTCAGGTATTTAAAAGCAGTTATGAGGCTGTGCTATAAAACTAATTAGCTGATAAAACACATCCATCTTCGAATTAAGGCGTAAAAACAGAGTCCAAAGTTAAATATGGATATTTGGCATATTTACCATTTTGGGTTATCTGTGCTTTTGAATATCAACTCATCTTTATCAAGATTCAAGGCCACACATTCCCTTTTTCCTTCCACCTTACCCTACACAGACTTCTATCAGTGACACTGTCTTACTTGTTAAGTATCCGTTCCATCTCTCTGTCAGACTGTGCGCTCCCTGAGGAAAGGGATCACATCTTACTACTCTTTGTTACCCCTGGTACCTTGTATAATATCTGGAACACAATAGATCCTGAAAAGTTCTTTGCAGAATGGAATGACTGAATCTGGAACCTGAATGAATTAAATTTATAAAATAACTTCAGTAATAAGTAATTATCATTTTTCCTTGGATTTTATTAGGTTTCTTACTTGAAAGGTTTAAAAGCAACACTGAAAGCTAATTTCATGATGTATTTACAATAAGTCATTTTGCTTATCATTTCTGACTCTTAATTTTAAATTCTAACAGCTAACAAGAATTCAGCTCTTTCAAAATCATTTTAAAAATATATAGCTTGTGTTAGTCATAAAATATTTTTCAAGAGAAAGTATCTTATAATTTCTTCATATTTCATATCTTTCATAGAAATTACAGTCGACCTTCAGATTTGTGGGGGATTGGTTCCAGGACCCCTCATGTATACCAAAGTCCGTGGATGCCTAAGCCCCTTATATAAAATGATGTAGTTTGCATACAACCTATGCATATCCTCCCATATACTTTAAATCATCTCTAGATTACTTATAATACCTAATACAATGTAAATGCTATGTAAATAGTTATTCTACTATATTATACAATATTGTTTAGGAAATAATGACAAGGAAAAAAGTGTACACGTTCAGTACAGATGCAACCATCCACTTTATTTTTCTGAATATTTTCAATCCATGCTTGGTTGACTCCACAGATGCAGAACCCATGGATATGGAAAGCTGACTGTATTTCAAAGGATTATTTTTTTTCAGAGTTAGATTCCTAACCCTAAATTTTGTCAGCAGGATTAGTACAAACTTAGTTTCATAAGCCATATTCTAAAGTCATTTGTCTAAACTACAGCCCATGGGCCAAATTTTACCCATGTTTGTATGACCCACGAGCTAAGAATTTTTTTTTTTACATTTTAAAAGGCTTGTTAAAAAGAAAAAAGAGGAAGAAGAGTATGTGACAGAGGTTATATGTGGCTCACAAACTCTAAGATATTTACTATCTGGTTCTTTATTTTAAAAGTTTACCATTCCCTGGTTTAAACTATGTAATTTTTAAGTAATTAGAAGCATAAACTCAAAAATGCACAAAAGAGGACCAAGTTGGCCTAGAAATGAAAGAATAAACTAAAATTATCTACTCTATGTGATTATAATTGTCACAGTGCACATAGCATATTGCTTTATCCAGAATACACACATAACTTCATAAAACTCAACCTGTATTTTTAACTTACTTTTACTCCAGTGTCCCTGTACCTTTGTAAATTAAGAAAAAAGGCCAGTAAAATTTATTCTTGTTTTTAAATGTATTTTGAATACTAAGAAGATAAACAGATTTTTATTGGCAGAAACTTGGAAATACACCTCCCTGAAGACAGGAAGAAGAGTACATTAGGTTTTAAAAGCTATTAATCCTAATAAGAGACTAACCGGTAAGAATATCTAGTTCACTTTTTGGAACTGGCATAATTTAGCTAAATCACTTTCAATATTTTACTGGTGTCATACTAAATGTTACAGGGACTTAATACAAAAAAGTCAAGCACATCACTTTCAAAGAATGTAGAATTTAAGAATATACAAACTAAAATAACGGTGACGACAGTTACATTTCTCTCAAGTTAAAAAAGATAATGACTCTTAAGTTACAATATTTATCCATTGTGATAAGTTTCCAAAACACTACCCTAATTCAAGCATGATTCTCTAACTTCAGTGATGTGGTTCCTTGTAGAAAAATGGCCATGCCATGGTCCCCTTAATAATCTCTCTGCAACATTGCATCTGATAGTTTAAATAAAAGGGCAAAATTCAGCCCTATGTTATCTATTCAATATTATGTTTCCCAGGGACTGCTTACATGCATCTGTTAAAATCGGTCACATAAGCTATTGTTCATCTTACTATCCAGATTCTGAACAACTTCATTATGAAAATAATGAGAATAAATGCAATTTCAAAATTCTACTGCTACTGCTACAATCGCCATTAATTTCAGCATACACCTTAGCAAGTAAGAGGTGGAATATACAAAATCAAACATCACTGAATTGAGAACTATCACTAGCAACTTGAAGGGTGACTTGCTAACCTAGAAAACCAGCCTTTAGAAATCTTAACAATTTCGACATCAATGCAGCGAGTCCAAGGTACTAAAAGACCCAAATCCGAAAGCAATTCATTAGTAAAAATAAGTTCCCTTCCTCACGTGGCAAAAATGATTGTAGAGGAATACTAAATAAAAGCAAGAGAGAGACATATGCCCAAACACAATAATCCCCTCTAACTGCCATAATCTAATGCCAGGAGTAAAGGGAGCTAACGTAAGGCAAGAATAAGGCACAAACGGAATTGCCATACATACTGAGGCTCCACTTTCTTGATAGCTTATTTCAGTAGGAGGAAATCAGTTATTAATATTTTAAAAAAGCAAAAGGGTGGGAAGGATCTATCAGTGAATTTGTGAGTAATGCCATAGGAGTATAGAATTAAAACATTAACACCCCAGAAAAAAATTATAAAAAAAAGCTTTCTATAAGCCTAAATTTGTTGGTATTTGTTACATAATATAGTGTTCTTCTGTTCAGACATTTCCTTGTGATTATGGAAGAATGGATAGATACAGTTAATTGGTTTTTGGTTATCAAGGCAGAAACCTGGAGCAATAACCAAATGAACCCTGTCTAGTAACTAACACAACACCTTACACACAGTAGACATTTAACAATAATTCAGTGAATGAGTACATGCAAAATAATATTTAATACCAATCAAAACCAATTCAAGTATCACTACGCTTTAAAAAAAAGGACTAGTAGTTGTACTACTACTAGGCGGCTACTGAGTTGAACTAAGCATATCAATATTATACACACATTAGAAGGTATTTGTGGAACATTTGAGATTTTAAAACTTTGATTCAATGACAGAAGAGCAGCTTCCCTGGTTTCTATTCAGGCAGGAATTCGTTTACTCTGCTTAGCTGAAAATCAGCTAATGACTTTAATCGTTTCGAATAGCTCCAAAGTGCTCCCAATGCCAAGGCACTGGCCATCTGGCCAGTCTCATATGGGCTACAACATATGCATTTAGGAAGTTTACTTTCAAAATATACATGTATTATATGTGGTATAGATGAATGCACATATATACACAACCTGTGCACATACATGGCATTCTTCAGTAGTAATTCTTTTCACTGTAGTAACCTCTTATAAATATGAGGTCCACATAATATCATTAAAATACTACCTTGAGGATGTGAAATAAGTTTAAATAGTCCATTGAGTTATTTATTAGGGTAAAACAAGTTATTTGTCTAGGATGCCTAAATCTTCAGTTATTTTTTGAAAAGATCAAGAACTATATTATTCATGTCAAACATTATATACAAAGTACAATTGTTTTATTTACTTCTTAAAATGCTCATAAACACATTAATTTCCATTTTATACTTGAAGAAACTGAAGAGTTAATTAAATAGCACTTAAAAACACACACCAAGTTAGTGACAGGATAAAGCAACCTATTTGTCCTGTGACTCACAGTTCCTAAACATCCTACTCATATTACTGTTTTTTTTTTTTTTTTTGTCACTTCAGGAAAAATGGAGAACAGAGAAAAAAGAATTTAAAAATAATAAAATGGGTTTCTGTGAGGGAAAAGGCCAAAAGTAGACAGCTACTACACAACTATTAGCTTGAGTTCAAATGCTACCTGATATGTGTTTTTCATTCTATTGATAAACGTTTGCTGTCAAAAGGCTGACTGGAGAAAATCAGGAGTCAATAGACTACAGAAAACAGAAGCTCAGTGAATATAGAAAATAGAGGCTCAGTGAATGCAGCACTATCCTCTTGAGGAATAAATAAGAAAAAATAAAACAGCCTTACTATAGCTAATCAAGGAAGAATGAAATGCTTCAAAATTCAAGCCACATGGAGAATCAAACGATCAAAAAGAAGAAATGTGTATTTGTGAATAAAATGCATTTAAATAAGAAATACTAATACTTATTTATGTAGGTATTGTTAAAATCATCATGCTATTATAGATTTTTTAAAATTTGGAAACCTGTTAATCTTCAACAACTCAGATTGCAAATGTGATACATTTAAAAGTAATAATAACTAACATTTACTGAGTGCTTACAATGGAAAAGACACTCTTCTAAGTGCTTTACATGTACTATGTTCTACTGTTATCCCCATTTTACAGATAGAGCAACCAAGTTAAGGTACAGAGAAGTTACACAGTAAATAAACGGAGGAGCCAGGATTTAAACTCAAGCATTCTAGCTCCAGAGCACCTGCTCTTAACCTCTACACTGTTCTGAGTTTCTAAAGAATATGAGATGGCTAACCAATTGTTCATTTTTCCTTAAGTTTAAGAATAACAATCAACTTAATTAGCACAATATTCTCAATACAACCCCAACCTACATTATTCTCATAATTCCTCTTTCACATAGGAAGGCATGAGGCTCCTAGTATCGTTAAGGCTTAAAGAAGGCAGTTAAATGTTTCTCACTGAACTAATGTCATTCTCCTCTTAAAAGCAAAAGGAATGCATTTTTTTCAATTTTAAGAAATAAAATATTTTTAAAAAAAAGAGCAAAAACAAGTCTGTTAATGATGATTAACAAAACCCCTACATTCCAGGCTCCCATTTTCTTGGCAAATCAATAGTTTCTAGAATATGAGCTGAAGCTTAGTTTTGTAGCTTTCATGTCTAGTACTAAGCAACTAACAGGCCACCATCTACTGCATAAAAAATGAATTGTTAGGGGTAATGTATATATATAGGGAAGGAGATATGCAGAAAATATCACTGCAGAGTGAGAAAGTTCACATAAAAGATGACAGCACCATTAGGTTTCCTCATCTTCAAAAGGGGCTAAGAAGAGTCACTTAATATTTTGAAAATTAATGACTACAAATAAAATATACCATAGAAACTATTTTGTCTTTTAATAAAGAATATTTCATTAAACCCTATACAGAAAGAACCTCAAGAATTTTATTGATACCATATACCTACGCTCAGTAAGTGCAATTCTGAGGTTCTGTAAGTCTAATTCATTAAAATTATTAGGAAAACCACACATACATGACAAAATGATTTTTGATGCAGTGCAAAGGCAATTCAATGGAAACAAACAGTCTTTTCAACAAATGGTGCCAGAACAACTGGACATCCATATGTAATAAAGTAGATCTCAACCCATACTGCCCACTGTATATAAAAATTGACTAGAAATGGATCAAAGGCCTAAATTAAGGTATGCAACTAAAAAACTTCTAGAGGAAAACATTTTTGTAACCTTGGATTAGGCAAAGATTTCTTAGATGTAACACCAAAAGCACAATTCATAAAAGAAAAAAATTGATAAACTGGACTTCACTAAGATGAAAAAACCTCTACTCTTTGTTAAGAGAATGAAAAGACAAACCACAGAATAAGAGAAAATATTTGTAAATCAATACCTGATAAAGGACTTGTCCAGAATATACAAAGAACTCTCAAAACTCAATAGTAAGAAAACAGCCCAATTTAAAGAACAGCAAAAAATTTGAAAAGACAACTCACCAGAGAAAATATGAGTATATGAAAAAATGCTTAGCAACATTTGTCATTAGAGAAACATAAGTTAAAATCACAATTAGATACCACTACACACCTATCAGAATGGCTAAAATATTTTTTAAAGTTTAATCTGACGATACCAAGTGCTGGCGAGTGTTCAAAGAAATTGGGACTCTCATACAGTGACCCCATTCATAAGTATTTACCCAACATAAATGAGAAGTTATGTTCATACTAAAATCTGCACACAAATGTATATAATGGCTTTATTCATAATGAACAAATGCTGGTAATAACCCAAATGTCCTTCAGCTGATTAATGGATAAACCAAGTGTGGCACATTCACATAATACGGTACTGCATAGCAATAAAAAAAAAAGAACTGCTGTAATATACATTATGAGGACAAAATCAAGTTAATAGTTTATACATATAAAGTTGCTAAATGATCTTGTCTTCTCTGAAAATCCATATTGACTTCCCTTCAGAGGTTCTGTAAGTATTCATTTATTCTTATATAATTGCTCTACATATGATAAACACGAATGTTTTATGATTGGGCCAGAAGGTATAGTTACTCTTCTCCATTTGTAAAATATATTATAAAATCAAATACAAGTTATTTCTATGTATGTTCGGTCATTCCAGTATGTATCTACCTAATTAATGTGTGGTTTTCTGTATATGCTCGTATAAGTTTGAAATGGAATTGTTTCAGACAGCATTCATTTATTATTGCAGCTGGTCCAGGTGAACAATCATGCATGCAATGGATTTATATCAAATCAGACCTAATGGCTTATCCATTTTTCTTAGTTCTGAATTACGGCTATTCTCAATTAGTACAATTTCTTCATCACATGCCCCAAATCCCTCTCATAATGCTGTATTTAAGAAAAAATAAAAGTCATATGAAACCTGATATTCAGTCCACATTTCTCCTCATGTGAAGTTTTTCTCCTTCATTTCTGAAGTTTTGTCTGCTCTGATCCCCTGAGAAGTTTAATAAATCCATAAACTCACCTTTCATCCAGCTTATGTTTTTTAGGAGTATTCGTGTTCCATTTTTACTTCCTTGTATCTTAATGACAAATTTCAACTGTATAATTGAAAATAGTAAAAATATTTTATGTAATCATTTCCCAAGAATCCTCAGTAAGGAAGTGCAAATACATTTTAAGTTCTGCTTTTTTGAAAAAAATAGCAAATTTCCCCCTAAAATTTCCTCAGATTTTAAAAACTGATCTTAACCTTTGTTTTTGCATTTTTCTCAAAATTTAATTGAGTACATTTGTGTGGTCAATTTCTGGGTTCTCTATTCTGTTCCATTGATCTGTGTGTCTATCCTTCCACCAATATCACACTGTCTTAATTACAGTTACATAGTAAAGCTTAATATCCAGTAGAGCAATTCCTTTCATTTTATTCTTCTTTTTAAAAATTGTTTTAGAGCTTCTAGGTCCTATACTTTTACACATAAATTTTGCAATAAGCTTGTCTATGTCTACAAAAAACAAAAACAAAAGACAGGGTTACTGGGATTTTGCTGACCTTTATTTATATTGAGTAGACATGTCTGGCTACTGAATCAGTGATCTGATTGCTGATCTGATATGATTGTCAACAACTTGTCTATATTCTCTCCTTACTTTCAATATTGTCCTTATGGGGGAGATAGCAATGTATAGAGGAAAAAGCATGAATTTAATATAATCTAGGTTCAAATTCCAGATGTACCTCCCACTGATTTGCATGTCTCTTTCTCATCTGTTAAAAAGAGACACTATCTTACCAAGCTGTTTTTGAAGAGTGAATAAAACTGAATGAGGTAATCTATGTGAAGCATCTAGTAGTGTCTGGTTCATAGTACATGTTCAGTAAATGCCACATCTCTTTCTCCCTTAAATTTAAACACATTTATTAAATTGAAGGGATTCAAATGTATTTTCAGATAAAAAATTTATATTGGGTGGTAAAATTGCTATATTTCCTCTTAAAATTTGTCCTCGACCACTTCATAAGAAAGGCAGAGGAGTCATATAGTAATGATAATTATCAGTAGCCTTTGAAAATTGTTTTAGAGATGTAATGGGATATTTGTTATTCAAAACAGAGTCACTATCCCCTTACTTAGCTAGTAATAAGGTACACAAGTTACTTAACCTCCTAATTATTGTATATGGCTAAACTATATCAAAATCAGCTAGGACACTAAAATTTTGGTTTTACTCTAATGGAAAAACAAATTCCTCAAAACTAAACAGTAAGAGCATACAAGACAGCTCAAACACATTTTTTGAGGGTCACATCTTAAAACAATAACAGAATAAAACACACAGAAAATTTACTGTAGAGCTAATTGCTAGCTTAGAAACTGATACTTTTTTATTGTTTTTGTTGAATAACAAGAACTACATGACTATATCTTTTTTTTTTACTTTGGCCTAGAGCTGTGGTTCTTTACCCTGGCTGTACATCATAATCATCTGGGGAATCATGCCCAGACCCCCCTCCCGATCAGTTAAATATGAATCTCTGTGAATGGATCATTGGCATGGCTAATTTTTTAAAACTCCAAGGTAAATCTAATATACACCAGAGTTAAGAACAACTAGCCCAAAGAAATTCAAGACCAAATTTACAATTCAACTATATTTAAAGCATGTAGTAGACCCTTAGAGCCTGCTTACCTGTGTTCTATTTCATCCTCCATCCCCACTGTCCACCCTTCCCATACACCTCTTACTTTATGTTTTCTCTCACTCTGAATATCAAAATAGTTTGTTATTGGATTTTATTTCCTATAAACTATCTCCAATACTTTGTGAAATGAAGCAAGGTCTAAGTAAAACATACATGCACTCTTCCCCTTTCCCCTCTCCCTCCCTCTCCCTCTACCTCCTTCTCTCTCCCTCTCCCTCTTTCTCTCTCTCTCTCTCTCTCTCTCTCTCTCACACACACACACAGACACACACACACACACACACACACACAGCAGTACCTGCTTTAAATGTACAAATAGCAGGTTAAAATCCAGCAGTAAAATCAGTCACATAGAATGCCCATAGGACAATTCAGAAAACATCTCCAGTATGTGCAAAAGCCAGATTAAGCTTAGCTCTAAATCTCTCTCCCACCCAACTCTTTTCCCACCAAAAAACAAACAAACAAAAACAAAAGAAAATACACAAAGAAAAAAAACTATCAGTAAGAACAGTAAATAATCCTTGGAAATAACATAAATGGATAAACATCACATAGCAAATTGTAACAAAGTACTAAAAGGTTTACCTCACACTTAACAAATCTTCAGAACTTCTGCTAAATACAATGACAGCACCCACCAAGCAAGAAACTACAGGAAGAGGGAAAAAGTCTTGTATTTCCTCATCAAAATTACAGATGAGAGAGACTATGAGAGGTTTGGTGTTGAAACAATATGGCCCAAGAAGGCAACTACACAATTGGTAGGCCTTATCATGGAACAGCAAGGTAATGATTCGCTCTCTTGTTGAACTAATCAAGGTAGAGAAATACAGAGGCCCTGCCCTGAAAGAACTGACCTGAATATTTCTAGACCAGACTGGTTTAACACATTGACTGCCACACTAGAAAAAAAATTTCTTTCCTTGGGGCCACGGTATTTTATTACGAAAACAGAACAAAAACTTCAAAAACAAAACAATCCTTTCCAATTAATGAAAAATTTATTTTTTGTTGTTTCTGTGTTTTTTTCAGTAAAAAAGAAAAACTTGAAAATTAGTAATGTAAGAAGTAATGTGAAAACTTGAAAAATAGTTCATAAGGGTAAAGTGTTTTTCTTGACTCGTCAGTCTTAAGTGTAATTTAAAGATAAACATAAATAGAAAAATGAAATGTATTGACTTCTATTCATTTAATCATTTTTAGAATTAAATTGTCAATATTAACTGTAACAATAAGAACATTAACAGACAACATTTTCATGAACCAATTGCAGGGTTTTGCCCAGGTTTTGCTTAACGAGGCCCAGGCTCAAAACTAGCGTGAGTTAAATACAACTCACATGGCAGTTCATATGTTAAGGAGATAGACTTGGAGAAACTGAGAAGGCATTTGTGTCAGGGAGGGGCCAGGGCCCTTCTGATTGCTCTCACCTTATCTATTCCAAATAAACTTAGTGAAAGCATACAAGAAATACAGGTGTCCCTGCTCTTTTTTCCACATTCCAGAAACAAGAACTGGTCACTATTTTCAGAACAGCACCCCATACCCAGGGGCTGATGACTATTTAATGTTGGTGAAACAAGAATTATAGACCTAAGGCCCATTTTAAAAGCATTAAAAACTTTTTAGCTAGTAATACGTGCATTCACCTTTGGTAGTAAAGATTTTAAGCATTTCAAGCATGATGAGAAATTTTTAGAGTGGTCTGTTACTGTTCAAGACAATATTAGACAGGGGGAAGTTCATTTTAGCTTTCTATCTCCCTATGCTGCAAAGATCTGTTTATCTTTGTATCCACTGAGTGGCTAGTATAGAGACTTACATTGGCAGGTATGCATTAAATGTCTGTTAAATTGAATTAATTCCTACCACAATGCTCATCTCAGTTGTTTATTTTTCTCCTCTTTTTAAATTTTGTTAGTTTTTTTTTTTCTATTCTGAACTCTTGTCATGGTAGGAATTGGTTCAATTTATCAAGTATTTATTGAGAGTACAAGGCAGTGTAGCACATAGTGCTGTAATGTGAAATGCCTAAAAATATACCACAGAGTCCCACCCTACTGTCACAGGTTTACATTCAGGTGGGTAATACAGGCATGTGTGGAAATTGTTATTATAAAAGGCACAAGATCATCAGTAATGTGGTGGTGGTAGTGATGGTTTAGGGATGGATCTGCTAAAGCCTTGCAAAGGAGGGGGAATTTGAGCAGGGCATTAGAGAGTGGCAATATTTTCACAGAGGTGACAGGGGCATATTTCAGGTGGATGGGGACAATATAAGCAAAGGCATGGAGGTTAGCAAACCTCAACATCCAATCGGTTGGCAAATTCTAACTATTCTACTTCTGCCAGGTCTCTCACATCAGGCATCTCTTTTCTTCCCCTCTGTCCTTGTTCAAAAATCTCACTACTATTTCCACTAATACAACAACCTCCTAACTGATATGCCCTACCTTCAGTATCTCCCCCACTCCAATTCATCCTATACACTACTATCAGTTATTTTTCAAAACACAAATCTGATAATGTCACTCATGTCCTCAAAAATCTTCAGTGGCTCCCATTTATAAAATAAAATTGAACCTTTAAACTGGCTTTAAAAGTCCCATACAACCTGGGCCCAGCCTACCTTTAATACATTCCTTATCTTATCTCACACTATATCCCTGCTCCCACACCACAGAGTTATATCACAGCAGTATCAGATTCCTCCTTCTTTCAGAAAACCTCCATGCCTTTGCTTATGTTGTCCCCATCCACCTGAAATATGCCCCTGTCATCTCTGTGAAAATATTGCCACTCTCTAATACCCTGCTCAAATTCCCCCTCCTTTGCAAGGCTTTAGCAGATCCATCCCTAAACCATCACCACCACCACCACATTACTGATGGTCTTGTGCCTTTTATAATAACAATTTCCACACATGCCTGTATTACCCACCTGAATGTAAACCTGTGGCAGTAGGGTGGGACTCTGTGGTATATTTTTAGGCATTTCACATTACAGCACTATGTGCTACACTGCCTTGTACTCTCAATAAATACTTGATAAATTGAACCAATTCCTACCATGACAAGAGTTCGGAATAGAAAAAAAAATACTAACAAAATTAAATGTCAACAAAACACCTCATTAGCCAGATATAATAAATGAAATTACTTGTCTCCTCTTATCCTTCAAAGTAGTTCTAAATATAACCCCATATTTTATCCCTGAATCATCTTGTGATTACATATGTGCAGAGTGAGAGCTCCACCATACTTAGATGAAACGATCAGATCTAGGAAGGAGATCTTAAGAAAAACTGCTCATAATAGGGAAGACTGGGGCTATGGTTGTCGCTATCTATTATAAATCCCAAGGTTTTAATATAGGTGACAATAACTCAGAGTTTAAGGGTAGGGAAAGAGGCATGATGATGACTATGGGAAAAGAGAAGGAACTATTGTGTACCGGAGACCTACTACGTGCAAAACACCTTGCTAAGTTTACTGAACCCAGCACTTCATTTTCTTTACATAACAATTCTTGATGATGGTTTTTCTCCCATTTACAGATAAAGAAACTGAGGCTCAGAGAGCTTAGGTAATGTGCATTGGGTCACACAGCTAGAATGAGGTGGAGATGGGATTGGAACCCAGATTTATCTGCCTCAAAAGCTCATGTTCTTTCCTCTATTACTACAGGGTCTCATGAAAATTATTAAAACTAGCAGTTTTTCCCAATCTGGATGTATTTGTCATCCTGGTTAATTTTTTTTAAGTCCGTGACTTTAATCCCAAACTGATTTTACCAGTGAACTGTATTACTCTCAAAACTAACTTGCTCAGCTGGGCACAGTGGTAAGCACCTGTAGTCCCAGCTACCCGAGAAGCTGAAGCAGGAGGATTGCTTGAGCCCAAGAGTTTGAGGCCAGCCTGGAAAACATAACGAGACCCTGTCTCAAGGAGGGAAAAAACAAAAAACAAAAAAAACTAACTTGCTTAAACAAAAGTAGTGCTAAAGAAATAAAGTAAAAATACCAGAGTTTTAATACGATATGCAATTTGAAAACTCTATAACCAACTCCTCCATAAGGAAGTAGGCACTCCCTCACCAAAAAATAAACAAGTGCACAAACTGTAATGTGCATGGCACTAACTTGTGAAAAGTTCACATTACTCAAACAGGCTGTTCTTTACCATCCTTGCCCAGGAATGACCAATACTCATCCCACCTTAAGTAACACCTCTTCCCTGATCCTGACAGAATCCAGGCAAGAACTAAAATTGTGGCCACCTGAGGAGTGATACCCTTTGAAGTTCCTATTCTCAATAGACCTACTTGAGACAGTCCCTGCAACAGCTTTCACAACCAGAGTTTCTTGCTTACCCTATCCCCCCTCTTTCAAGAACTCTCTTGCTAGGAGCCAACAGAGCCCAAGTTTTCCTTTTCCAGGCTCATTCTCCACCTTTCACTGAAACCAAGCTAATTTTTGGTTGAAATCTCAACACATTTTACCATAGAACAATTTTACAAACAGTAGTTAGGCTCTTCATCATTATACCTTGCTATTGTGCACTGATATAAAAATTTAACTACCCTTAATAAGTTTTTCCCTGGGAAAACATGTTAAGAGTCTCGAACAACCAACCTACACACTTCTGAATGATAATTCAAAGGTTAACAACTACCTATGCAAGCAAGACAGGTAAAACATACAAAAGACTCCAAAATATATGGTAGCGTCTATAATCTCTAATCTTACCAGGATTAACACACAGAAATTGACAGAAATTATTTCCTTGGACATTAAAGTTAACAGATTCTTACTTAATTTTCAAGGATTCCAGCACATTTTAAAAACATGTATTCTACAATGAAAACACTCTTAGTCATAAAAACTATCACAATGGAGGGTTGTAAAGCTTGTACTCAAAAGTTAGCATTTCTAAAGCCAACATCAACAAACAGGTAATCAAAATTAATATAAATTCTCAAAAGTAAAATTGTTTCCTTCTTATCAAAATAATATCATTAAAAACAAAAATTCTTCTAAGTACTAAGGTGGATCTGTTCAAGTGTAACATTTAGCTTTCACCTAGAATATTTTTAATTAAGTCACTTCCAGGGTTAAATCTAACCAATCATAACTGTTTTGGAGAAAGAAGGCAGAAGTACTATCTTCACCACATTACCTTCACCTTTCATTTTACTTCACAGAGATTAACAATTTCCACTCGAGTATTTTTCCAAATTGCTGAGGTAGAGAGACCCATTGTTAAATCTCTACATACCTAAACATACTGCAAACAGTAAAAAAAAAAAAAGTAGTAATTACAATTTAAAACATACTGCACTCAAAGTTAACAAAATAATAAAATAGCAGGCATGTGAAAGGCTCCCCACCTCCCATCCCATTCTTATATCAAAGCATTTAACTGTTTTTATAAACTAAATGCCTGTCATTGGAAGTCAATAGATTACATACATGAATAAAACTAAATTCTTCTCCCCTTCAATAGACTTGCTAGAAAATTCGTGCAAGCAGTTAGCATCCGCACATTTCAAGAAGAAATGAACTTCATTTATCCCATTCTTAAGAGATGTAGAATATTAAAACGTATTTCAGAATTGCTAAATTTACTAATAAAGTATTCCTATAAGTATAGAGGGTCCAACTTTAGGTACTGCTGGATCTATTTCCACTTCATTTCTTGTTACATGTTATTCTAGCATGTAATCTTAACAACAGTTTAGTTGAAATTTTTTTAAAAAGAAAGAAGAACAAGGTAATCATACAACAGTCCAAGTGTATTCTTAAAGGATGGAGCAAGTATTTGAAGACAAAGTTGCACCCTTGATATGTTGAGGATTGCGGGTCTTACTTCAAAATATCCTACTGTGAATCAATTTGACATCCACCAACTATTTTTAGGAGGTGTATGGTGGCCTCTACTGGAGTAGTGTGCAGACGATGAAGTTATCAGAAAAGGATCCAACTTTCTGTCACAAAAGACACGTTTTTGTGTTTAAATGCTGCCTGGTTTTTTAGCAATAAAAACAAAGTACCTGTGCACATCTAAGTTTTCACGGCACAGCTGACCAAAGCCCAGCCAGAACAGTTTCAGAAGTAAGAGTGGGAAGAGAGGCGAACCAATATATTTTGGTTGAACCTCGTTAAGTTTTACCAAAGATTTGTCTTGTAAGGGCTGGGGTTTACTTTGCATCTTCTTTTACCGACCAACGGGGCGGGGACAGCGGTTGGGGAAAGGAGAAGGGGCGGAGGAAAAGGGCAGTAGAATCAAGGGGACTGGAGAAAGGCAGCAGAACATCACCTGAAACCCGGCGACTGGAGATAAGTTGCCAGTTCAGCTCAACTTGAGTCGTTACGAAGAATCGTAACAAGCCACAGAGAAACCAGAAAGCTGTTACCAGGGAACACTTGTTCCTATATTCAAATGTCCCCAGAGTTACTTAGTCACCTTGCTGTGGTTTTTGTTGTGCTGGGTTCCTAAAGCGCCTGGGGCTCAACACCAAGCTGGAGTCCACAGCTGTCCCCAAAGTGTTCGCAGCGAGCAAACCGGGTGCGGTGGAGAAAGAGGCACGCACGGAATAAGAGGCGGCACCCCGCGCGTCCCCCAGTCCCACATCGGGTCGAAAAGTGAAGAAACTTAAGTCACAACAACTCCAGCGTGGCCCGAGAGGCAGGCGCTCCGCCCAAGGCCGAGCCCGGGCCCCAGCTGCACTCATTCCGCACGCCGGAGCCGTCTCGTCCCCGCCCGCTCGCCAGCGAAAACGCAGTCGGAGCAGCCTTAAGGCGGCTTGCCCTGGCGCCCCGCTCCCCGGGCCCCACGCCCCTTCTCTCTGGGCCCCCGGCCAGGGTCCTGAGGAGAAGCAGGGGGATTGGCTCCAGCCCGTCTTCGCCACCACACTAACCTCACCGCTGCTCGCGCTGCCGCCGCCGCCGCCGCCGCCGAACACCTCCATTTCTTGGTCCCAGGGCTCGTCCTGAGGAGCGAACGGTAGCATCGCCCCTTCAGGAGCACTCGAACAGGAGCTGGCTACCGCTGGCGCGGCGGCGCATCCCGTCTATTGAACTGGCCCGCCGCCGCTATGACCCCCCAGCTCCGTCTTCAGCAACTGCTGCCCTCGCCGCGGGGTCCCTCAGAGGCTGGGAGCCAGGGGTCGCCGCCGCCACCGCCGAAGGCTGCTGCTTCCCATAGAGCAGACAACTCTCTGCTGCCTCTCTGAGAGTTGCCGCTCAGCTCGCGCTCACCACTGCCGCTGCCGCCGCGACGGCCGCTCGGCGGTGACACCCCCCCACCCTGCTTCCTCGGGCCCCCTCCCCGCCCCCAACTCTGTCAATATGGCGGCAGCGGCGGCGTTACCTGTGCGGCGCCTGGAACCCCCCCACGGCGGCGGCACAGTGGCGTCACCCAAACGTCAATGGAGATTCCCCACCCTGGGGTGAAGGAAAGTGGGAAAGTGGGGCGGGGTGGATGCGGGGGACCGCGTGGTGGCGGGTGGGATAGAGGGGAGGGGGACGTGCTGGGCGGGGGAGGCGGTGAAGAGTAGTAAAAGCCACTGCTAGCGCCTTGGTAAACCTGCCCACTCCACAGAGCATGCGCGGCGCTCTTCACACATGCTCAGCAGGCCCTCTCAAGTCAACGGAGCAGCCTTGCTGGCGGGAGAATTCCCAAAAAGGATGAGGGAACTGGGGGACCCTCCTGAGCGCTTGAAGAGTCAGTGTCAGGGGAGGACTCCAGGAGTATCTGCTTGCAGGGCTCAGGAAAAGCAGGTGTCCTAGATGCCGAACCACGCCCATTTCGGTACTCAGTGACAAATACTAGGGCGGGGATTTTAGTCCATTACACGTTAGCCTCCTAGAAGCTAGGGGCAGGAGAAAATACATTTAAAGAAATGAGTATACCTGTGCTCCCTACCCCCCACTTCCCTTGTCCTTTTCCTGATCCTCCCGCTCGTTGCCTTTACATTATTGATGACACACAGTGTTTCTCGTGTTCACACATACATACACACACGCCACTTATTGGACTCTACCATGGCAACAAAGACAGGATGTCCGAAGCTAACCTCTCCCCCACGCTGCTCCGAAAATATCTGATCTGTACTGACAATAACCATAATTTTTCTACCTTCTTCAAATCAAGCTTTACTGCTTTGCTACTCTAAGCCACACTCTGTACTGGGCGCTAGCGATGTAACAGAGACAAATGAAGTGCAGCCTCGTACACAGGCAATAACCAAGATCCTTCTCATTAAAACACTTCAGAACTCAAAGTAAAAAAGTTATTCCACCTTTGACACTTCACAGAGACTTAGAGCAACTGTAACAGCGGCTAAGCCTGCTCAGTACCTTGGAGAGGTTTCTAACGTTCTATGTAAAAAGCACACCACCCCCTTCCCCCTTCTTCGCTTAGGGCTGTTGTTGTGTACTTGTGGAGAACACTGAACTATGCCCTCTATTTTTTTCGCCATCTGGCATGGAGAGCTAACAAAGCAAAGAGGTTGGCACTGAATTGCAAACAAGGATCACTATTAGTGCCCTCCCACTTACTGTGCTTAAAATCTCAAGGAGAAAGTGAGCTTTAGGAACATGGTTCTGGCAAAGTGAAAGCTTTGAATGTAGTGGGTGCATGGAGCTATAAACCGTGAAGATGTGTGCGTGTGTGTGCACACATGCGCGTAAACTTATGTTTGGCTGAACTGACACTGTTCTTAACTAAAGCCAACCATTTGAATGCTGGGCCTCATCCCTACTTGCCTACTCAAAGCCTTTGTTCTGCAACTCTGCTTCCTCTCTTCCACATCATCTATTTTCCTCCCTATACTGGACCTTTTCCATCAGCAAAAACCAAGCTGTTATTGACTTCAACTTGCTGGACCACTGGCTAGCATTTGATGCGGTTCATGACTCCCTCTTTCTTTAAACCTTTTCTTCACTTGGCCTCCTGAACAAAGCAATTTTCATTTTTCTCCCACATGATTGGCCATTTCTTCTCAGTTTCCTTTGCTGGATCACCCCTCACATTGCCAATTTCTGACTGTTGGAACTTCAGGACTCAGTACTCCACCTCTATCTTCCCCAAAACTCTAGGTATTCCCATATCCCATCTAGACCTATGGCTTAAATCCCATCTGTATGTGAGGATGTCCAAAACCACAAACTCTTTTTTTTAAAAAAGTCAAGACTTGTACCTGCAACTGCCTATTCAACATATCTACTTGGATATCTAATACCTATCACAAACTTAACCTATTCAAGACAGAATTTGATCCCTAATCTCCAGGGCAATTAATGACCTCCACCATCCATCTAGTTTGCTGTTCATATGTCATTTCAGAGAGTCCTTCCATGACTATCCTATCTAACACACCATCCCCATAACTCTCTAGCCTCACTCTGCTTTTTCCTCATAAAACCAATCAACACATGGTATGTTTGTTTATTTAATCCCCCCAGAAGCTAGCACAATTCCTGGAACATAATGGGGCTCAGTAAATATTTTTCTGAATGAATGAATTTGTCCTTTGTCATTGTCTTGTGCATTTGATAAAATACACTGCATCACTTATATTAAGAACCTACCTCAGAATGAGAGTATTACTTTGCTTCATATATAAAATTTAACCTTCATATGTGTTCATTCATTGAACATTCTCTTTAGCATATAACCATGCATACATCTCCCATATTTAAAAAAATAACCAAAACTCTATGGTTTTACTAGACTCCTGTTTCTCACAACTTTAAACCAGTTAACAAGTCCTTTTAATCCTATCTCAAATATTTTTAAATGTCTGGTCCATCCCCATTGCCATTGTCTCAGTTCACCTCTTAGAATATTTCCTTAAACTAATGATAAACCCTATTAACTTGTCTTTCTGACTGTAAATTTATAATCTCTGTTGCCACCAATCCATCCTCCCCACTGTCAACCAGTGATCAAAATTCATCAATGATTCTTCATCTCCTGTAAAATATCCAAACTCCTTAGCTCTGAATGCAAATGTTTTCACCATGTGGCTTCTTACTATCTTTCCAGCTTCATCGTCACTATTTGCCACCTCATACTCCAGTCAAATCTATGCACATGTTACTGCCTCTTCCCTATCCTGGGCCTCCCTATGCAACGTATTCTTTTTTTTTTTTTTGACAGAGTCTCACTCTGTTGCCCTAGGTAGAGTGCAGTGGTGTCATTGTAGCTCACTGCAACCTCAAACTCCTGGGCTCAAGTGATCCTCTTGCCTCAGCCTCCCGAGTAGCTGGGACTATAGGTGCATACCACCACACCCAGCTATTTTTTTTTTAATTTTTGTTGTAGACACAGGGTCTGGCTATGTCCCCCAGGCTGGTCTCGAACTCATGGCCACAAGCGATCCTCCTGCCTCGGCCACCCAAAGCACTGGCATTATAGGCATGAGCTACTGCGCCTGGTCCTCCAGCATTTCTTAATCTTTCTTTACCAGCAAACTTTGAGCTTTTTTTTTAATGTTGTTGAATTAATTAACTTATTAAATTATGCATTCGCAGCATATGGTTGGTGTTCAATAAATATGTTGGATGGACAAACAGCACTTCTCTACTGTAGCCACATTACGTTAAAGCTGTAGACTGAGACAAAAATGAATAAGACAGTACTTAATTCTGCAGAGCTTAATGTTTATTTTTTTCTGTGTTGACTCTATATATCAGAGACATCATTCTGATTTTAAATTACTAGTAAGCAGGACCCACATGACCTAATTTCTACTAGCCCAGAAGGCCCTTGGACTGTTGGTAAAAAAACATAGACTTTTTATTTAAGCACAAATGCAGGTATTAGTGAAGACTTGAGCTTCTCAGTCTTCTGCAAAGTATACACAGCAGAGGTTATTGCTGTCTCTTTAGTCTTCAGGAAATTTTTAGCCTGAAATTGATGATATGACTATGCATCTCTGAATTTCTAATTACTGTAGTATAGCATTAAAAAATACAAAATGGTTGGCAATTTTGGTGGAGATAGGACTCACTATATATAGTTTCTAAATAATATATTGTTTATCATAAAAGATGATGATATGGGCTCCACCACCATTAGAACATGTGTTCTGAGTATTTCCAGGACTAGGGAAAGGGTACACTTAAACCTCCATAATGACATTTTCACCCTGTGACAAATGGTACACATTGGATGACCAGGGTCAGGTCTGAAAGTGAGTGGTTATGTACTTTAACTAAAAAAAGTTAACTGACCCATCTTGTCCCCACTAAGGGGGTGTGAAATATGAACGAAGGGCCTCTGTTTAGCAGATCGTAGACCACCCACAGTTCCTACACTGTGGCTCTGAGTTCTAAACTGTGACATATACAAAGTAATGCATATTCGTGGTATAATTATAGAAAGAGCCACATAGTCTCTCAGTATTCTCTGCCTTTTTCCCAAAAGATTATAATCCAAATAGATGGAAAATGGTGAGCCAACACAGAGCATAAAAGCACTATTAGAACAATATTCAAATATCTTATTTTGGAGATATCCTGATTTAAGAATATAAAAATAGGGTTCATATACAGAAACATGGAACTTGTAAGTGTTTAAGTATTAATAAACACTCATTATCTTTAAATAATACCTTAGGAATTTCAGAAAAGTCTCCTTCTCTAAAAATACTGAGTAACATTGCAAATCAATTGCAAAAAGGTGAGCAATTCACACATATTTGTGAAATGTAAACTCATTATTGCCTGTATGTTTAAATGAATTAGATTAAGCAATAAATAAATGATAAATATGATCATAATTCAGTAATTGTTCCTCTTTGGACAGTGACTGAAGTTTATAATGTGGAGAGAATGAAATCCTTAATAATACTAGCAAGCGGGAGGAGTAGTAATCGTTATTTATAGTCTAACTCCCAATTATTTTATGAAAGATATTTCTATTTCATGATTTAGCTAAAACTCCAACCACATTTCATTCTAATAATAGCACCTGTTACAAAAGAGTTCTGCTGTATTATATATAAACAAAGTATTAAACAGTAGAACTTTTTACTTTTAAATCTCTTTAAATCAGGTCAAAATATTTGGTTATAATGTTATTACCTGGAAAAGTAGTAGATCTTATTAGTGGGCTTGCCAAAATATTAGAATAATCAATCTACTATACATGAAATGAATTCTAAGGATCATATAAATAAATGCAATAACTAGCCATAGTTGAAAAAATACTTCTTATAAGCAGAGCAATGACACCAGATATAAAGGTAATCTGGCTATACTATCCTTCACAGCATTGTTCACCAAGGTTTAATTAGCCAATTTGACTGGTTATTTTATGTCTCTTCCCTAACTCACAATTCTCAATTTGAGTTCCTTCCACATCTTGGAACTTTGTTGGACAGAATTCCTTCTGAGACAAAGGTGGAGGATTTTTTGGTTAAGGATATGGAAGTAGCTATGTTACCCTGCTCAGACTTCAAACATGCTCCTAAATGTGTAAATCAATAAAAATTATAAACTTTTGCATCTACCAATTTGCCTAGTTTCAGACTGCTTTTGCATATAATTTGCAAAATTATTGTCACCTACAATAAAACATGTGATTAGAGTTCCCACCACTGAAGTAGTAATAAAGGATTTCCTTGGACCCATCATTACCTTCTCACTAGGTTCAGCTGGCATTTAAGGTTTTGAAATAGAATTTATATCAAACTGAGCCAGATAATTTCAGACAAAAGATCATGGTATTATTAACATTTTACTCTAAGTCATCAGTAAGCGTGCATCAGAATCATCTGCAAGGCTTGTCAAAACACAGATTGCTGAGCTCACCCTAAATGTTTCTGGTTCAGGAAATCTGGGTTGGGGAGTGAGTACTTGCAGTTCTACCAAGGTCTCAGGTGATTTTGATGCTGTTGGTCTGGAGACCACACTTTGAGAACTGCTGCTCTAAGTTATTAGTCAAAACAAGTAAGATATTTTATTTTAAAAAGTTGGCATACTAATAGCAACTTATTATTCGTTTACATAGGTCACATAGTTGAACATAATTAAATTATCTTTTTTCTGATGACATGTTTAGGAATTCAACTAGGAAAATGGGCAAATTTGCAGAAGTCTACAGAAGATTATGTGTGTGTGTGTGTGTGTGTGTGTGTACATAATTCATTTAGTCTGGGAATGCATGGGGCAAGTGACAGGCTTCTAGGTTACCTGTGGTCAACAAGTTAGAGATAAATAGGTTGCAATTAGGAAAATAGGTAGACATTGGTATGGGCAGAGGGTTCTTGCCCAGTGGGTCAGGACAGCTTTAGGTAGACATGGTCTAGTACCCTGGATAGCTCCCTGGAAGAGACTTTTATTTGAATCTAAGCCTGGCCTCACTAAATAAGCTTTTTTTTTCTTTTAAATTTGAAGTCTCATCCATTGCTAGAATTCTGAATGCTAAAGAAGCCCACACTTTCATGTAAAACTGAGTCCCTGAAAAATAGGGAATAGAAAATTATTTTAATTTCGCAAGTAACATTCAGACCCCCACCACATGAAAGGGGCATATATATTGGCCTAATTTGGAGCAACACAGAGATTATCCATACTCCCAAGTAGGCCTATGTCAGGGTCCTTAAACGAAACAAGACTTTTAACCAAGAGTTGGTTTTCCATACTAAAACTGAGAAATATTTTCATTATTATCTTTTTTCATTTAGTGATTCAGAGTTCATTTGGATACTAAATTGTTTTTTAAGTTGACCTAACAAATAGTTTTCAGAGGTCTTCAAAGTGAATATTATACAAAATAATCTTATAATTCCTTAACATATTCAAAAAAGAATCCTATATAACCATAAGAAATTCTTCAAAGGTGACAGAACTTCTACCTAACTTCACTGCTATTTACATCTTCAAGCATGATCTAGTATATTTGAATGGAAATTTAATTAATACAAGATTGAAACCTACTCTTAATTGAAGGTTCAACAATAGCATTTCTTATCTTAAAAATTGTTTCTTGTCTTTACTGATACATAATAATTGTACATATTTATAGGGTACATGTGATATTCTGATACATGTATACGATGTGTAATGATCAAATCAGGGTATTTAGGATATCCATCACCTCAAACATTTATCATTTCTACATGTTGGGAACATTTCAAATCTTCTCTTTTAGCTATTTTGAAATATACCAGGAATTATTGTTATCTATAGTCACCCTACTGTGCTATTGAACACTGGAACTTATTACTTCTATCCAACTGCATATTTGTACACATTAACCAACTTCTTCTCATATCCCCCCAACTCTTCCCAGCCTATGATAACCATTATTCTACTTTCTACCTGCATGATATCAAATTTTAAGTCAAATATATGAGCGAAAACACGTGATATTTGTCTTTCTGTGCCTGGCTTATGTCACTTAACATAATGACATCAAATTCCATCCATGTTGCTGCAAATTAGAAAATTTCATTCTTTTTTATGGATGAATAATATTCCATTGTGTATATATGCCATATTTTCTTTACCCATTCATCCACTGATGGACACTTAGGTTGATTCCATATCTTGGCTACCATGAATAGTGCTGCAATAAACATGGGGTGCAGGTATCCCTTTGATATACTGATTTCTTTCCATTGGATGAATACTCAGTAGTGGGATTGCTGGATCATATGGTAGTTTAGTTTTTAGTTTTTTGAGAAACCAATGTACTGTTTCTTATAATAGCTTTACTAATTTACATCCCTACCAACAGTGTATAAGAATTCCCTTTTCTCCGTATCCTCACCAGCCACCTTAACTGGTCTAAGATGATATCTCATTATGATTCTGATTTACATTTCCCTGATGGATTAGTGATATTGAGCATTTTTTTCATACACCTGTTGGCCATTTGTATGTCTTCTTTTGAGAAATATCTATCCAAGTAATTTGCTCATTTTTAAGTGGGATTATTTGTGTTTTTGCTGTTGAGTTGTTTGAGTTCTTTGTATATTGTGCATATTAGTCCCTTGTCAGATGAATACTTTGCAAATATTTTCTCCCATTCTACAGGTTGTCTCTTCACTCTGTTGATTGTTTCCTTTGCTGTGCAGAAGGCTTTTAGTTTAATAAAGCCCCATTTGTCTATCTTTGGGTTTGTTTTCTGTGATTTTGAAGTCTTAGCCATAAAATCTTTGCCCAGACCAATAGTGTTCCCCCTATGTTTCCTTCTAGTAGTTTTATAATTTCAGCTCTGACTTTTAAGTTGATTTTTGTATATGATGAGAGAAGAATCTAGTTTCATTCTGCTGCATATGGATATCAAGTTTTCATAGCACCATTTATTGAAGAGGGTGTCCTTTTCCCAATATATGTTTCATCAGCCTTCTCGAAAATCCTGTAAATATATGGATTTATTTCTGGGTTTGCTCTTCTGTTCCATTGGTCTATATGTCTGTTTTCATATCAATACCATGCCTTTTTGTTTACTGTAGCTTTGTAGTATATTTTGAAGTTAGGTAGTGTGATGTCTCTAGCTTCATATTTTTTGCTCAGGATTACTATGGTTATTCGGGGTCTTTTATAGTTCCACACAAATTTTAGGATTTTTTTTTTCTATTTCTGTGAGAAATGTCACTGGTATTTTGATAGGGATTAGATTTCTTTGGGTAATATGATCACTTTAACAATATCAATTCTTCCAATCCATGAGTATGATATGTCTTTCCATTCGTCTGTGTCCTCTTTAATTTCTTTCCTTAGTGTTTTGTAGTGTTTTTTTGTAGAGCTCTTTCACCTCCTTGTTAAATTTATTCCTAGGTATTTTATTTTTTGTAGCTGCTATAAATGGGATTGCTTTCTTGACTTCTTTTTCAGACAGTTCATTGTTGGTGTATAGAAATGCTATTGATTATTGTATGTTTATTTTGTATCCAGCAACATTACTGAATTTGTTTATCAGTTCTAAGAGTTTTTTGGTGGAGTATTTAGGTTTTTCTATATATAAGATCATGTCTTCTGCAAACAGGGACAATTTGACTTCTACTTTTACAATTTTGATGCCTTTTATTTCTTTCTCTTACCCAATTGTCTGACTAGGACTTTTAGCACTATGTTGAATAGGAGTGGTGAAAGTGGGCATAGTGTTGGATTTATCAGAGGAAAGGCTTTCAGCTTGAATAGGGATTCAGTATGTTGTTAGCTGTGGTTTTGTCATATATGGCCTTTATTATGTTGAGGTATGTTTCTACTATGCCTAATTTGTTGAAAGTTATTATCATGAAGGAATGTTGAATTTTACCAAATACTTCTTCTGTATCTATTGAGATGATCATATGGTTTTTGTCCTCATTCTGTTGATGTGATTTATCATATATATTGATTTGCATATGTTGAAACATCTTTGCATCCCTGGGATAGATCCCACTTGATCATGGTGTATTATATTTTTGATGTGTTGTTGGATGTGTGGTTTGCTAGTATTTTCTTGAGGATTTTTGAATCTATGTTCATCATGGATATTGGCCTGTAGTTTTCTTTTGCTATTGTGTCCTTGCTTGATTTTGGTGTTAGAGTAATCCTGGCTTCATAGAATGAGTTAGGGACAATTCCTTCATCTTCAATTTTTCTAAGAATACTTTGAGAATAACTAGTGTTAGTTCTTTATAAGTTTGGTAGGTTTCAGCAGTAAACCCATGTGGGCCTGGGTTTGTATTTGTTGGGATACTTTTTGTTACTGTTGCAATCTCAATACTTGTTATTGGTCTGTTCAAGTTTTCTATTTTTTTCTTGGTTCAATCTTGGGAGGTTGTATGTGTCCAAGAATTTATGTATTTTCTCTAGGTTTTCTAATTTTTAGTATGTAGTTGTCATAACAGTCTGTAATGATCCTTTGTATTTCTGTAGTACCACTTGCAATATCTCCTTTTTCGTTTCTAATTTTATTTTTGAAAGTCATCTCTCTATTTTTCTTGATTAGTCTAGCTAGAGGTTTATCTGTTTTGTTTATCTTTTCAGAAAACCAACTTTTCATTTTGCTGATCCTTTGTATTTTTTTCAGTCTATTTCTCCTAGTTCTGCTCTGATTTTTATTGTTTCCTTCCTTCTACTTATTTTGGGATTGGTTTGTTCTTGCTTTTCTAGTTCCATGAGGTGCATCATTAATTTGTTTATTTAAAATATTTCTACTTTTTTGATGTAGGTATTTATTGCTATACAATTTCCTCTTGGCACTGTTTTTACTGTATCCCATAGGTTTTAGTATGTTGTTTTCATTTTTATTTGTTTGAAGAATTTTTAAAAATTTTTTTTCTTAATTTCTTCTTTGACCTAATGGTCATTCAGGAGCATGTTGTTTAAATTGCATATATTTGTACAGTTGCCAAATTTCCATGTGTTATTTATTTCTACTTTTATTCCATTGTGATCTGATAAGATACTTGATATGATTTTAATTTTTAAAAAATTGTTGAGAGATTTCTGTGCTCTAACATATAGTCCATCCCAGAGCATGTCCTATGTGCTGATGAGAAGAATATGAATTCTGTAGCTGCTGGATGAAATGTGCTGTAAATGTCTGTTTGGTCCATGTAGTTAATAGTGCATATTAAGTCCAATGTTTCTTTGTGGATTTTCTGTCTAAATCATATTTACAATGCTGAATATGGGATGCCAAAATCCCCAACCCTCTTTGTATCAGGGTCTATCTCTCTGTAGTTCTAATTATATTGCTTTATATATTTGGGTGCTCTAGTGTTGGGTGCATATATATTTACAACTGTTGTATTCTCTTGCCTAACTGGTTTCTTTATCACTGTATAAAAACCTTCTTTGTCTTTTTTTTATGTTTTTTGATTTAAAGTCTATTTTTTCTGGTACACATATAGCTACTCCTGCACATTTTTGGTTTTTGTTTGTGTAGAGTATTTTTCTAATACCTTCACTTTTAGTCTATTTGTGTCCTCACAGATGAAGTGATTTTCTTTTAGGTAGCATATAGTTGTATCTCGTTTTTTTAAATCCATTCAGCCAGTCTATATCTTTTAATTGGAGAATTTAAACTATTTACATTCAAGGTTGTTATTGGTTACTGAGGACTTATTCTTGTCAATTTGTTAATTATTTTCTGATTGTTTTGTATATCCTTTATTCCTTCCTTCCTCTTTTATTGTTTAATCTTTATGATGTGGTGGCTTTCTGTAGTGATACTATTTGATTATTTTTTCTCTTTCTCCTTTGTGTGTGTGCTCTACCAGTGAGTTTTACACTTTTGTGTCTTATTGTCCTTTTTCTTCCAGATGTCAGACTCCCTTAAACATTTCTTGTAGGGCCAACCTAGTGGTGATGAATTCCTTCAGTCTTTGCTTGTCTAGGAAATACTTTTATTTCTCCTTCATTTTTGAAGGATAGCTTTGCTTCATATAGTATTCTTGATTAGCAATTTTTATTCTTTTCAGCACTTTGAATATATCATCCCATTCTCTCCTGACCTGTAAGGTTTCTGCTGAGAAATATGCTGTTATTCTGATGGGGATTCCCTTATATGTGACTTGACACATTTCTCTTGCTGTTTTCAGAATTCTTTCTTTGTCTTTGACTTTTGACCATTTGACTATAAGGTGGCTCAGAGAGGACCTTTTTGAGTTGAATCTATTTGGGGATCTTTCAGCTTCTTGTATCTGGATGTCCAATCTTTCCCATGACTTGGGAGGTTTGCAACTATTATTTCATTAAATAGCTTTTCTATGCCTTTATCCATCTCTTCTCCTTGTGGAACTACCAAAATTCAAATATTTGGTCACTTTATGTTATCCCATATGTCACACAGGCTTCCTTTATTCTTTTTTATTCTTTATACTTTTTTATTTTGACTGGGTTATTTCAAAATACCTGTCTTCAAGTTCAGAATTCTTTTTTGTGCATAATCCAGTCTATTGTTGAAGCTCTTGATTGTATTTTTATTTCATTTGTTGAATTTTTCAGTTCCCAGATTTCTGGGTTTTTTTCTAAATGGTATCTATCTCTTTGTTGAATGTCTCATTCAGGTCATGAATTGTTCTCTTGATTTCTTCATAGTTGTTTATTTATGTTCCCTTGTATCTCACTGAGTTTCTTTAAATTATTTTGAGTTATTTTTCAGGCATTTCATGTGTTTCCTTTTATTTGGGATCTGTTACTAGAGAATTATTGTGTTCTTTTGGAAGTGTCATATTTCCTTGCCTTTTCATGTTTCTTGTTTCCTTACATTAATATCTGCGCACCTGATGTAACAGTTGCTTCTTCCAAATTCATGTATTGGCCTTTGTAGGGAATGACTTTTTCCTACAGATGTTCCTGTTAGTGTTCATGTTAGTGTTGATTGGGTATGGTGCTTTGACTTTGATTCTGGGTGGGTGCAGTACTGTAGTCTCCATATAATTTCTTTGGCTCTAATGAGCATCAGTTGTATCTGTGAGTTCTTCAATGGCTTACATTGTGGTTGTTAGTGGAGGCTGTGATGAGGCTTTGCTGGGGATGGGAATGCCAAATGGTCCAGTCCTTGAGTATCAATGGTGGCCGTGGTGGGCTGCATATGCCAGTCTTAGGGCCCCCATGTGACATATTCAGGCATCGGTGGTGGTGGGTCCACATGGGCTGGTGCTTGGGTTTCCAGGCATCATGCTTGGGTACCAGCAGTGGCAGTGATGGGCTGGATGGCCCAGTCCTCATGCCCTGGTGGCCTATGTGGCATTAGTGATGGCAGTAATGATGGCAAGCCAATCTTCGGGCACCCAAACAGCACACATGGGCACTACTGGTGGCAGTGGTAGGCTGGGTGGGCTGGTCCCTGGGCCCCTGGGAGGCATGTTGGGCACCAGCAGTGGGTAGGGTGGACTCTTTTTTATGCCACTGGATAGTATGCACATGTACCAGAGGTAGCAGTCAAGGTGAGCTTATTCCAGGCCTTCAGACAGTATTTGTGGCCAATGGCAATGGTCTGTAGCAGCAGGCAGGGAGGACCCTTCCTCTGGCCTCTAGATGATTATGTGTGCACTGGTGGTGGCAGCAGGCAAGGCAGGCCTGTCTTCAGGCCCCCCAATGTTGTGTATGGGTGATGGCTACCATAGGCAGAGCAGGTTGATCCCCAGGCTTCTAGATGGAATGTTTGGGTGCCAGTGGTCATGGTGGTAGGCAGGGTGGGGCCTGTCTTCAAGTTCCCAGATGTCATGCAGGTGTGCTGATCCCTAGGCTCCCTGTAAACATGTAGAAGTGCACAGTAGCCCTTCTGCTGGAGGGGGAAGTGTTCTGTCAGTGGCAGTGGCCCCGAGCAGGTAACTTTCATGCTGTGGGGAGCATAGTCTTTGGATCCCTTTGTCCTGAGGCAACTGCCTTGGGGCACTGCACTGCCCATTGCCTGGCGTGTAGGACACTGCAGGGTCTAGAGTGCTGAGGACCTGGCCACAATGCTGGTTCCATCATGACACTGTAGCCCTCTGGGTGGAGGTGGAGGGATGTCAGTGGGGCTCTAGGGATGTAGAGATGCAGGGGCTATCAGGCCCCAGGGCAGGATGTAATCTGATGCGGGCTGGGCTTTCAATATGGCACCATGTTGAAGCTGCTTGGGTCTCAGGGCATGTGTGAGACACAGTGCAAACTCCCTCTCTAGAATAATGCTATTGTGTGGACTCTAGGCAGCTCCCTATGCTAGTCACTGGGCCTGCAAGGGCCGAGGGGCACTCCCATGGCTAGAATTGCAGGAGCCCAAAGTGGGAATGTGGACCACTGAGGATCTTTCAATTACTGTTTCCCCATGTTGGGGAGTTTTCCTTGCTCCAAGCTGACCCTGGCTAGACCAGCTGCTTTGTTTCCTTCTCCTTCCATGTGTTAGAGGTTCCCTGTCACTTCCATGCTGAATTCCAGTGTTCTCTATTAGAAACTCTATTCGATGTGTGGTTATCTACTCACAGTTTTGGTCCTTCTTTGTAGAAGAGGCAAATGCCTGACACTTCTAGTCAGCCATCTTAAAGCCCCCCAAGGTATCTATTTTTTCTTCTCTGAAAAACCCTCCTACCTATCTTAAGATAGCTTCCCATCTTAAGAATTTTAATCCATTTGAAGAAAATATTTTAAAGTCTTACTTAAATGAATAGTTATGAAAAGTAAATCTAATATCATACCCTAGAAACCCCTTGTTTATTATATAACAATGGAATGAGGAAAATTGTCATTAAAACATAAATCTATACCTTAACTTGGAGATTTAGCACTCTTTTAAAAAATAATAAAATATTAACATCGTAACACATCTTAGAACTAGAATAGACAAGTAGGCCTATACATAAAGAGGTATGACACCAAGGTAAACTCATATATATTCTCTCATTCAGCTTTCTTTAAACAAATTGATTTTTAAAAAAGATATCAACCAGATTTCCACTTCAGCATAGGATGTAGAAAGATGAAAAGAGCATTGCTTCTTCCCTAACAATAGCCAAAAAGGCAAATAAGCAACAAAGTCATAACATTGTTTGAGCCCCTCAAAGAGCTGAGAACACAAAGCAACCCTAAAATCCAAGGAAAGACAAGCCTTTCAAGGAGAGACAAAATGCAAGCACTGGTTCACCTATAGCACAACATGAAGGCAAGAGACATTTTAAAAATGAAGTAAGGAAATTAAGTTAAAACTTATAATGAATTGCTAAAGGCCAATTGTGGGATAGCATGGGTTATAGAATTCTTGGAGCTGCAGAGACAAGGAAAGTTGGAATACTCTCTCAGGCTATTGTCCATAGACTTACATTTGTTGATCATGAGAAAGATGGGCAGCAGGACAGAAGATCAGAAAAAGCCTCCTTGAGCATTGCAGGCCTAGAAGAGAGAGATGGCTACTATTTCAGGAAAGGTAAAAATCCTGCCCAAATGCTACTGGGTGTTGTGGGGAGGAAGGGGCAGCACACAGTGTTGTCCATCAGGAAACGTGAAGACCTGCTGTTGCTGGGGAAGAGTAAAAGAGACATACCCTCTACTCTTAGGGGAGGGAAAGAAAGCTGTACTAGGCCTAGACAATTAGAGGCTTCCTACCAATGGGCAAGGAAAGCACATTCTCTCTCCCTCAGAGGCCTGCCAAAGATACAAGGCAGAATTGGGCTGCCATGGGGAAGAGTATCACTGAGAAAACTCCACTCCTGAGAAGCAGGGACATAGGGCCTATCTAAGATTAAGGCTGACCCAGGACAATAAAAAAGCCCTCCCTCCCCAATCACACCAACATGCTAGATAGTACCAAATAAAAAGCAACAGCAAATTAACTGAATAGGTATCATATTGTAAAATAATAAAGTATAAAACTTTTAAAAGAAAACATAGGAAAAAACTCTTTGTGAGTTAGGTTTACAAGTCTTAGGGGAAGAGTCCTTAAATATGACACCAGAGCAGAGGCAACATGGCTGACCAGAGACACTAGCTGCCAGAATGTCTTAGTAAGAAGGAGAAGTTTTAGATGAAAGAGAAAAAATGAACAAACAGACAGAGATTGGGTGTGGTTCCGAGGGAAGTGTGCCAGAACATTCAGGAGACTCCATGGGAAGAAGTTGTGAAGTAGAACAGGAAGGATCAAGGTATAGGCAGAGATCAACCCCCAAGAGGCCTGGAGTCCAGTGAGGAGGGTAGGTGGAGCAGTTTGTTTCTCCTGCCCTCCCATCTCTGACAGTTGGCAGGTTCCCGAGCTGCTGGAGAGACTTTCTGCCTATATGAGCCCATAGGCTGCTGCCGCCAGTGAGCTGGGAACCTCTTGTGGACAGGGAACCAGGTTCCTAGCCCCCCTGGGGAACCTCCCATCTCCACAGACCCAAGCTGTGACAGCAGTCACTATATTGCTTCTCTACCCACCCTGTGCCTTTGTCTTCCTCAGGGGGCTTCAACTCCTCAGGTTTCATCTTGCTTGCTCCCACAGAGACATTTCCCAACTCAGGTCCAGACTGCAGGAGGCACATGGGTCCAGTGGGTCCTGGGTGATCTGTGTGACTCCGTGCCTGGACATTCTAGGCAGGCGGCCTACCAGAGTGCTAGCTTTCCTCCATTCAGACTCTTTTTCTCCTCTTCCCCTCTCCCACCCACAGCTGCTGAGAGAGAAAATTGAGCCCCTACACTGAGGCTTCCACAGAGAGTGGGGCCCAGACCTTTCCTCTTGGGTTCTGCAGTGGACTGATGGGTGCTTGGACTGTGAGCTCTCTGCCCACTGGCCCTCCCTGGTGCTTCTTGCCTGATAACTCCATCAGAGCATGGCGTGCCCCAAGGTGGAGGGACATTGAACCTGCTTGGGCACACTGTGGGCAACTCAGTACCAGTGTGCTGCTCCCTGGCATGGTCAGGGATTGATCTTCATGGATTCTGGGACAGGCATGCAGGCCAGATCCCATACCCCAAGATCTCAATTGCATTGCTAGGGGGCATGGAGGGGAGATTTATGAATTAGTCTAGGGAGGCAAGGAAGCCGTCATGGGCAGATCAAGGGGAGAGTGCAGTGTGGGTCATAGATGCAGCATGCTCATGGGGTACCCCTCCCCCCACAAGAGGGTTGCACTCTTGGCTCAGGCCAGGATCTTGGGCAGGGAACCTCCTGGCCTGCATCACAGTTGTCAGGGAGCTTGGCTGGCTTGAGGTCCTGCCTGCCAGCAGATGTTGGGGGGAAACCACAGAATAGGGGAGGGTAGAGAATAGTGAGGCCTGCTCCAGACTGCCAGATTGTGAATCTCAGACGGCCCCATTTCCACAGGCAGACTTTCTGGTTGGGTGGGGCCACTTCAGCCCCTCCCTGGCAGATTACCCAGAAGCTGGGAGCAGGCCTTTGACACTTTCTGAAACAGATACCTTGCAAACATCTGTGAAGTCTGAGGGCAAACTCACCCAACCTAGCCCCACCCAGGCACACTCCACCAACCTACTCTGCTGTGGCAGAGAATAAGGACTCACCTGAAGTTCCTGGGCCCCACATACCGCCTGGGGCATTTGAGTGCTTCTCCTGAGGTATTAGAGCCAGTCACAGGACACAAAAACAACACTGTAGCTTGTTCCTTCTGACTAGGGACACCTACTGACAAGGAGGGAAATTTGCACACCCTTTAAAGCATTTATTGTCTCAATAATACAGGGTGTGGTTGATTCTCACCACAAGTACCACCTACCATCTCAGAGATAAAACTGGGTGTGCCATTACAATTCACACTGTTAAGAAGACCACAGGGCTGGGACAAGAGAAAGGATTTCAAAAACCTCCATCTTCCCTCATCATAGAGGGACAGGGAATCTGCCAACTCATATAAGTCACCATTCCTACAGCCTACAAACAATTAGCAACTGAGAAAAGCACCACACTAGGATATCTATAACCAAGCCATCCATCCAGAACCTAGATTGCCATCAAAGCACCCACAAGCAAAGCCTAAGGTTCTTAACCAACATATGCTACAAACACACCCATACAAGTGAGGCAAGGGGAAAAAGCCCTATCTAAGAAAAGGAAAATCCAAAAATAAGAAGCAACAGCTGCTCCAGATGAGAAGGAATCAGCAAAAGAACTTCGGAAGTATAAAGAGTCAGAGAGAATGGTCGCCCCCAAAAGGGAACACCAGCTCTCTAGCAATGGATACCAACCAAAATCAGAATATTGAAATGACAGATAAAGAATTCCAACTATGAATTTTAAGTAAGCTCAATGAAATACAAGATAAAAGGGAAGCCAACACAAAAAAACACAAAAAAATCAGGAAATGAATGAAAAATTCACTAAAGAAATCAAACTATTAAAGAAAAATCAAATAGAACTTCTGGAAATCAAAAATTCATTCAAGGAAATACAAAATACAGTGGAACATCTTAATAATAGACTAGACCGGGCAGAAGAAAGAAGCTCAGAGCTTGAAGATAACACCTTTGATTTAAACAAGTCAGTGAAACATAAAGAACAGAGAATTAAGAGGAACAAACAAACCCTACAAGAAATATTGGATTACATAAAGAGGCCAAACATAAGAATTATATGCATCTCTGAGGGTGAAGAAGAAAACACACAAGGTTTGGAAAACCTATTCGAGGGAATAAATGAGTAAAACTTCCCTGGTCTTGCTAGAAATTTAGATATTCAGGTACAAGAAGCTCAACAAACACCTGGGAGATTCATCACAAAGAGGCAATCACCACGACACAGTCATCAAATTAGCAAAGTTGACATGAAGGAGGAACTCCTGTGAGCCATAAGGTGAGAACGTCAGGTTACTTACAAAAGAAAATCCATCAGGCTAACTGCAGACTTCTCAACTGAGGCCTTATAAGCCAGAAGGGATTGGGGCCCCATCTTCAGTCTTCTTAAACAAAATAATGGCCAGCCTAGAATTTTGTATCCTGAAAAACTAAATTTCTTATATGAGGGAGAAATAAAGACTTTTTCAGACAAAGACACAATGAGGGAATATGTCAAGACCAGACCTGCCTTGCAGTAAGTACTTAGATCTGCATTATACATTGATTAGCACAACAGAAACACACCAGTGTAAAATCACCCAAAAGCTAAAGCTCAGAGCCCATATAAAATAATGGCTCAAGAGGTGAAACAAAGCAATAAGGTTCTACCCAACAGAATGAACCAAAATGCATCCCACTTGCCAATTCTGTCAATAAACGTAAACGGCTTGAATTCCCCACTGAAGTGACATAGGTTGGCTGAATGGATAAAAAATACAAGCCAAGTATCTGCTGTCTCCAGGAAACACAACTAACCCACAAGGACTCATTCAGACTCAAAGTGAAGGGATAGAAAAAAATACTCCATGCAAATACAAATCAAAAGAAAGCAGGTGTAGCCCTTCTCACATCAGATAAAATAGACTCGAAATCAACAATAGTAAAGAAAGACACAGATGGTCATTATATAATGGTAAAGGGAGCAATTCTTCAAGAAGCCATAACAATCCTAAATATTTATGCACCTATCATGCAGGGCAGGTCTGGTCTTTACAAATTCCCTCATTGTTTCCTTGTCTGAAAAACCTTTATTTCTCCCTCATATAAGAAACTTAGATTTGCACGATATGAAATAGGTGCATCCATAATCATAAAGCAAACCCTACTAGATCTAAACAAAGTGTTAAACAGCAACATTGTAATTTCTGGGGACTTCAGAACTGACAGAAAAATAAATAACTAATGTCAGAGCAGAACTAAATGAAATCAAAACCAAAAGAAATAATACAGAAGATCAATGCAACAAAAAGTTGGTTCTTTGAAAAGATAGACAAAATTCATAGACCTCTTGCTAGATTAACCAGAAATGAAAAAAGACCCAAATAAGCACAATCAGAAATGAAAAGGGAGATTTTACAACTGATACTCCCAAAATTAAAAATATCATCTTTGAATACTATAAAAATCTCTACACACATAAACTTGAAAACATAGAGGAAATGGAAAAATTCCTGGAAACACACAACCTCCCAAGACTCAATCAGGAAGAAATAGAATTCCTGAACAGACCAATAATAAGCAATGAATTTGAAACAGATATAAAAATTCTTCCAATAAAAAAAGTCCAAGACCAGATGATTTCACAGCTGAATTTTATCAGACCTACAAAGAACAAGTGGTACTCATACTGCAGAAATTATTTCATAATATTGAGAAAGAAGGAATCCTCCCCAACTCATTCTACAAAGCCATTATCACCTTAATACCAAAGCCAGGAAGGGACACAACAAAAAAAGAAAACTATAGACCAATATCCCTTATGAATGTAGATGCAAAAATCCTCAATATAATTCTAGCAAACTGAATTCAGCAGCACATCAAGAAAATAATCCAACACGAGCAAGTGGACTTCATCCCAGGGAGGCAAGGATGGTTCAACATACGTAAATCCATAAATATGATTCATCACATAAACAGAAACAAAAAGAAAGATCATATGATCATCTCAATAGATGCCGAGAAAGGATTTTAAAAAATTCAGCACCATTTTATGATAAAAACGCTTAACAAAGTTGCCATAAATGGAACATATCTGAAAATTATGAAAGTCACATACAACAAACTCACAGCCAACATCATAATGAATGGGGAAAAGTTGAAAGCATTCCCACTCAGAACTGGTATAAGACAGGGATGCCCACTGTTACCACTTCTATTCAACATAGTGCTGGGAGTCCTAGCCAGAACAATCAGGCAAGAGAAGCAAATCAAGGGTATCCAGATGGGGAAAGAAGAGGTCAGACTATTGCTCTTTGCTGAGGATATGATTTTATTTCTAGAAAATTCCAAAGATTCCACCAAAAGACTCCTGGAATTGATAAATAAATTCAGCAAAGTCTCAGGTTAAAAAAATCAATGTGCACAAATCAGTAGCATTCCTACATACCAACAACAGTCAAGCTGAGAATCAAATCAAAGACTCAATACCTTTCACAATAGCTACAAAGAAAATAAAATACCTAGGAATATATTTAACCAAGGAGATGAAAGATCTCTACAAAGAGAACTATGAATGACGGAGGAAGGAAATTGCAGATGGTGTATATAAATTGGAAAACATATGCTCGTGGATCAGCCGAATCAACATTGTTAAAATGTCCACACTACCTAAAGTGATTTACAGATTCAATGCAATCCCCACCAAAATGCCAAAGACATTTTTCACAGATCTAGAAAAAAATAATTCTACGCTTTGTTTGGAACCAGAAAAGAGCCCAAATATCCAAAGCAACCTTAAGCAAAAGGAACAAACCTGGAGGCATCAGTTTACCAGACTTTAAGCTATACAATAAGGCTGTAGTAAGCAAAACAGCATGATATTGGCACGAAAATAGAGACATAGACCAATGGAACAGAACAGAGAACCCAGATATAAAACCATCCACATATTGCCAACTGATCTTTGACAAACTAGACAGCAATATACACTGAGGAATAGAATTGCTATATTATAAATGTTGCTGGGAAAATTGGATAGCCACATATAGAAGATTGAAACAGGATCCATATCTCTCACCACTCACAAAAATTAATTCAAGATGGACCACAGACTTAAGTCTAAGACATGACACCATAAGAATTGTAGGCGAAAATGTTGGAAAAACTCTTCTAGATATCAGCCTCGGCAAAGAATTTATGAAGAAGACCCCAAGGACAATTACAGCAAAAACAAGAATAAATAAATGGGACTTGATTAATTTGGAAAGCTTCTGCACAGCCAAGGAAACAATCAACAGAGAAAATAGACAGCCTACAGAATGGGGGAAAATATTTGCATGCTATACATCTGATAAAGGCCTAATAACCAGAATCTATAAATAACTCAAGCAAATCTGCAAGAAAAAATCAAACAATCCCGTTAAAAAGTGGGCAAAAGACACTAACAGAAGCTTTTCAAAAGAAGATAGACTAATGGCCAATAAACCTATGAAAAAATGCTCAACATCACTAATCATCAGAGAAATGCAAATCAAAACCACAATGAGATATCACTTATCCCACAGAGAATGGCTCTTTTCAAAAAGTCGCAAAGTAATAAATACTGGCATGTTCATGGAGAGAAAGGAACACTTATACACTGTTGGTGGGACTGCAACTTAGTGCAACCTCTATGGAAAATAGTATGGAGATTCCTCAAAGAATTAAAAGTAGACCTACCATTTGATCCTGCAATCCCACTACTGAGTATTTACCCAAAGGAAAAAAAAAAGTCATTTTATCAAAAAGACACTTGCTGTAGAACATTTATTGCAGCACAATTCACAATCACCAAGATGCGGAATCCACCCAAGTGCCCTTCAATTCATGAGTGGATTAACAACATGTGGTGTATGTATACCATGGAGTACTACTCAGCCATAAAAAATGAATTAATACCTTTTGCAACAATATGGATGGAACCAGAGACCATTCTCCTAAGTGAAGGATCACAAAAATGGAAAAAAAAAACACCACATGTACTCACTATCAAATTAGGGCTAAACGATTAGCACTCATGTGCACAGACAGAAGTAAAACTCAACGGAAATCGGGTAAGTGGGAAGCGGGAGGTGGAGATGGGTGAAATCATACCTAATGAGTACAATATCCACTATCTGGGTGATGGGCAAACTTATAACTTTGACTCAAGTAGTACAAAAGCAATCCATGTAATGAAAACATTTGTACCCTCATAATATTCTGAAATAAAAATAAATAATTAATTAAATAAATAAGACACCAAAGTCACGATCCATAAAAAAACAAACTGATAAATTGGACTTCATCAATTTTTTTTTAATTTCTGAGAAAGATCTTGTTAAGAGGATGCAAATATAAATCACACCCTGAGAAAAAGTATTTGCAAATCACATGTCTGACAAAGACTTTGCATCTAGAATATATAAACAATTCTGTAAACTCAACATGAAGGAAAAAAATCCAATTAGAAAATAGGAAAAATACGGTAATTGACATGTCACCAAACAAGACATATGTGCCAATAAGCACATGAAAAGATATTTAACACTGATAACACCAAATGCTGGCAGAGATGTAGCAACAGGAACTCTCCTTCATTGCTGGTGGGAATGCAAAATGGTACAGCCACTTTGGAAAACTGTTTGACAGTTTCTTACAAAACTAAACATACTGTTATGATATGATCCAGCAATTGCATTCCTTGGCATTTACCCAAAGGAGTTGAAAACTTAGGTCCACACAAAGACCTTTACATAGGTGTTTATAGCAGCTTAACTCATAATTGCCAAAACTTGAAAGCAACCAGGACGACCCTCAATGGGTGAATGGATAAACAGGCTACGGTGCATCCAGACAAAGGAATGTTATTCAACACTAAAAAGAAATGAGGTATCAAGCAAGAACATGAATGAAACTTAAATGAATATTACTAAATGAAAGAAGCCAATCTAAAAATGCTATATACTATATGATTCCAACTAGATGAGATTATAGAAAAGGTAAAACTATGTAGACAGTAAAATGATCAGCTGTTGCCAGAGATTAGGGAAAGGGAAGAATGAATAGGCAGAGCACAGAGGGCTTTTAGGGAAGTGAAACTATTCTGTTTGACACTATAATGGTGGATACATGTCATCATACATTTGTCAAAACCTATAAAATGTATAACACCAAGAGTGACCCTAATGTAAACTATGGAATTTGCATGGTGATGATTCAATGTAGGTTCATCAATTTTATCAAATTTATCACTCTGGTGCAGCCATAGGGGAGGCTGTGTATTTATAGTGGAAGGGCGTATGCAGGAACTCTCTGGACTTCCTGCTCAATCTTACTGAGTACCTAAAACTGTTCTAAAAAATAAAGTCTATTTTGTTAAAAAAGATATCCAACGTCATTACCAATTAGGGAAATGGCAACCATGATTAGATGCCATGGCACATTTATTAGAAAGGTGAAAATATTTTAAAACAAATACAGAATTACCAAATGCTGGTGAGGATGTGGAGAGACTGGCCTCTCTCACACATTACTAGTGAGAATGTAAAATGGTGAAGCCACTTTGGAAAACACTTTGGCAGTTCCTTATAAATTTAAGCATACATTTACAATATGACCCAGCAGTCACAATCCTGGGTATTTATCCTAGAGAAATAAAACCTATATTCACAAAAGAAACCTCTATACAAATGTTCATAACAGCTTTATTTGTAATAGCCAAAATCTGGACAAATGTCAAGTATCCCACAATGGATGAGTGGATAAACAAACTGTGGAACATCCATACAATGGAATACTGCTTGCAATAAAAATGAATAAACTATTGATAAATACAATAACTTGAATGGATCTCTGGGGCATTATGCGAGTGAAAAAAGAAAAGTCTAACTCAAAAGGTTACATACTATATGATTCCACTTATATAACATTGTTGAAATGACAAAATTTAGAAATGCAGGAAAGATTAATGGTTGCCAGGGGTTAGGGCTGGGGGAAGGGTGTGATTATTAAGGGGTAATACAAGAGAATTTCTTTATGGTGATGGAACAGTTATGTATTCTTATTGCATTGTTGGTTACTTTAATCTACAAATGTGATAAAATTTCATAGAACTATATACTGAGAGAGAAAGAGAGACAGAGATAGAGAGAACATGTCAAAACTGGTAAAATGCAAATAAATAAAGTCTGTACTTGAGTTAATATTGATCCAACATAAATTTCATGGTTTTGACATTATACTATGTTTATGTAAGATATTATCACTGGGGAAAGACAGATGAAGGGTACACAGAAAAGGAACAAACAGAATACAACTAGTAAGATGGTAGTCCAACCAAATAAATAATTATATTAAATGTAAATCATCTGAACACATCAAAAGAGATCACCAAACTGGTTTAAAAAATCAAGACCAACTATATACGCTCTATAAGAAATCCATTTAAAATATAAAGACACAGATAGGTTGAAAATACAAGGATAGAAAGGGGTATTCCATGAGAACAACAATCAAAAGAAACCTGGGGAGGCTGTATAATAATCAGACAAAGTCAACATCTAAACAAACAATGTTACTGGGGATAAAGAGGGGAATTACGTAAAGATAAAAAGGACAATTCACCAAATATCCAGAGCAATCATGAATGTGGATGTATATAACAACAAAGCTTTACAATACATGAAGCAAAAACTGACAGATTTGAAAGGAGAAATAAACAAATCCACAATTATAACAGGCTACTTCAACACTCATCTCTCTGTAATTGAACAAACAAGACAGAAAATCAGTAAGGATATAAAAGATATGATTAACTTCCTCAATCAACTTGAACTGATTGATATTTATTGAATGCTCCAACTAATAGCAGAAGAATACACACGCTTTTCAAGTATGAATGGAATATTTATAAAGATAGACCATATCCTAGGTTATAAATCAAATCTTAACAAATTAAAATATTTGAAATTAAACAAACTATGTTCTCAGACAACAATGGAATTAAACTTGAAATTGGTAACATAAAGATATCTGGAAAATCCCCAAATATTTGGAAAATAAACAACACACTTCTCAATAACCCAATGATTAAAGGGGAGGGCACAAAGAAAATTTTTAATATTTTAATTGAATAAAAATTAAATGGAATGCATAGAAATTGGAGGAATGCAGCAAAAGCAGTACTTAAAGAGAAATTGATAGCATTAAATGCTTATATTAGAAAAGAAAAAAATTCCAAATCAATAACCTAAAATTTTACCTTAAGAAAGTAGAAAAACAGAACAAATTGAACTCAAAGCAAGCAGAAAAAAGAAAATAATAAAAATAAGACTGAAAATCAAAGAAATTAAAGACAGAAAAATAAAGAAAATCAGTAAAACCAAACCTGATGCTTCTTTGAAGAGATTAATCAAACTGATAAACTCTAATCTACACCAATCAAGAACAAAAGAAGATATGAGTTACCAATATCAAAAATGAAATAGAAGATATCACTAAAAACCCTAGAGATATGAAAAAGATAATAAGGAAACATTAAAAATTTTGTGCCCATAAATCCAACAACTTAAATAAATGGACCAATTTCTTGAAAGATACAAACAAAAACTCACTCAACAGGAAATAAATATTCAATGGAATATTATTCAGCCATAAAAGGAACAAAGTACTGATTCATCCTACACCATAGAGGAAGACCCTTGAAAACATTATCCTAAATGCAAGAAACCAGACAACAAAAGACCACATGTTATATAATATCCTTTACATGAAATGCCCAGAATAGACAAATCTATAACAACAGAAAGTAGATTCATAGTTTCTAGGGGTTGGAGAGAGGAGGAAATGAGGGGTGAATTCTAATGAGTACTAGGTATCTTTGTGGGGTGATGAAAATGTTCTGGAATTATATAGTGGTGATGGTTATACAATCTTGAGAATATACTCAAACCCACTAAATTGTCCACTTTAAAGGGCTGAATTTACAATAGCAAAAAAGAACGTGAAATATTTAGATATAAATCTAACAAAATGTGGTCAGGCTTTATATGACAAAACTACAAAATACTGATGAGAGAAATCAGACTAGAACTAAATAAATGGAGAGATGTACTGCCTTCATGGATTCAGATTTGAAGACTCAATATTGTTAAGATGTTAATTCTCCCCAATTTGATCTACAGATTCAATGCAATTCCAATGAAAATGTCAGCACGATTTTTTTGCAAGGTCATAAGCTGATTCTATAATTGGCATGTAAAGGCAAAGGTCTTGAATAGCCAAAACAACTTTTATAAACAAGGATTTGCACTATCAGACTCCACGACTTATTATAAAGATACAGTAATCAAGAGAGTATGTCATCAGGGTAAAGACAGACAAAGTGATCAGAATACACACTTAAGAAATAGGCTCATACATGCATGGTCAACCGGCTTTTTATAAAGTTGGAAAGCTGTGTCAGTGGAGAAAGAATGGACTTTTCAACAAGGGCACTGGAGAAATTGGCTATCCATGTGGAAGAAAATGAACTTTGATCTATTCCTTCCAACATATACAAAGAGTGACTCAAATGGATTATGAACATAAATATAAAACATAAAAACTATAAAATTTATAGAAGAAAGAATGTAAATAAGAAAATTTTTGTGATCCTTGGTTAGGCAAAGGTTTCTTAGATTTGACACGAAAAACATAATCCATAAATGAAAAAATTGAACTTCATCAAAATCTAAAATATCTGTTCTTGTAAGACACTATTTAGAGGATTAAAAGACAGGCCATAGGGTAGGGAAAAGATTTTCAAATCATATATCTGAAAAAGAACTTGTATCCAGAATACATAAGAAACTCTCGAAATCCAATAATAATAAGAAAAACAATTTTTAAAATGTACAAATGATTTCACAAACACTCCACTGAAAAAAGATATACCAATAGGAAAAAAAAAACATAGGAGAAATTGTCAAACATCATTAGCTATTAGGGAAATTCACATTAAAGCCACAATAAGATACCACTACACACTACTAGAATGACTAAATAACAGACAACTAAGAAAACCCCCAAAATACCAAGTGTTGAAAAGAATAAGCATCAGTTGGAACTCTCCTACATTGCTGGTGGGAATGCAAAATGAATACAACCATTTTGGAAAACAGTTTGGCTGTTTCCTACAATGTTAAACATACACTTATATAACCTGGTATCCCACTCACAGATATTTACCCAAGGAAATGAAATCATATGTTCACACAATAACCTGTATGTGAATGTTTATAGCAGCTTTAATAATAATTTCCAAAAACTGGAACCACTAAAATGCCCTTCAACTACAGAATAGAGAAACAAAGTATACTGTACCCATTCAAAGGAATACTACTACTGAGCAATTAAAAAAAGGAACTACCATTACATACAACAAATTGGATAAATTGAAAATACATTGCTCTGAGTGAAAAAACCCAGCCCTGAAAAACTTCATACTCTATGATTTCATTTGTATAACATCATGGAAAAGGCAAACTGTAGGGATAGAAAACAGATTAGTGGTTGCCAGGGTTTGGAGGTGAAGAGGAAGGGTGTTGTTCAAAGGGCCAGCAGTTTTGGGGGGTGATGGAAATGTTCTGTGGTTGTGGTTACATGATTTTATGTGTTTATCAAAACTTATAGAACTGTATCCTAAAAATAGTGTGTTTTATTCTACAAAAGCTATTCTCCAATAAACCTGATTTATAAAAAAGGACATCAAACAAGCCAAAAGAAAGGAAATACACACACATAGATGCATGAAATATGGACAGCAGTACAGGGTAATGTTAAGAGGGTTGAGGGTGGAGTAGAGAAGCACAAAGAGTAGATTTTGCAAAAGGGCATTTTGAGGTTCCAGGAAAATATTTAAAGGTGAGGAAACTTCTGTGACCAAAGTAGCCCTTGGTTATGGGTGGGGGTGTTTAACATGATGATTATATAAGAACACTTCAAATCCTTTTTAGCGATAGCGTGTTATGTCACCTGCTTTTCCCTCCCACTAACATACTGAGTCACTATGCTTCCAGAGTATCTGTGCAGCACAAGCAACATATTCCCTTCAATGGTGCAAAGCATCTGAAAATGAGTGGTCCAGAGTGATTGCCCTGATATGTTATACTCTAGGGTCAATTTCTCCACCTAAATATGTTTTGATACTCTCAGAAAGAAGCACATCCAAATTTAGAAATTTTAAACTTTATATGTGTTATTTGGGTGGCCACAGTATAACTTAGATTGCTTCATTAAATGGCAGAAAAATGACTTTCCTTTATTAAATGTATTTTACTTACACTCATTTAACACATACCAGAGGAATGGAAAGCATTATTTAAGTGCTCTTCAATTCATTTTCCTTGGAATGTATTTGAAGTATATAGGTAAATTGTGTATTTGGGAAAAACAATATCTTTAAAGTGTAATATTCGTATTTAATATCATAGAAAAAACATGCTGTATGTGTAGATACAACAAATACTTATGTTGAAAATATTTTCTTAAAGTAAAAGGTGATGCTGCTTCTTATGTACTGCCTTTTGTAGTTTCCTAGGATCATTGGGGCCTATGCTACTGACTTTCTGATTATCACATTATTACATTTTCACATTATCACAAAATCAAGACGGAAGTATTTCAGAAAAAGAAGCAATGTTTTAAACTTCTTCAAAGAGACAAGATAGCCATAATACTAGTCTGCTCAGTAACTAACACCCCTCCCTACCAGGTGGCTCCATGACATTGCTAATTATCCCATTATTTAATCTTAATAACACCTTTTTTTGGAGGGTAAATTAGTAGTGGAAGAGTTAGAATTATTTATTAATATTTTTACATATATAATTTATTTACCCTGCCTACGTCCAAAAATAATGAGGAGCCAGATTGTTTATATTTACTGGAGCAAATAAATGGGAATTAAATAAATGACTCAAATTAATAGAAGTTCAGTTATCCACAGATGCCATCCATGCTCTTTACTTGGAGTCTATCAGATTATTATAACCAGCTGGTTGCCTCCACAATACCCCACCTCCCTCAATGTCCCTTCCTTCTTTTCCCAATCCCTTCCCACTTCTGCCTTCCTTCTCTCCCCACTCTGGATTCAGGCTCCCTTAGCCCCTTTGTATTCTCTCTTGATCCCCTTATCCCATTCCTGCCTCCCTAAAGACCCACCCTGTCTCCCTCCTTTGCTTTCTGTCTTTACCCTCATACCCTTCTTATCAGGCCCAGCCCCCTCCCTTTTTCCCCTTCATGCCTTATGCCTCCCCCACTCTCCTGCCCCCCAGCCCTTCTCCTTTTAGTCCCTCCTGTGATTTTGGGAACATTCACCTACTTCCTCCTTAATACTTCTTTGATTACCACCTATTAGGTGCCAGTATGCCCTCTGGACATTTCCACCTGCCTTGTACTGTATCTTTTTATTATGTGCAGCTAAGCCTGTTCCAAAGTGGCTATTCAACCTCAATGGGCATGTTAAGCTCTAGCTACTCACCTCTCATGGCACATGGCCCATTGTGCTTTTGAGTGAGTTCTCATCCTGACGTCAACAGTGGTAATCATATGTTCTGATTGCTATTTCCCTTACAACAGAATATCATATAAACATGGGATGCTAGAACAGCTGAGTATGTTTAATAAAATGGATAAGGGATTATTTATAACATATTGTCTGTTAAATAGTCCAATTTCCAAGTTTATGAAGTTGGTGGAAATATTATTCTCTTGCCAATCAACAGCATGCTTTTAATAGAAGGAATTTAAGGGAAAAAAATCCACATCTCCCTATAATATCATTATTCCAATAAAGAAATGATGCATACAATATAAGTTGCATATAGAAATATTCCTATGCTACCCATGTTCTGTAATAATAGTTTATATTACCTGGGGTAAAATAGTAATTTCTCCTTTAATCACTGGGGTGAAGAATTGGTGGTAGCTAAGCTACAAAAAGGATAGAGAGCATCAATAATTTATGTAAATGGAAAAGAACTCAGGGCTACATTCTCTTCAAACTCCTAAAATGTAGTAGCTATCATAAAATCTCCAGTAAGCAACTCAATTTGCAACACTGAGCTCTCGTAACCTGAAAGAGTCAGTACAGTACATTTATTCAGTAAAATTTTTAGTTCTGCCATCAGCAAATAGGCAGGGGCCATCAGACTGTTGAGCCTGAATAATAGCCCACCCATTGCTACCATCTGTTATTGGCAGGAGGCATGGTCAGTCCATTTACCCACCCACAGTATGCTTTTCTTCCTGGCATGCTGAATCTCTCTCCTTGTATTACAAAGAGATTTAGGGCCCTTGCTATTTTGGTAAACCCTACACAAATGACTAGATAGGTGAGTGGAGTCTTTAGAATTCATTTATTCAGTCCTTGCATCCATGTTAACTTCTCAAATAATCATACTCATCAGTCCTAATTGTCTTATTCTGATATAGCTATCTATCTACTCAGGCTTGAATTAATGTTACCCATTTATTTCCTGTACACTATAGAAAAGGAACAATGCACTATTGATCTCAATTTGCTTAGAATCAACACTCAAACCTTTATCAGAAGCACAGGGCTCTGTTTAGATTAGATGATCCCCATCTAGCATAGAAGATAATATGCTTGCAATTTTAAAAACAGATTACTTTTACTTTTCCACTTGTACTTCTAAAAGTAATCTGCATTTTGATTTACATACCTAATGAATAAATTATAGTTAGATCCATTGTATATGGTGTGTCCTATTTACTTGAATAAAGATCCTGATTTAGAAATATTCATTCATCATGATAAATAATCCCATCTTGTTTTCAGAGAGAAAAATCAAGCTGCTAGAAAATATTTAATCAATCTGGCTTTATAACCATTATAGAAATGAAGTGTGTGTCATCACTGAAGCATGCTCTGGCAGGTCTTCTTTTTCAATCATTGGGGAGAAGAATTTGTTTATAGCTAAAATATTTATGATTTTTTCCTGCTTTAGTCTTCCCTGGATCTAATCAAATAAAATGAATAAGTATAATTTATAGAAAGAAAATCATGATTAAAATATCATAATATAAAACTCATTTTACATCACTAGTACTTTTCCCCATTGAGCCTAAGTTGTCAATATCCTGGTCAAATGTGATGCTGTAAGGAGGCTGGCATGACCCAAAAGGATAACTTGGAGAGTGACAACTTCCAGGTCCTTCAACTCCCTTCCAGTCCCTGTCAAAATATCCAGAATGCTTTTTTTTAATATGTCAGATTTGGGGTGAGGGGCAAGGCAGGAACTCCTGGATTAAAGAAGGCTTATACTCTTGTCTCCAAAGGCTTGGACTCTTTATAGCCAGAACCACTCAGTGCCTTAGCCATCCTGTTGCAGCAATAGTTGGCTACAAACTACTGTCAGCACAATGAGTCCATTTGGGGAAATCCCCCATTACAGCATTTGGTCCAGAATTATCTGCTCTTTCTGTAAAAACCTCAAACAAATATCTCTGCCAAACCCCACCCTCCATCCCTTTACTTTCTCTTTCAGCCCATTTCCCTAGATAAAACCCTCTTTACTATTTGTTCCCTCCAGAGCTAATCTCTACCAGACCTAATCAGATCTACCACTTTTGATTATTCATTGAAATTATCCTCTTTCTTGACCAGCCTAGGACCAGCTCCACAGGGAAGATGCTAGCACCCATCCTGGGTGCAAGCCCCTATGTCACCCATAGTGATTCTGTGTAGCAACAGAAATCAGCTGCCAATAGCTTTGTTTTGGCGGCGTGGTTTATGAAATCTTCCTTTCACAATGTCCTAAATGTGTACAGGAATCTTCAAGAGTTTCACTTTGATTCTGCTCTGTTCACCTGAGCCTTGCCAGCGTAATTGATACTCATTAGCCCCTACTGGGCAGTGCTGTGCTAGCCTGACAGTTGTACATTTTATTAAATCTGTGTCACTACAGCACTATTCTTGGCAATGGTGTTTTAAAATATTGCATGTAAGGATATCTCACAGGGTTGTTGTGAAGTTCAGGTAAAATAACACATGTGTAAAAGCTTTTCAAAGAATAAAGTATTACAGAAATAAAAGGAATTATTACACCATTTAATTATTTTGTTTTCTGTTTCAATGGATCATTTTTCCAATTGACCTTTATAGTCATTTTGAACATCTGATCTTGTAATTGGAGATTTAATCATGTAGTATAATATGAAATCTGCAATTTGTTTTAATTTGGTGTCGTTGAAGTCACAAGTCTATTCTACAATGATATTACTACCAGGAGAGATAAAAGTTTTCCTTGGTGGAGACTATATTATTTCTTTGATTCTCTTCTCTAAAGTAAATATATAAAAAGAGAGATAGAAGGGGGGAAGAGAGGGAGAGAGAGGGAGAGAGAGAGAGAGAGAGAGAGAGAGAGAGAATCACTCTATACTTGATAATATTTTGCACTATATTATTTACCAATTTATACCTTATTATTTCATCAATCCAACACATATTTCCTGAGCATCTAGCATCTACAGGCACTCTATTACGTAGTGGTAATAGTGAAATGAACAAGATATAGCAGCTCATGTCAATAAACAATCTAGTAAATATAATGTAATATAATATCCTGGTTGAGAACCTGGAACAGAAAAAATAACATCAGATAAAAACTAAGGAGATCTGAACAAGATATGGCCGTTAGCTAGTAATTATGTATCAATATCAGTTGTGACAAATGTGCCATATTAATGTAAAGTGTTAACAATAGAAGAAATTTTATGTGGGGTACATGCAAACTCTGCACTATCTTTACAACTTTTCTGTAAATCTAAAACTGTTCAAAAGTAAAAATTTTATTAGAAAAAGAAACACTCTAGTGGGTAAGAAATACAGGAGAATTGATATGTAAAAGCATACCTGAGTTATACATTTTATAATAAAAATATGTATAAGGTGGTTTAAGAGTACAGAAGAATGCCACAATAATCAGTATTATGACAACAAGTGAGTGGGTTGAGTGAGGGAGATATTTGGAGGGTTTCCAAGACATAAGTGTTTAAGGAAAAATGGGAATTTGCTTGACATGAAATGTGTGTGCCCTGAGGGGAGGGGGAGGGGATAGCAGGGAGAGAGGAAGATTAGAAGAGATAAGAATGTTCTAGGAAAAGGAAACAATATGTGCAAAGGTCCTGAGGCGTGAGAAAGCCTTTTGCTCTGGGAAACTTATTGGAGAAAAGGGTAATTTTGTGTGTGTGGGGGTGTGTGTGTGTACTTTTGCATGCACGATTCACAATGTTTCTGAAAAAATATGGATTTACAATGCCATCACTCCTATTCATGTTCATTGAATTTAGTCTAGCAATTTGACCATTTTCTTTTGGTAAATTACCTGTTCTAACCTTTCCCTATATGCTTTCATCCACATATAATTATCCAGGTAATTAAATAATGGAAATTAGCAATATTTGATACTCAATTGAGATAATTTATTTGCTCAAGAATGAATGCTATTTTTCAGAACAGGATGAATGAAAGGTAAGTTTGGAGCTGGACTGACTTTTGAAAGATTCCAGACAACTAGAGATCACAAATTTCATCAGGGAAATATGTATTATAAATGTTTATGCCAGAGTGCTCACACAAAATACTGACCAGGATAATCCATTTTAGACTGTGTCTGGATGACTATAAAATATATTTGGGCTTTACTAGATTTCATCTTAGCTTCTCTCCCAATGTATCCTCTGGATTCCCTCATAACTTTCTGACCCTTCCTCAGTCTTTTGCGACAACTCCTCTTTCTCTGAGCACCTCTCAGATATAGACATTCTTTTCTTTTCATTCTACACACACACACACATTGTCTCTCTGTCTCTGATCCCATCCATCTACTGCTATAGCTTCCGCCACCCCATTATACACCAATAAGTCCTAAATCATTATTTTCAGCCAGACCACTCTCCTGGGCACTAATAATCTCCAAATGCCTGCTAAACATTTTTACGTGAAATTCCTTAGTCATCTCAAATTCAATGTGCCACAAACCAAATTCATTATTTCTTTCTGTCATAAAAATCCCACCATTAGTCTTCTGTGCTGTAGCTCTGTCCATGACACCATCTTACATATACTTATTTGTGCTAAAAACACTGTAGTTATCTTTAACTCCTTCATCTTCCTCATTTTCCACATCTAGTTGGTAAGTTCTGTCAGTTCTGTGCAAATGAGAACTTCCTATCTCCTTTCTTAAAAATCTTCACTAGATCTTCAATGCACCTAAAATAAAAACAAAACTCCTTTCAATGGCCTACAAGGCTCTATGTACCTCTCCAGACTCATTTAAAGTTTTCCACATATAACAAATTTTAGCCACACTGAGCCTTTTTCCACCTTCTTCCCTGTGCCCCAGATTTTGCTTAGCTAATTCCTACTTATCCGTGGGTTCTCAATGTAACTGCTTCCCTCTTTTTCTTAGGAAAGCTTTTTCTAACCCCATTTCTTCCACTAGATTAGAATCTCCTGCTAAGCACTTTGAAGGCACTCTGTGTCTTATATTTGTATCACTTATCAATGATAATTATTACTAATATCTGTTGAGAACTTAATATGAGATGCATGATATTTGTATCCGCATTTAATAGATAACGGTTTGAAAGGTTAAGTAACTTGTCTTAGGTCACACAACTAATAAATAATGTAAAGATTCTGAGTTCAAATTGCAATAATTTTAGAACCAACACTCTGAACCACCATGTTATATACTGCATCCAAATTTATTGGGACAGGAATTATATCTATCTTGCCCAATGCTGTATCTTTAACAGCTAAATTGGTCCTTGGCACATAGGAGGTGCTCAATAAATATTTGTTGAAAGAATAAACAGCCGTGTGAATGAATTACTTGGATTTGTTCTCTCCCGTCCATTTCTCCTTTTACTGCTCCCAGTCCAGTCATTCATCGCTTCTCACCTGGACCAATTTGAGAGCCTCCATGTGTTCTCTTTGACTTGCTTTCTGGACCTAGGCTGGGAGTCCAGTTTGCAAGGACTCTGAAACTTTTCTATTTTGATTTCTTTGGCTTCTCACAAATGTCTTTCCACTGCAGATGTGCTACAGAGGAAGCCAAGATATTTCCTGACCTTCAGAAGTTCACAATTTAATGTGGGAGACAGACTCATATGTCAGTAATACTGATAGAAAACAGACTGCATGCTGTCAGTATGGAAAAGGAAAATATTTATTCTTACCAGCAAATCAAAGGCAGTTTTTAGAATTTAAGATTTAAGTTGGACATTGATGGAAGGGTAAGATGATCTTCCTAACACATATATCTGATTAGATATAGGTGATCATGTTACCTCCTGGCTTAAAAACTTTCAATGACTCTCCATCACATTCAGGATTAAAGCTAAACTCAGTAGCATGTAAGAACCTCTATGAACTGGTGCCTGCATGCATCTCCAGCCTCATCTTCTGCTATTTCCCCATTTTACAGCTTACACTTTTCTAACTATGTCATGTTGCTTAAACTTATATGTCTCTATAAATCATTCCTGTACCCCCTTCCTCTTTTTATCTAGTCAACTGACTCTTAAGTTTCTGCCATAGCCTATTTCAAGTAGCCCCTCCTCACTGAAGCCTTTTTAACTGACAGATTGTGTCAAAAATCCTTTACTTTTTGTTCTAATAGCATCATATACCTTTCCTTTATAGCACTTATATTCAGTATACACACATTTATTGTGAGACTATTTGATTATTGTCTGATTCCTCCACTAAATGTAAGCTATAAGATGGCAGGGTCATGTCTACTTTTTCTCACAATGTATATCTCCATCATCCAGCAGAACAGCATATACTAGATGCTCAGTAAATAATTGTTGAATGAATAAATATTGATCCTTTATGTCATATCTTTACTTTGTATATACCTCTCTTATTGCACACATCTTTGTACATGTCTGTTTTCCCTACTATCTCGAAGGCAAGAAGGCTTTGATGAAATTACATACATGATAAAGATGGAAGTACCAAGGACAGTCTTCATAGATTTGCATGTTTTTTCTATAAATAAGAAAAATTGGTCTCAAAAAGTTCAAAAGATTGGCCCAAAGTCGCACAGCCAGTAAATATTCCAAATTGGATTCCAAATAAATTTTCATAACATAATAAATGTATTTGCAAATGGTGGCACCTATTCACTGAAAATTGTTTCAATGACTACTTCTCTATTTATATATCATTTTTCCCATCAACAAGTAGCAGTGTAACATCTGACAGATTTGGATTTAAATCATGGTTTGTACCACATGCTAGCTGTGTGACTTTGGGCAAGTTACTTAGGCTCTCTTAAGCTTCTATTTCTTCAATTTTTAAATTTATATAATTAAACCTATCTTGCAGAATAGTTGTGAAGATTATAAAAGGCAATGCATGGAAATGCCTAGCATTTCCGGTGGGGAGGGAGTTGGAGGATGGAGGGTGCCATATTAATGGTTATTTACTGTAAAAATATATCCATTCTCTTACTGATTTTTACTGATAACACTGGGCCAAAATTCAAATAGTTGGGTGGTCTTTTTTTGTGATTTTAACAGACATCTTCAATTTCAAAATTCTAAATTCACTGAATCTACAACTTGTTCCATAGTCATATTATCTGGGTTGATTTGCTATCCTGGTTTCTCAATTTGCTAAGTAATAACGATAAATTAATTATGTTGCACTTTATATTGCTTTAAAGCACTGTTCAGCAATAAAAGACTATTGTTGCCTTGTTTCCGCTCATAGTTTCAATTAACTGATGTTGGAGTAAAGATGCATGCTTGTAGTGGAGAAAAGCCCCGCTAATTGTTAAGCCACCACTGTTTGTAGCTGCTTGTTAGTATGCTCTGTATTATTTGACTTGGTGCCATTTCAAGTGTTAATTTTAAAGTTCCTTTTTTCCTTATTACACATCTTTGTGCCATACTACACCAGTAACTATAAGAGACAGCTTAGAATCTCTGCCACCTTTTCCCCTTTCCTAATAAGCTTTTTCTCACAAGGATAATTTAAAATTGCTGTTTGTCTTCAAACAATGCCTTTCTTATCATGAATCAGTATACTATGCATTCTGTTAATTAGCACTATTGCATTTAATATTCAGACACACATAAACCAACACAGAAGTTGAGGATTTAGGCTGCTTTCTGAATAAATGTTACATTTGTAAATACTTAACACCAACACCTTTCTGGTTTTTAAGCAAAACTCACTTCTTGCTTAAAATATCCAGGTGCTATAATTGAGGTCGAAGGGGCCATATTTTTGTTTAAATCATGTGGATAATTGCTCCAATTCTCCACTTTGTGTGAAGCAACTAATTGAGTGAAATTTCCACTGAAAATTTCAGAGAAAAAAAAGTGAAAAATGAGCGTTGAGTATCTTTAAGCCCAAAAAAGTAGCTTATTGCCTGAAATTACCAGTTATTTAGTTTTACAACCTTGGTGCATTACCATATAGCCATGGTGAAATTAGAAGAAAGAAAAATAAACATCCCTTTAGCATGCCTACCACACTGCTTGATCATATATACTCAGTTAGTATCACACTAAATTCTCACTTTTGATTTCTCATTTTATCTCTTGAAGTAAGTTTATGTTGTGAAAATTTATGTCAGTATAGAATAAAACATGATTTGAGAGCAGCTTAGCAGTTCCCTTTATTTCAGCCAATTGTCACAAACAAGCTTTGGATATGGAGAAAAATTCTAGAGGTAGAAAACTAAGTAAGAACTAGAGTAATCTGATCAACCAGAAATGTGATGATTAACTAGAAATGTTTTCACATATATCATTTTTATTTTGCTAGAACACAGCCTAGGAAGTCAGATAAACAAATGACAAGTGTGTAGGCACACTGCAAACTGGAAAAGAAAAGTTGGTGTTAAATATTTACAAATGTAAAAGAGATCTGGGATATCTTAAAGTCTATGAAACTGATTGTTTAAAAACATCCCTGAGGGCAAATGCTATCAAAATTATAATGAGAAACAAAATGGATGTTTAGCAATCCAATTTTCCCCTTTGAACTGGTGAATGAACCTTATTTCACAGACTTCTATTACATAAAAAGCTTTCTAAAAATCTATTAATAGACCCACTTTACCATATGGCCAATTTGTATTAAACTCATTTCATAAAGGTAGCTGTTTGCCTTATTCAGAGAAATTGCAAAGGGGGAATTTTTTTAGAAATCTATCTTTGCTTCTAAATAATTTTACTTTTTCAGTATTGTGGAGTGAGGAGAAATGTTACATAAAAAATAAACTTCTGACTTGCCCCACTATAATTAAGGCTTATCTCATCTGCTGTGACTTGGGTGGAAATGTTGAACAGCTGTCTGATCCACCCCTTATACCCCTCATGTGATATCTCTCCAACTATTTAAGACTTGTGGTTAAGCTAACCCTTCAGTTCTCTCAGGCTTCTTTTACCAGGGCAATTTTCTAAGACTTTCAAAGGAATCACTTTGGCTAGCTTACCCTGGCGCTTGTCTAAATACTCCACATCTCACTTGGGCCGTATATGCTGAAACTGAATACATTATTCCACACGGAAAACGTGATAAAAACCTAACTAATGCAGAATATACCAAGAAGATTACATTTCATCCCCTTCATGCTATTAATATATCTATATATAAGATAATGTTCACCGTTTACAACCATAGGGCATTCTATTACTGGCATTTCTGACCTATGACTCCCATAGGCTCAATGCAATTATTTGCTATACTTATACATAACAAATCCAGGACCATCTTGTACTCATTTCTGTAAGCTGGTATTCCTCCCTAAGTGAGCTTGCCTTTAATAGACTTTGTCTCATTTATTTTTACCCACTTCAGCTTGTCAAAGTCGTTTGGAATCCCAATCTTATCCCACCTCCCCAAACCCCCATACTGACAAAGGCAGAATTCACTAAATCTGTATAAATTCCTCAGAGAAAGTCTCAAACATGATACACCTATTTGGTGGGTCTGCACACAGTCATGATACTAAGACAAAACATTTCCCACTCCTCTGCCCCTTAGTCACAGCCTAATAAAACCCAAAGGCTTGTTTCTAGATGTTCTTACCTGATTCTCAGGTCTCTGCTGATGTTTGAAGAATGGGAGGCAACAGCACAGGCTTAAATTGGAGTCAGCCCTACAGCCAGATGCTCTACGATGTGTCCTTCTAGAACTCATTGCACCTCAAAGTGGGTACTGTCTATAAATGTGTTCCCCCTGGAATACAGCCTGAAAAAAAACATATGACTTGGGGTGTGACAGTGGTGGAACTGGGAAACAAGGCAACTCAATACAATGGGAGCAGAAGGGATGGGGGAAGAAGTTCCCAGAACAGGAAATCTCACCTTAACCCTTGCTCTCTGGGGATGCAGAGAAAGCTTTACGCTGGCTGTAATAAATTAAAAAGCAAACAAACCAACAAACACACAAACACAAACCGGAGCAACTGTTTAGGTCAACTCTTTGTCTTGGACAAGAGGAAGAGAATGCAGAAGAAAGGGTGAGTGAGACTCCACCCACTACAAAGCCTAAGCTTTACATACCCCTCGGGCAGGGAAGGGAAATGAAAATAGGCCCAAAGGGGAAAATAGGCTGAGTTATTTCCTCTTCCTCTATTTTCTCCTGGGATGTTCACTTACTTGTTCTTACTTAAATTCCTGGCATTCCCATCTCAGTGCTGTCTCTATCCCTGGGTAGTTCCTGGCATAAATATACTCTTCCACCTCAGCCCAGACCTTCTGGGCCACCAGCCAATTGGCCATGTCCCCTCTATCAATAATTAGATTGTCCCTAATTATACAGCATTTAGTTGCTACAAATATCAACATGAGTAATTAACTTGGACTGTGAACCTGATTGACAGCATCTAGTATGTCATAGCATTCAATACATATTAAGTCATAATAAACCAGTGTATTATTATATCGATGTAAGTTTGTGGTAAAACTTAAAAAAATAGATTATACCAAAGTATTTAGGTTTTTGAGAGATTAAAGTGTTTACCAATTGAAAAGATACTTGACATTTTAATTTCCATAGTATAGATGTAAGTAAAGTTAATTTGCAACTTTAAGCACTTCGATTTTTGTGGGACAGAGTACAGCTGGAGTCTGATATTAGATTTTTATTTTATTTATTTAAAAGTTATACTCCACCTAATTCTAAAAAGGATTCAAGGCAGCTGACATTGAATTGGAGATGTGCAATATTGTCAATCATACATTAAATTGTCTCATTCAAATATTTTAAAAAAGAATGATTCTATATATTTGCACCATTCCTATTCTTATTTAAATGCCTCCAAATATAATAACTAGGTTGAAAAACAGTTTTTATCCTTTTTAGGGAACATTTGGTGATAAGGGGGATTGCAAAGAATATTGCTGAAAGGGCAGACCTTCATTCTGATGAATAGTGGCAGAACGTTTTTCTCCATCAAACTAATGTGTTCCTATCTCCTGCCCTTTCAACTGTCTCAAATAATGTAATGTAGTGTAATAGAAAAAAATCACGTTCTGCCCATTAGAGGTAAATATCATTACTACTATATGATGGTATATGATGGTGTCTTTTTTCCACATTCCTCAAAGCTACCCTTTGAAAACATTTCCTCACATTAGCTGTTAGAATCAATTACCAAGACATCAAACTCATGATTGCTAGAGACCCTGGATTGAGTTAATACTGGGCTATCAGCATTGTGGCTGATATAAATAAAAACAATGAAAATAGCATCCAATTTTATGGACAAGAGTGGTTAAGTTTGAAGAAGAGCAAAACGCAAGAAAAATGGCAGAAAAAAATCTAGGCTAGGCAATATACTAGATGCTTTACATGTTACTTCATTAAATCTTTCAAATTCTACAAAGTAGACATCATTATCCCCATTTCACAGATAAGAAAACTAAAGTTCAAAGAGGTTAAGTGCCCACAGCTAATTAGTGGCATAGCTCAAACTGGGATTGAAATCTGCCTGGGTCAAAAGGCTGTGTCTTTCTCAACACTCACCACCGTGGTAAAGGGAAAACATAAAATATTAAAAACAATTGATCTCATGAAGACAGAGAGTAGAATGATGATTATCAGTCTGGAAAGGGTAGCAGGGAGGGGAGTTAAGGTGGGGGTGGTTAATGGGTATAAAAATATAGTTAGATAGTTAGATACAATGAGCAATATTTGATAGCACAACAAAGTGACTATTATTAACAATAAGTTAGGGTATACTTTAAAATAACTGAATGAGTGGAATTGGAATGTTCCTACTACAAAGAAATGTTAAATGCCTGAGGTAAGAAATACCCGAATTACCTGGATTTGGTTAATTGACATTGTATGCCTGTATCAAAACATCACACGTAACCTATAAATGTATATAACTATTATGTGCCCATAATAATTAAAAATTTAAAAAAAATTAAAAAAGAATGAGACACAAAAACAGAAGCTAATTTCCAACAGAGTGGCTACTCATACCTTTCTTCACTGTTCTCATACTCTGCCCTAACAATAAAACAAAATAATATGGAGTCTCTATTCAGTTCCAAAGTATATTTATATAGTTGAACTGCTTCTCAATAAATTTTGTGTATAAAAGTTTATGAAGATTTTTGCATTTCTGCATTCAGAAATGAGGAAAAAATGAATTCTAAGGACTAAGGCTTAGAACTGTTAGTTCAAAGTATTAAATATCATTAGTATTCCAAGCCCCCAAACTTAGCCTGTGTGTTTCTAATCTAATCACTTATACAGCCATATAAACTCTTGAGATTCTATTCCAAAAAAATCAAATTAATGAAAAACATTGTCAGGCTACATTATAAATGATTAAACATGAGCTGACATGGATGTGGCATTAATATTCTAACACCAATGCACAATCAACTAAAGGTCTTTATTGGCTCTGTACATTCGTTGATGGTTTGACGGATTTGGTGAATAAGGAAGATGTTACAATCAGAGTGTACATGTAATAATAATCAAATATTTCAATCTTTAATGACTTCCTGGGGACATAAGTGTGTCCAATCTTGAAAACAACTTTTATTTAATCTTATTGCCCCCGCTAGCTATCACCTTATCTACTTTTCCTTCCATGGTCAAACTTCTCAAATGGTCTATATAAGCTTACTCCACTTTCTATGTAACCTTTCCAGTTTAGTTTTATTTCTGCTCCACCTCACTAGGGCAACTGCTTTCTCAGAGTTTATCAATAATCTCCTTGTTAAGAAATCCACATTCTCTCTTCAGAGCATGTTGTTGCCCATCACCTCCACCTTGAAACTCTTTCATTGACCTCCATAATACTATCATGATTCTTTTCTTTTCTTTCCACATACTTATTCTTTATTTACTTCACTGGTTATTCTTTCTTCTACACATTTCTGTGAAGTTAGATTTTAATGCTCTTGCTCTTTTTTTTTTTTACTTTTTACCTTAGAAATTTCAGTCATTTTCATGGCTTCTATAACATCTATGTTGGTGACAGCTAAAGGTAGATCTTTAGGCTACTTCCAGTCTTATACTTCCTACTGAAAATGTTTCCATGACTAGTAACCATTACTATAGATTCCTCAATTCCAAACAGAACTCACTCATCATATTTTCCTCATAAATATACTTTTGCTAACTCTCCCCTCCCCCAATTGTAACATTCTCTCATCTATGATTAGTAACTTTCCTTTACTCATTACATCAAGTCAGTCACGAGGTCCTATCAACTTCTTCCTTTCTTGCTATTCTTATTCCTCTAAATCAGCTGGACACACCTGTCCAAAGCCAGATCTGGACTGACATACAAAGCTACCACCAGCATTTTGCACTATGTCTTCAGAATCTCACCAAGTCTAAAACTCATGCTTTTGCTCTACTACTTGCTCTATCATGCCAGATCAGTGTATATTGACCACTTCTCTCTGCCAAGTCCCTCCCACTAAAATCTTAGTTTCAGGGATTTAGCATTTTAGGTTTAACACTTGTTCCCTTACAGGACATAATTTCCATCTTTGCCCTTCTGATAAGACTGTATGACGTGCCTAGTGGCCCTGCCATGCAATAAAGATTACTGATGCTGTGACATATTTCAAGAACTTATAAATGATGTAATTCTACTGCCTGCCTGCTTGTTTGAACTACAACTCCCTTGGAAACACAATCAGGGAAAAGTAGAATACACCGTTTCTGTCTTAACTTCTATATCCAGCCTAGATCCCATTGTCTATCATTTCGATCATTCTTTTACCAATTCCCTCACCTTTTATTTTCATTGTCCTTATATAGCATTCACATGATAAAATCCAAGCCATGTGTCAATCCAAATATCCACCTATTTGGCCCTACTATATTGAGCTCCTGAATGTTGTTGGAGAAAATGACAAATTGGTCTAATGGAAAGTCTTGGTCTCTAATCTCAACTTGCTTCCAATGCCACTCAGTAATCTTCCTATCTTCCTCTCTTTATAACAGCTATTTCAAACATTCTCTACTTCTCTACCATCACTACCCCTCTGCCCCATAGTCTCTTCAGACAATCTCACCTCCCACTATGTGGAGAAATTCAAAGCTATTATAAGAGAATCCCTCAAATTTTCTGCCATGCTGTCTATAAACATACCTGCTCAGCACTTAGTTTCTCTTGTCTTAACTTCTCTATAAACGTATCTGCTTGGCACTCAGTCTCTCTTCCTCCCATCCTGTCTCAATGGAACAGGTGACCTATCTCTGGTCTAATGCTAATACTTCTACATATGCTATTAATCCTATTGTTTCCTGATGTCTCAGGAGTTGCCACCATGCCATCAAGTCCCCCACCCCAAGCTCACTCATGCTCGCACGCACTCTCCCTCTCCCCTTCCCCACCTCGTATCTTTAACCTTTCCCTTTCTACTAGTTCTTCCCAATAGTATTGAAATATGCTTAAATCTCTATCTTAAAAAAAAAAAACATGGCTCCCCTTGACCTGATGCCCCCTCTATTTACTTCAACATTCTTTACTTCTATATATTAGCCAAGTTTCTTTAAAAAGATGTCTACACACATTGTTTCAATACCCACCCCTCAAATTCACTGTTTAATTTACTATAATTTTGTGTTTACCTCACTGAACCAGTGAAATTGCCAAAGTCAATAATGACCAACTTATTGCTATATCCAATGATCACACTGACCTCTCCCTCTTACTGAAATACCTCTTCTCCTTCTTTTGGTTGCTAAGACCCTATCCTGCTTTGCCTCCTATCTATATAGCTAGCGCCTCTCTGTCTTTTTTGGGGGACCTCTACTTCCTCCAAAATTCCTTTAAATGTTGGTTTTTCTTAGTGTTCTATCCTTAGCCCTTGACTTTTCTCATTTTATACCCTCTTCCCTATGTGATCTTATTCCTATATGTTAATAAATCACAAATTTCTTCTTCAACCCAGGTATCATTTCTTAGCTGTTAGATATATTCCACTTGAACTTCCCTCAGGCTACTCCATAAAACATATCCAAAACTGAACTTATCAACCTCCACATTCAACCCCAAACTGCTAGAACTGCTCCTCCCACTTTGTTTCTATGCTCAGTAAATGGCCTCTTCATCTACTTTGTCGTCTTAACCCAGAAACCTAGATGTCAACCTTGACTCTTTCTTTTTCTTCACTGAACTTCTCACCATTGCCTAGACATGGTCGGCCCTTTCACAATGTTATGCTTTTGCTTTTGTGAATAGTGCTTCCTGTACCTATAGTGCCTTCTCTTCTTCCTCTTTACCTAGGACATTTCCTACTCAACTCACCCACATTTATTCTTGCCAATATGATATTAAGTACCCCTCTAGGACTTCACTCTGCTGTGCTTCCATAACAGCCTATTCATAACTTTGCTGTGATAATTACCCCATTGTTTTATTCACTTCTCTATGTTCTCCATAAGACTGTAAGTAATGTGAATATAGAGGCTTGTGCTTTAGTCATATTCGTACTCATGTACTTAATACAGTACATTGGCACTTAAAAAGAGTTATTGAATAAATTTTTAAAGCTTAGCAGAATAAAGAAGGCAGACAGAAAGAAAAACTAGAGAAAATTATCAAAGTGGTTTTGGTAGGAAAATGTAGAAACGTCCAATCTATAGAAAATATTGATCTTTCCTTCATCTCTCAATATTAACACTTTTTAATCACTTTTTATGTGATTATAAAAAATATGTTCACTGTAGGACTATGGGAAAATACAGATAAATTTAAAAAATAATATCCCACAATGGTATCATTATTTTTGGATTATTTTTAAATATCTTCATAACAAAAAGTTATTAATATTTGATATACTTCTGTATATACTATGATTATTATTCCTTAAGAATGCTTAGAGACTCTATAATCTTTTCCACATAGTTTTCATTCCCGTGGGTTTCTTTCTTCAACCTAATGATAGAAAAATTGTTTGTAGCCAAGCAAGAACTGTCCTGCTTTAAACTGAAGTATTTTTTTCCCTCTGAAAAGTCTTTTATGATCATAGAAGACAAGTGATCAGTATCTCCCTTTTATCTACATAAACCTCCTTCATTTTCTTGAAGGCAGCAATTACATTATCCCTTATCCTTCTCCAGACAGAATAGCCTTAATTGAGTCAGGGCCTAGTCTCTATCTTGTTGATTATTTGGGTCTATTTTCAGAAAAGTCTCTCCAGTTTTTCCAGGTCTTAAACCAAATAGAATGCTATTTCCAGAAAGCAAATAAGCTAAAGAGCCATTTGATAATAATAAAGGAGATATCCAGCTTAGAAGATGAGAACCTGCATTTTAACAAAGCTCCAGGAATGCTTTTGTCTTTTCCAATCCTCTATTCAGACCCACACAGAAGCAATGTCTTCTTTTTTCTTGTTAATTCATGCCTGAAAATGAGGGTGTCCAGGGGTTAAAAAACACTAATGAATTACTCATCATATACAATTTCTAGCTCTTTATCAATGTCACTCTTCTTTTTCACACCCAGATTCCATGCAAAGGCAACATTTTAAAGATTAATAATAAAGGATTTCTGCAAGCTGATTGATTTGCAGCTGACTCACTCTACTTGGTTGAGGGTGATTTTTTCCCCTCAACTTCTGTAGCTACCTATGCCATAGAGACAAAAGTTCTTCATCATTCCATAAACTCTCTTACACATGGCTTTTCACTAAGAAGTCTGTTAACCAACTCAAAAATTTTGGCAAAATTATTTCCAATTAATTGATATACTCCACTCGTTCATGAGACTTTTCTCCTCAGCTTTATTATTCAGTGCCCACAGGGGAGGACAATATCCTGGCCTTCTGTGAGCCAGGCTGGTTTGTATCTCTCTTGCCTGTTTGTGACCCTGAAAAGAAAAGGACCAGAAAGAAAGTGGCCTGTGGTTGTTCAGTGTTATCTTTCACTACTATGGCCATCCCCTGTTCAACAAAGCCTGAAGAAAATAGATGCCATACTCAAGAGGACAGTATATTAGACTAGGCTAGTGTGTTTAGCTAAGCTGTAAATGAGGAAGATAGGCTTTTTGGCCTTGTACTTCTGTCTTTTTTCTCTCCTTCTTCTTTTCCAGCCCCTGCCTGTATGATGCCTAGGCTCCCGTTGTCTTTGTATCATCTCCCCAACTGCCCAGGTTCCCCACCCAAACCCATTTTTCTGGAAGAACCATCTATGTTCTGGGCCTTTCTCCTCCTATTTCTCACTAGCAACACTTAACTATAGTGTTCTTTCCTCTCAAGGCCTTGCTAGGAGATTGAAACTGATCAGAGAAAATAACTCATGCTAAGATATTAATAGATAATAAAGGCCTAATGAGTTTCTGCTCTGAGGTAGCAAATGAGGACCATGACAAAAGCCTTCCATGTCTTAACTCCAAAGTGTGGTACTTTCAGGCACTGTGGAAGACTTTTGAGAGATAAATTTGGGGCTTTCTCCAGTACCCCTTAAATCACATCCCACAGACAGCAGCCAGAATCTCTTGAGCTTCTGTTATAGATTGATAGCAGCCATACAGTCTCATTTTTTTCTTCTTTTTCTTCTTGCATCCCCTGTGAGCTGCAATCAGTGACAGAAAAGGACCTCTATATTTTATAAAATATTGCCTGGGGACACCTCTTCCCTTTCTTTCCCTTCCTCATAATGTGATTCTCCCTGTTTGGCAAGTGCTTAAGTGCCTGGACAAAGAGGCCTGTGTTATTAATTATGTATATATATCACAAGAGCTTCTGCAATGTGCTCTTTTTATAAACTGAAAGAATAAGCAAACCAGTAAAAGGATCATGTTGGTTAGCACTTAGGGGCAAATGGGCCTTCTGGGTTCAGTGCCCCTTTCAATCCCCCACTCTTGGCAATACCTAATTAGTGCTTGTGCATTGCAGGGAATGGCCAAATGGGGATGTGCCTTGCCAGGCCTCTGCACAATCCTTAGAGAGATCCACTCACTGTTACGTTGATCAAATCATTAGGCTGCGCTCTGCAACTTACATACATGCTAGGGATGGCATTTTAAAATGTTAATACCATGGATAAATCTAAACCCATTTAAGAACTGCTCGTGTGCTCAATTGAAAGCACTAAAGTTCAAACTATGTTTAATTATTTCCCATAAACACAATTCTCAAAGCTCTTTTTGTTTATTTCAAGTGAAGAAAATGCATTTTCTCCCTATTGTTATTAACTTAAATAGTGGATGGGAAAAGTTTTTTATTTATTTTCATTTTTTATTACCTTACCTCAGATTTTTCTAGCTTTAGATCTGGTTTATATAGCACCAATCATAGAAATTCTAAAACGAAAAGTCATACAAATTATCCAAACAGGGTTTTTGAAGGAAAAATATTTGGTAGCATTAAGCACAACAATTTCTCCTTTGTGATGAATTAAATGGAATTATTTTATAGACTGTCACCCATTGCTTTTAAAATTACTTCTGTTTTTATACTTGCCATGAATCACTATTAGCTCTCCATCTCCTTTTCTGTGTCTAAGTCTCTTTTCTCCCTCATACTCACAGCTACACATTCATTCACAGTTCACATTGTCAGAGATTAAATGATCATTCTTTGCAGCTGCTGTAACCAATGCCCCTTGTTTTTCTGAGTCATTGGAGTCAGCTAGAGGTGCTAGAACCCTTCCTGCCCATCTGCCTAATTACTAACCAAGCACTGCATCAGAAATTGCAGTAAGTAATCACACAGAAGATGCAGAAGGTATCAATTGTCTTGGGAGAAGGTGAACAAATAGGCAGAGATTATGAACTGTGTTTCCCTTTGATTTTAGCTGATATTTGTATTTAAATGAACAGCTTCTTAAAAGCCAGTCATCAGTTTTTACCTGAGATCTGGCATGCACTTTGCAGCAGCATTTCTTAGTACCCAGAAAAAAAGGAATGATATATCACTGCAGTAAAAATGAAAACGCTAATGCACACATGAGTAATGTTTTTCTCCTTTGAACAGTATATACTAACTCAGGCTATTTAGAATCATTTACTGATGAATGTACTGATTTAAAATGAAATATCCATTAAAATTAATAACCTATTCAACATTCCTGGGGAAAATTATGGCCATGAAAGCAAATGTTATTTTCTTCCTTGAAGAAATATTCCCAAAATGGTGAAATCTCTTAGATTTGCAATTAAATTAGAAATCTGGAGTAAGCTCTGATTTGAAAAATACTTTACAGAACATACAAATTGCCTGGCTCAAAGTTTTATCCCAATAAGCTCAGTGCATACACAAACACATATTCCAAGGGCTTCCCTATTTGAGTAATGAGTGAGATTTAAGGTTTCATTTTAGTTGACGGTTTTAAATATCCAGCCTGGCAGAAACTTCTGTGGTTTTAGAAGGAACAGCTGTTTTGGGGGTAGATATAATGTTTAATTGGTTTCTAGATATTATTTATTGTTTCCATGACTGTAGTCGCTGGGCTGATTTAAAGGGTGGACTCTGAAATGAGAAGCAGAGAGGTCCCAGGGGAAATACTAGATTGAAAGTAGGGACACTCAGTTCCTCACAACCCCCACCTTGTACCTCCTTTCCTCTACTTGCAGAGTAATAGAAGAAAATCACTTAACTGCACCATACCTACTACTTCACATCCTATAAAACTGGCCAAAGAAGAAAGTGCTCCACGTCTTAATTAGATACTTCTTAAAAAGTCCAATCTGCATTTTGTGATCAATACATACTTGTTGATGACAGTGTCAATTTTCAAAAGAAATCACAAGCTCCAAACTGAATCCTCACACTGCCATTTTGCCCCTCTGGCTTTGTCTTCTCAAGTTACAAACGGGGTCCACCCCCTAAAGCTGTAGGAAAAATCAGGTGGCTCATACTTGTAAAGCAGTAACAACAAAAGGACCTAAGGATAAAGCAGTCCACAAACTAGAATCCCTTGTTTCTGATTGTGCCTAAAAGCTCAGTTTACTGTAAACAGACATGAAGGTGTAGAGAGAGGTAGATAAAGCAGTTCATTATTCATCACTTAAGGCAGTTATAAAAAGGGACACATTTTCATTAACAGTGGGTTAGTAGAAAACCTGAGCTACTCAATCCATATTCAGTGTTTGCTCTGCTCTGCTGTGCTAAGTGAATACTGAGGGGGTGGGCAGAATGCTGTTAAATAAGATTCCAATTGAGAGTTTATTTTTCTGTAAGCCCAAACCAAGTGCTCAAAACTTCAGAGGTTTTGATTTTGATGAACTTTTTAGTAAGATAAAGTTTTGAGTTCAGCCCAAAGATTTCCGATGTCTTAAAAATCAATCTTATCAAACAATAACTTTGAAGCTGTAAATTCTTACCCTGCTCACTTTCCCCAGTGTTGCCCTAGGGCATGCCAGCTACCATTACTTTCCATCCATCCCATTCCCTGTCCCTTCATTTTCACATCTTCCCCTCACCCCCACAATTTTCCTATTTTAATGTCTTCTCATTCAAATCCCTTTGTAATCTACTCTGTAGTCCTTGAATTCTGACAGCTTTGAGATGTTTCATTTCATTTTCTCCTCTCTTTTTGGATAATATTTTCTCCTATTTTCTTCCAGAAAAAAAAAAAATTGGAGAAACGGTAGGTAGGGAGGAGGCATCAATATTTTACTTCTTTTGGTTAACTAAAAAAATGGTGGTCTGGTAGAGGCTTCCAACTTCATCTCTCCAAGGGAAGGAGGTGAGGAGCGCCAACAGCTGCCTGTGCATGGATTGCTCACTCCAAAAACAGCATTGCGAAATTGCAGAGAAGCATCGTGGGACACTTAGCACAAGAAAAAATGTGACGGGGGATACATTCACAAAGATCTGAGAGTTCAGAGAATACAGTAGAGATCAGAGCACGGGAAGGATGCCCTCGCCAGGTCAGCACAGTGCAACCTGACCTATAGATGGTCACACACCATCCCCACAGACTTCCCATCCACTCAGTCAGGGACAAGCCCAGAGTTGGTGCAAAGTTGTTGCATGAGGCAGCAGGATCTGTGGAGAGGAAGCAATTGTGGGAACCATACAGAACTCTCGGGTGCACTGTAAAGGGACTGTGCAGGGCCAGGTAGGGACTGTGCTGAGATACAGCTTCCCAGGACAGTACATGGGAATCTGGAGATGGGCACCTCACCCCTAAAAGTCAGCAGGACCAGGGCACAGGAGTTGATTGGAGAGCAATGGGATACACCCTTGGTGGCTGCCGCTGGCAATTGCCTCCGCGGGACCCAGGTGGGTTGAAGAGCGCTGCCTTCATGGGCGTGGCAGTCAGCAGCCATCTTTAAGGTCCCTCTCCTGGAGCTGACTGTTAGCTAGGTCTCTAGCTTCACCCCACGCCAGGCCCGTGGGCTTTTCTGCCTGGGCGTGACACGCTATGTCCTTGGAGGCCATGGACAGCTTCCTCCATGGGTTCCAGGTGGGACAAGGTCCCTGACCTGTATCGGTGGGAACTTTCTGTATTGGTAACAGTTTGTGGCTCGTCCATCTGCTCCTGCCTCCCTGGCTCTGGCCTTCTCCTACGTGATGGCCCTAGTGCCCACTCTCCAGGTCCCCATCCTCCCCTACCCCAGAGAATGGTCATATTAAAGGTTGCTGTGCCATAGTGATTCGATTTGTATAAGTATTGCTTCCCATGGCAACCGAATGCCTCAGGTGCCACAGGATGAACCACAGCAGCTGTCCCCAACCCTACTCACTTCATTAGGGAGTTTCGCTAGATCCAAGAAAGCCTTCAGCTGCCACTATTCTCCCTTGTGGGAGCATCCCCCTAGAGTAGACTGATGGGGATAGAGAGGCCCACCCACCTCACCTTAGGGTCTAGTGGTGGAAAAGGGGTGCACAATTGGAGGTCCCACTATCAGCCAGTGACACGCAGAGACACACATCAGAAGGCCAGACACACAAACTGTGGGGAAGCTCGAGAGCCCACAAGTGGTCTGCTTGGGGGGCGGGGAAGTGCCCAAGCTTGTGCACAGGGAAGAAAAACCTGGCTAGAGACCCCAGCAATTGCACCAGTTGGTCCCTCCCACCAGAAGCTGCCCTCCAAGCCCAGAAAAAGAGAGCTCTGAACTCCATAACAGCACTCCCCCCAGCCACCAGATAAGCAATCTCTGAGCTGTGTAGAAGTTTACTCACCCTAGCCTTCCCACTGCAGATGAAAGCTATCTTGCTCCTTTCCCCACCTCAGGGGGACAAGGGTCAAAGTAACCCCTGGGAGCTATAAGCCCTCTCCCAAAGCTTGGGGTTTTCACACACCCCACCTGGGGGACCAGAGCCTGCCACGGGCACAAGAGATTACATAGGTAACTGGCTCCTCCACACAAACTACAATCAACGCCAGCAGGAACAACCCCATAGCTAAAAATATCGCTTTCCATCTCAAGCTATTAGGGACCAGTGGATTTGTACCCTCAAGTACAATCCACCAGCTTGGAGCTCAAGCAGAGAGAACAAACACAGTATACTCCACTGTGAAGAGATAGAGACAACAGGTCAGAGGTAACCCAAGAGGTCCACAAAACTTGCTAAAATACACCTAAGGCAATACAGACCAGTACTCCTCTCCCCAGCTTTGCCAGGGAATGATCCTTGGGGTCTTGGAGACAGGACCATAAACTAGCCCTAGCACCCTCAGCTCTCAACCGAGAGGCCAGATGAGAAAGAATCAGCAAAAGAAATCAGGAACCATGAAAAATTAGAGTGAAAAGTCACCCCCAAAAGAAATCATTAGCTCCTCAGCAATGGATACCAACTTAAATGAAATGGGTAGAATGAGAGAAGAGGAATTTCATTTCTGGATTATAAGAAAGCTCGATGAAATTCAAGAGAAGATTGAATCCCAGCACAAAGAAACCACAAGAAAAAATGCAAGAAATGAATAAAAAATTTTCTAAAGAAATTGAAGTATTACAGAAAAATCAAATAGAAATTCTAGACATGAAAGAGGCATTCAAGGATCTACAAAACACAGTGTAAAGCCTTAAGAATAGGCTGGATCACGCAGAGGAAAGAATCTCAGAGCTGGAAGATAACTCCTATGCACCAAATAAATCAGTCAAAGAGAAAGAACACAAAAACAAGAGGCATGAACAAAGCATACAAGAAATGTGGGATTATGTAAAGAGGCCAAACATAAGGATCATAGGCATCCCTGAGGGCAAAGAAGGAAATGCACAAGGGCTAGAATATCTACTTGAAGGAATAATAGAGGAACATTTCCATGGTCTAGCCAGAAATCTCAATATCCAGGTATAAGAAGCACACAGGACTCCCGGGAGACTCAATGTGAAATGGCAATCACCACGCCACATAGTTATTAGGCTGGCCAAAGTAAACACAAAAGAGATACTTCTTCAAGCAGTAAGGTAAAAACAGCAGGTAACCTACAAAGGAAAACCTATCAGATTAACTGCAGATATCTCAACTGAAAACTTAAAAGCCAGAAGAGACTGGGGACCCATTCTCAGTCTTCTAAAACAGAATAATGGCCAACCCAGAAACCTTTATCCTGCAAAACTAAGCTTCTTATATGAGGGAGAAATACAGACTTTTCCAGACAAGCAATCACTGATGGAATTTGCAAAGACCAGACCTGCCCTGCAAGAAGTATTCAGACCTGCATTGTACACTAATCAGTGGAACAGACACCCACCAGTGTAAAATTACCCAAAAGCTAAAAGTCCAGAAACCAGATTCCACAATGCCTCAAGAGATAAAACAAAACAACAAGTCTACCCAACAGGATAAACAGAAATCTACCCCAAATATCAATTTTTTTCAATAAATGTGAATGGCTTGAATTACCCATTGACAAAACATAGGCTGGCTGAATGTACAGAAAAACACAAACCAAGTATCTGCTATCTCCAGGAAACACATCTTACACACAAGGACTCATTCAGACTCAAGGTGAAGGGATGGTGTACAATTTTCCAGGAAAATGGAAACCAAAAGAAAGCAGGGGTAGCCATTCTTATATCAAATATTATAAATTTTAAAGCAACAAAAGTAAAGAAAGACAAACGTGGTCACTATAGAGTAGTGAAGGGAAAAATCCTACAAGAAGACTTAAGAATCCTAAATATTTATGCACCCAACACAGGAGCACCCAGATACATAAAGCAAATACTGCTAGATCTAGACAACATAATAAATAGCAATGCCATAATAGCCAGGGACCTCAATACCCCACTGAGAGAACTGTACAGATCCTCCAAGCAGAAAATAAGCAAAGAAAAAATGGACCTAAATAGGACTCTAGAACATTTGGGCCTAATAGATATCAATGAAACACTCCACCCAAATAACACTGAACATACGTTCTTCTCATCAGCTCACGTAACTTTCTCTAAAATTGATCATGTATTATGCCACAAAACAGATCTCAAAAAATTCAAAATAATAGAAATTATACCATGTATTTTTTCAGACCACAGTGGAATAAAACTAGAAATCAATTACAACAGAAACACATATCTCTACCCAAAAACATGGAAATTAAACAATCTATGGGTGAACAACAATTGGGTCAAGGAGGAGATTCAGATGGAAATCAAAAGATCCTTCAAACTAAATGATAATGGGAACATAAGTTATCAAAACCTGTGGGATACAGCAAAAGCAGTCCTGAGAGGAAAACTCATCATCATAATTGCCCACATCCAAATACAGAAAGTTCACAAATCGGTAAACTATTTAATCATTTCAAGAAAATGGAAAAGGAAGAGCAAACCAACCCAAACCCAGCAGAAGAAAAGAAATAACCAAGATCAGATCAGAACTAAATGAAATCAAGAGCAAAAGAACTATACAGAAGATTAATAAAACAAAAAGTTGGTTCTTTGAAAAGACAAACAAAATAGACAGGCCACTAGCTAGATTGACCAGAAGCAGAAAGGAAAGGACTCTAACAAGCTCAATTATAAATGAAAAAGGAGAGGTCGCAACTGATATCACGGAAATACAAAACATCATCTTTGAATACTATAAAAATCTCTATGCCCCAAAACATGAAAATGTGGAGGAAATGGACAAATTCTTAGAAGCACACAACCTCACTATACTCAATGAGGAAGAGACAGAATTCCTAAACACACCAATATCAAACACTGAAATTGAAGCAGTAATAAAAAATCTTCAAACAAAAAAAAAGTCCTGGACCAGATGGCTCACGCCTGAATTCTATCAAACCTACAAAGAAGAACTGGTTCCTATACCGCAGAAATTATTCCATAAGATCGAGAAGGATGGAATCCTCCCAAACTCATTCTATGAAGCCAATATCACCTTGAAAGCAAAGCCAGGAAAGGACACAACAAAAGAAGAAAACTACAGACCAATATCCCTCATGAATATAGATGCAAAATTCTCAATAAAATACCAGCAAACCAAATTCAAATGCACATCAAAAAAATAATTCATCACGATAAGGTGGGCTTCATCTCCAAGATGCAGGTATGTTTCAACATATGCAGATCTATAAATGTCATTCACCATATAAATAAAAGCAATAAAAAAGAGTATATGATCCTTTCAATAGATGCAGAAAAGGCTTTTGACAAAATACAGCACCCTTTTATGATAAGAATTCTCAACAATATGGGCATAGACGGTTCATACCTCAAAATTTTTAAAGCCATATATGATAAACCCACAGCCAATATCATACTGAATGGGAAAAAATAGAAAGCATTCCCCCTTAAAACTGGAACCAGACAAGGTTGTCCACTATCTCTACTTCTATTCAACATAGTGTTGGAAGTCCTTGCCAGAGGAATCAGACAAGAGAGATGAATCAGGAGTGTACAAATGGGGGCAGAAGAGATAAAATTTTCACTCTTTGCTGATGATATGATATTATATCTAGAAAACCCCAAAGATTCAACCAAGAGAATACTGGAATTGATAAATGAATTCAGCAAAGTCTCTGGATACAACATCAATGCACACAAATCAGTAGCCTTCATATATGCCAATAACAGTAAAGCCAAGAAGCAAATCAAAGATGCAATACCTTCCACAAAAGCACCAAAGAAAATTAAATATTCAGGAACATTTCTAACTAAGGAGGTGAGAGACCTATATAGACAGAACTGCGAAACACTGAGAAAAGAAATTTCAGAAGATGTAAACAGATGGAAAACCCTACCATGCTCTTGGATCAGTAGAATCACCATTGTTAAAATGTCTATACTACCTAAAGTGATTTACAGAATCAACACAGTTCCTATCAAAATACTAATATCATTTTTTGCAGATCCAGAGAAAATAATTCTATACTTCATGTAGAACTAGAGAAGACTCCATTCAGCCAAAGCAATCTTAAGCAAAAATAACAAATTGGGAGGCATCAAGCTACCAGACTTCAAACTATACTACAAGGCTATAGTAACCAAAACAGCATGGTACTGGCACAAGAACAGAGACATAGACCAATGGAACAGGACTGAGAACCCAGATATAAAACCATCCTCATACTGTCATCTGATCTTTGGCAAAGTAGACAAAAACATACACAGCAGTAATGAATCCCTATTAAATAAATGGTGCTGGGAAAATTGGATAGACACATGTAGAAGACTGGAACTAGATCCACACCTCTCACCTCTCACAAAAATCAACTCACAATGGATAACAGACTTAAACCTAAGACATGAAACCATAAGAATTCCAGAAGAAAACGTTGGAAAAACTCTTACAGACATTGGCCTAGGCAATGAATTTATGAAGAAGACCCCCAGAGCAATCACAGCAGCAACAAAAATAAATAAATGAGACCTGATCAAACTAGGAAGCTTCTGCATAGCCAAGGAACCTATCACTAGAGTGAACAGACAACCTACAAAATGGGAGAAAATATTTGCATGCTACACATCTGACAATGGGCTAAAACCAAAATCTATACAGACCTTAGGAAAATCAACAAGAAAAAATTAAACAATCCCGTTAAGAAGTGGGCAAAGGACATGAACAGAATCTTTTCAAAAGAAGACAGAATAATGTCCAGCAAACATATAAAAAAGTGCTCAAATTCTCTAATCATCAGGGAAATGCAAATCAAAACCACAATGAGATATCACTTAACTCCGGTGAGATTGGCTTATATCAAATGTCCCAAAACAACAAATGTTGGCATGGATGCTGAGAGATAGGAACACTCATACACTGCTGGCGGGACTGCAAATTAGTACAACCTCTACAGAAAGTAATATGGCAATAACTCAAAGAACTAAAAGTAGAACTACCATTTGATCCAGCAATCCCACTACTGGGTATTTACCCAAAGGAAAAAAAAACATTCTATAATAAAGACATTTTCTCTCAAATGTTCATAGCAGCACAATACACAATTGCAGAGATATGGAAATAACCCAAGTGCCCATCAATACATGAGTGGACTGATAAAATGTGGTATATGTATACCTTGGAGTACTACTCAGCCATAAAAAACAATGGTGAATTAACACATCTGGTATTACGTTGGATGGAGCTAGAGCCCATTCTTCAAAGCGAAGTACCACAAGAATGGAAAAACAAGCACCATCAAATTGGTACTAACTGATTAATACTTATGTGCACACATGGAAATAATATTCATCAGGGGTTGGGCAGGTGGGAGGGGGGTGTAGGGGATGGGAAAACTCATACCTAATGAGTGCAGGGCACACTGTCTGGGGGATATTCACAACTGTAGCTCTTTCTTGGGCAGTGCATAGACAATATATGTAACCAAAATGTTTGTACCCCCATAATATTCTGAAATGAAAAATAAATAAAAATGAAATTGCTAACTCAAAAAAAATAAAAATAAAAATAAAAATTAAAGAATTTTGCTTCTTTATTTCTATTCTTGGAAAAAATAATATATATAAAATATTTAATATATACAGAATATATATATTATATATATATATGTAATATACATATATTTCCTCTATAGACCGTCATTCTCTTCTTTGTTCTTGGAATCTTAATTTATCTTTACATTTCTGCAACAATCCCATCTATCACTTTTTATGTTTTTCCCCCACTCTTAAAATACTCCTATCATTTTAATCCCTTTTATTATGTATACTTTCAAGCTATAATGGTTTACTGCTCAGGGGTTTCATGACTCCTTTGCTGACATGCTCAATCCAGGCAAGCTGGTTTGGTTAAAACAGAAGCTAATTTAAAATAAGAAAGCCAGATCAAAAGGTAGTTCTACTTTTAGTTCTTTGAGGTATCACCATATTACTTTCCATACTACTGGGTATCTACCCAAAGGAAAAAAAATCATCCTATAATAAAGACATCTGCTCTCGAATGTTTATAGCAGCACAATTCACAATTGCAAAGATGTGGAAACAACCCAAGTGCCCATCAATCCGTGAGTGGATTAATAAAATGTGGTACATGTATACCATGGAGTACTTACTACTCAGCCACAAAAAACAATGGTGACCTAACACCTCTTGTATTATCCTGGATGGTGCTGGAGCCCATTCTTTTAAGCGAAGTATCTCAAGAATGGAAAAACAAACACCACATGTACTCGCCATAAAATTGGTACTGATTGATCAACACTTACGTGCACATATGCAAGTAGCATTCACTGGATGTCCAGCAGGAGGGAGAGGAGAGGAAGGGATGGTAAATTCACACCTAATGGGTGTGGTATGCACTGTGTGGGGATGAGCACATTTGTAGGTATGACATGGCTGGCACACAGGAGATATATGTAACCTCAATGTTTGTACCCCATAATATTCTGGAATAAAAAATAAAAAAATAAAATATCACATGTAAAAAATAAATATAAAAAATTAGAAGGCGAAGACAATCTTTTCTAATACTTTTTAAAATTATTTTTTGTCAGGATAAGTTTTGACTGTACCCTTGGTTAAGAAGAGGATGCTAAAGATTTCTGATATTATCTTAGCCTTCTTTTACAGGGGGATAACATACTCTTCACATTGCATCATCAATCATAATCCTTTATGGAAAAGTACAGATGGGTTAGAACAGAATTCAGTGTGGTCTTTTTTATTTCCTTATTGCTTTTTTTCTCCTGCATTTCCTTTCTTAGCAGGATTCTTAGTAATTAATAATATTAATAATAAAAATCCTCTCAAAATATCCTATGGTCCAATTGGCCTAGATCAGCTGTCTCCAACAGTTAGATAATAATCTACCCTTAGATGTTAAAGCCTTACCTGGGTGGTCTCCAAGCCAGGTAGATCAAGTGTGGAAGGGCTGACATGCAGGTTAGTTTCCCTAATCACACATTCCTCTCTATGGTTTACATACAGGCCCAGTGGAGAGATGCTGCAAGCAACAGTCTGGTTCAGAGGGGAGCTACTCCTTTAACTTACAACTCATACTCCCCTGCATGCCTGCAATGATCACAAAACTTTAGTGAAATACCTATGGTTCCTCATCACAGAATGGTTGTCAATTTATTTCTTTTAAGATGATTTGACAATCCCCAAAGAGAGAAAATATATTGGAGGTCTTGACTACTATGACCAAAATAAAAAGAGGAAAAGCAAACGTGAAAGTTGTTGCTTTAATCAAAAGTCAGTCTCACATTGTGGACAGTGGAATGATTGTTACCATCCAGCGATTAGGCACTACAAAGAAGTTCAAGAGCCGTAAAGACAATAGTCTCAGAGAGGTTTGGGAAATACAAGTCAACCAATCACACAGTCACATTTCCCAGGACTCATATTAAACAGACAAGAAGAATGGAATTATACTATTCTTATTAAGCCACTCAACTAGAAAATGACAAAACAAAGGATACATCAGCAATGGATCCCCACATCTCCCTTCAACCCCCTACCTTCCATCCCCATTCAGAACAGGAAAGTAGATAAAATGAACAAAATATTGCAGATTGGCAGCAGGCCAATGTAGAAGAAAACTTGCTAACTACAGCCAAAATCAGTGCCATTAAATAGGAGGTTGCAGAAGACTGGGGACTTCACCAACCAGTAAATAAAGGGGCTCCTATAGCTGATGAATCAGAAGATGGAGCTATTGTTTGGCATGATGAAAGGAGACAAATAAGGACAGGGCAAGTGGTACCTGTGAATGAAAGAATCTATAAATGTTTGACATAATAGAAAACCATATTAATGTTACTGTGAACATATTTAAGGATACTAAAGCTCCATTGGAGAGAATTCCAAAAGCTAAATATCATGTAATTTTTCAAGTATTAAAAGTATTCCAAAGAAACCACAGTGAATCTATTTCAAACTCTAGTTATTCTTTGTTTAAATATTTATTTAAAAGTTATGTTTAGAAAGAAGAAAGAACAGCCTAGCCTAAAGCCCACAGATAGAAAGTTGTGTCCCACATTAGTATAGATTATGGATATCACAGCACTATCTATAAGAAGTGATAATAAATAACCTTAAATGCTTTCTTTTAATTAAAATTGGGGTTTCACACAAGCTCCAGCCTCAAAGGGCAGGAACTGAGTTGGGCAGAAGGGAAGACAAATCACCTGTTTAGAAGATTATTCGCATGGAAAGTCCAATAAGGATTTCCAGAGGAACCAAAATAAAAGCTATCCTGACTACAACTGTTCCAAGTTGAGTATTGGGAAGACATGCACTCAATTATAAGATTTTGGAATTTGAGGAAAGCATTTGGGAAACAAATATTATATTGCTGAAGCAACATGCATTAAACAGAATGGGATATTATTTAACAGACAATTATTCAAACATTACTTATGGGACTATCTGGACAAGAGTGTACTATCCAAATCCATTAGCCATCTGAGAGTACTGGGCTCTGAATTGCTGCAGAATTTTTAATACCATGCCAATACCCAGAACTATTGCAAAATATTTCTTGGTAATATTGTAAAAACCAGCACTACACAGTACTGCTTCAAATTGGTATAGGAGATGGTGTATTAGTTCCTTGATTATACTGCAACAACCTAATAGCAAAATCAGCCTTGAAAACTGAGCTTCACTGTTCCGAGTTATATTGATTTAGCCAAGGTTTTAATTGTAAAACTATATCAAATTATCTTAAGGCTAAAAACAGCTTGCTAAATGACACTGAAAGGCTTGGTGAGTTAGAATAGTGACAGTCATTTTAAATGGTCATTAAAAATAACACTAAGACCAATTATTTTGAAATTTATAAAAAATAAAATGCCATATGCCTTTTAGAAAAACTAAAAGATTCCAAATTTCTCTCAAAAGGTAAAGTGATCAAAGCACATATCTGACTTAAAAATGTATGTGGAAATTCTTAAATTATATTTGGTCAAAATATGGGTAATGATCCTAAGATTCATCAGCAAATTAAGAGAGATTGACACATGAGAAACACAGGGTTGATTTAAAATAAGATGCAAGACCTCACCGTATTTAGTTCACCAGCAATTAACTTTCAAAAAAAGCTGTCAAATAATTCTATGATTATGTCTGATCATCACCATAAGATGCACTGAGAAGGAACTATCTCACAACAAACCAATAAAATTTGACCAAGGCATAAAGAATTTGGCCATTAAGCAAAACCTCTAACACAGTGAAATATTCCAAAGTAGCTATTATATTTAGTATCTAAACATTATATAGCACTTTCACAGTTTACAAAGCACTTTCACAAGTATCATCTCTGTTCATCATCACAACCACCCATTTAAAATTGGCTTCCCATGGACTAAGTAGCGTGCTCAAGGTCACAGCAACAGAGCCAGAACATGAAACCTGACCTTCAGGTTCCAAGTCCCTCTAACTCTGTTGTTCCACAGTTGTCTCTCAATAGATACATTTTTAAAAAAACTTACATAAAACAAACAATTAGTATGTAGCTTTGGCAAGAGGAGAGAGAAATTTCTAGGCATCAGTTTGGTAACTAGAGAGGGTTCAAAAATCTTGGTTATAGACCATGTCCTAGTGACAATCTACAAAGTGGCATTTATAGACACTAGTTCATCTTAACAGGATATTTCTAGTTCAAAAGCAAATCACTGTAATAATATTGGGCAACTGATTTCATGTTATGAAGAATTTATACCAGATTAATCTGAGGGTTTTTTATTTATGTTTTGATCACCATAACAGCAATAGCATAAACCAAAGAACAATAATTGTCCCATTCTGGTTAAACAAAGAGCAATACTGCACCCTCTTAGGAGACAGCTTCTTCTTAGGTGCTTGTATTTGGATCCAGATAGAGGTAAATTCATCCATTCTCATCATTAATAATTCAAGAGGACTAGGGGCTCTGATGACAAATTTGCCCTTTACTAATTTGTGATCTTAGATGAATGACTTCACATCTGTAAGCTTTACTTCTCTCACTTGTGAAATAGGGATTGTAGTGGGGATGAATGGCTATAGGTTATAAAAAATACCTTGCATGTAATATATCATTTTTATAAAATTAATTCTTTTTCTAGTCTGTGGATCAGAGAAGAGACACACTCTTGAGTATAAACAGGAGATAGAAGGGGGCAGAATTAAGGCATTTCCTCTCCTTGTGAGTACAGTGTCATTGAATATAGTTGATCTTAAAATAACAAAGTGTTGGTCCCCTTATACATGGGCCTCTGGTGTTAAGAAGCCATGCAAAAACCACCAGGAAGCCAGCAGGAAATAGTCAATCAGAACCAATTTATGTATTCACCTTTCATTCGGTTTTTTTTGTTGTTTGGTTGTGGGGTTTTTTTGTTGTTGCTGTTTAATGTTTTCCAAAACCAGCCACACAAGCTAGGTCTGCTCTTGTAAGATTTGGGGGGGGGGGGGTGTCCAAATTTGGGAATAAATTAACTTCATTCCCTAGGTTCCATAGTTGTCCAAAGTTTTTGTTTACTATCATGTGAATCTTTCTAATTCCCTCACACAGAAACTCCCTACAAAGCAATACATTCCTATTCCCAACATGCGTGAAAGTTTCATAAAATCTCAGTGTTGAAAAGAAACCAAGATCCAGAATCTATCCAGAACTTAGGAAAATCAACAAGAAAAAATCAAACAACCCCATTAAAAAATGGGCAAAGGACATGAACAGAAACTTTTCAAAAGAAGACAAAATAATGGCCAGGAAACATATAAAAAATTGCTCAACTTCTCTAATCATCAGGAAAATGCAAATAAAAACCACAACGAGATATCACTTAACTCCAGTGAGATTGGCTCATATCAAAAAATCCCCAAACAACAAATGTTGGCAGGGATGTGGACAGATAGGAACACTCATACGCTGCTGGTGGGACTGCAAATTAGTACAACCTCTATGGAAAGTAATATGGAGATACCTCAAAGAATTAAAAATAGAATTACCATTTGACCCAGCAATCACACTACTGGGTATTTACCCAAAGGAAAAAAAGACGTTCTATAATAAAGACATCTGTTCACGAATGTTTATAGCAGCACAATTCACAATTGCAAAGATGTGGAAACAACCCAGGTGCCCATCAATACACGAGTGGATTAATAAAATGTGGTATATGTATACCATGGAGTATTACTCAGCAATAAAAAACAATGGTGAATTAACACATCTGGTATTGTCCTGGTTGGAGCTAGGACCCATCCTTCGAAGCGAAGTGTCACAGGAATGGAAAAACAAGCACCACTGGTACTCACCATCAAGTTGGTACTAACTGATCAACACTTACATCACACAGGGCAATAATATTCATCAGGGGGTGGGCAGGCGGGAGGGGGGTGGAGGGGATGGGACAACTCTCGCTGAATGGATGTGGGGAGCACAGTTTGGGAGATGACCACGATTGTAGCTCTGACACGGGCAGTGCATGGGCAATATATATAGCCAAAGTGGTGTACCCCCATAATATTCTGAAATTAAAAAAAAAAAGAAACCAAGATCCCATCCTGATAAATACTATGAAGTTATCTGTACTTTCCAAGGCCTGAAAACTCTTGACAAACATGACACTTGCAGAAATTTGTTCATACATCTTTGTAAAAAAGCTAATTCTGTGGTGAAATACATTTGACAGAATTAAAGCTCAGGCAACCTGTTATAATAACAAGTTTGGTGGGAAGGATGGAATGGAAATAACTGTAGAGACCCTAACAACTCCGGGGAAAAATACCTTACTCAACTAGAACTGCTGAAAGCAGTTTATTGAAGGCAAAACTTAATTCCCACAAATTAGAAGCTGGTCAAGGAAATGCCTCTGGGCTTTTATTAGCTTGAACTGACCGAAAGAACATATCCCCTCCAACAGTTGAGTATTGCTTAGAAATTTTGCTATAGTAACTGCTCTGAGATGATTCACAACAAGTACCCTACATGAAGTAGCCCACAGTATGGTATATTTTCTTGCATTTTTTATTCTGCACATGTTATTATATGACCATCAAGAAAAAAATGAATGTAGGTAGAATGCATCATCTAATCATGTGGCTAGGCAGACCCATGCATTATACCCAGGCTTACTAACGATTTTTTAAATATCTGATTGATGTGGCAGCTTAGAAACCAATTGTATCCTTGTAGCTTCAAGTTGCAAAAATCAATTTTGCACTGATTTAACAGATTGCTTTGGTGTGGGAGAAACAGAGCAATCAATGGTGATGTCAGCAACCTCTTTGTCATGCGGACCTAAAGGAGTTGGCTGTGATCAGATGGAAGCAAAAAGCAGCCACTGCTGCCAATATTAGCATTGGGTGCTCAGTTTCTTTGGTGCTGAAACAATCTGATAAAAACAAAAGGAAGAAGCCTTGGGGCTTGAAACATACAGCTAGAAATGAAGGATATATATATATATATATATATATATATTATATATACACACACACACACATATAAAAAATATGTTAGTGAATTGGTGCTTAAAATGAAAATGTGAGAGATTTATAGAAAGAACATGGTTTATATTCTAAATACCATACGGACAGGAACTGGAATTGTTAAGGAGAACTCAAAGGGAATACTAGAGCTGGTGGCTAGAGATGTGGAGGGATAATGTTCAAAAAAGAAAATTTCTGTAATTGGTATTTGGAAGAATTGTGAATTTAAGGGAGGTTAATATGTGTAATTACAGCTGGGAAGGAAAATGGGGGCAGAAGGAAAAATTATTTTTATATTAAGTACTTGGCAGAATTCACCAAGTGTTTTTGTATCAAATGGGAAAGAATATGGGAATTACTATCTATTCATTCAATAAGTCCTTTACATTGGGACTACTTGATATACACTATTTCTGATGGTCTTTGAACAAGCTAACAACAAAAGTCCATAGTTATACAGGAATGAGCCACTTAGATTTTATTTTCATTCCCTTTTCTTCCCAAGAGGCAACTTAATCACATTGCTCTGAATTTGTAAAGAGTTTTTCTTCTGAGAATCCTGTCATGTCAGATGTAGGATCACATTTCTTCCAACCCTGTAAGGTAGCTAGAGGAAAGTGGGGAAATGGGGAAGGGAGGGGAGACCTGATTATTTCTGTAAACATAGCAAGCTTGTATGATTTGTTACAATTCACCCAGGTAATCATAGGAAGTTGGTAATAAAGTACAGCCCAGAATTAAACTCTGACTCCCAAGACAGGGATAAATAATGAGAGCAAATTCTCCCTGTGAGCAAGTCTTAGGAAAGAGAAGTGGCATTTCATCCATGATACACTTATTTTCTTCATGAAATGTTTTTCTCAGATAAAGTGATATTCTGCAGCGTAGCTCACAAGAATAAGTAAATATCTGAATATGAATTTAGGAAACACTGCTTTTTGTTGACTGCCAGATTAATTTTAACCTTACTTGATTGTATAAATTGGGTAGAGTTATGTGAGTTCCAAACCCTAAGGCCTGAACACTAACTCTCAGTTCTAGACAGAAAATCAAATCCCAATCTAATTTTACCCATTTATAAATATTTGAGTGCCTACCGTATGCAATGCACCATGGAGGAAGAGATAAAGCTGCGGTCCCCAACCTTTTTGCCACCAGGGAATGGTTTCATGGAAGACAATTTTTCCATGGACCAGGGTGGGAGGGAGTGGGTGGTTTTGGGATGATTCAAGCGCATTACATTTATCGTGCAGTCAAACCTCTCTGCTAATGATAATCTGTATTTTGCAGTTGCTCCCCAGCACTAGCATCACTGCCTCAGCTCCATGTCAGATCATCAGGCATTAAAGTCTTATAAGGAGCACACAACATAGATCCCTCGCATGTGCAATTTACAGTAGGGTTCCTGCTCCTATGAGAATCTAATGCCCCTGCTGATCTGACCGGAGGCAGAGCTAATGCAGTGTTGTGAGCGATGGGGAGCAGTTGTAAATACACATAAAGCTTTGCTCACTCACCCGCTGCTCACCCACCCGCTGCTCACCTTCTGCTGTGTGGCCTGGTTCCTAACAGGCCACAGACCCGTACTGGTCAGCGGCCCAGGAGTTGGGGACCGTGGAGTTAAAGGACACTGCCCATGCCTGCTTGCCTTTAAGTAGCCCATACTCTAATCATAGGGATGAGACATGCAAAAAAAAAAAAAAAAAAAAAAAAACAAAAGATAGGTTAAATTGGGTCAAGAGACAGGAGGCAATTAGGAGATTATTACAATATTGCAGTAACCCACGTTAAAAAAAATCCAAACTAATTAAAACATGAACTAGTGTGGTGGCTGTAGAATCAGAAAGAAAGAGGCAGGTATGCAAGATGTTTCAGAAATAGATTTGGTGACTAATTTTATGTGATGATTGAGGGAGGAGGAGGAAAAGATGACTCCCAAGTCCTTAGTTTGGGTGACTAGGAGAAGGGTTGTATCATTGACAGAAATAGGTAGGTGAAGAGGAAGAGCAGATTCATTGGGGAAACTGAGGCATTTGATTTCAGGCATGATGAATTTGTAACAAAAGTTCCCTGATCTTATTTCTATCCTCTTCCAAACCAGTGATCTCTATACTTTGCGTACTCCATCAGTAATTTTTGGGTACACAGCCCCCACATTTGTAGGTCAATTATATTAATTTATCAATCTAAATATATGTATGTACACACACACATATATATACACATATACAAAATGTAGAAAATGTAAAGAGTAAGTTAAAAGTAAATATAAATAGTAGTTATGCCATTTTTATTCCCACACTCCAATAGCTTGTTTTGCACAGTCCACATAGGAGATTGCTTATCTAAACGATTTAACTTTGCCTTTTCAATTTGCAACATAGAAAAAAATATTGATTTGCCTAACCCAAGTTAGTGATAAGAAATTCAGATTATAGGAAAAAGTATACTTTGCATCATTTTAAGGTAAAAAATATATAGTAAAATGCCCACCATTTATAATGTTCTATATTTCAAGCTTTGGCATCAATTCAAAAGGCATGGAGATTTCTATAAAATTGATAAGGTTCACATGTGCATTTTCACTAATGAAACCTTACAAAATAGCAAGCTAAGACTACCCCAAAAAGACAGGCTCCAAAAATAGAACAGGAAAGTGAATCCCTATTGAGCACAGTTTCTCTTGGCTTTTATACTTTGTGAAGAAAGGATTTGAGAGTCTGAGGCATATTCCCTTTTAAACTTCATAACAATTCATGGGGTACTATCCATTAGAAAAAAAATGCAAAAACCCAGAAACCAGGGCTCAGAAGAATTAAATGATTTGCCCAAGGTTACTCAGCTAGTATGTGCTAGAGCTCAGATTTGAGTCCAAGTCTTAACCTTAAGTTACTGTCTTTTTACTAGACCACAGCTTCCTTAAGTCCCTTTGCCTCCTTTTCCTTTTTAAGGCTGCTTCAGTCCTCCTATCAATACACAATCTTTAAATTTCCACCTGGTCTCTAACCCAAACTGCAGAGAAGAAGGAAACACGATCATTCTAAAGGGATAGGAAAAGTGACAGACTAATATTTCTCTTGTCCATTTCCTTTTCTTTTCTAGCAAGCTAAGGTTATATTCTCTCAATTTTCCAGCTTTTATTTCTGTCTATCATACCGACTTTTATTTCTGTCTACCATATCAGTCAGTTTTGTGTCAAAAATGACTGCTTCTGAAACTTGAGCTCTGTCAACTGGAATTTACGTTCCACTTCTGGGGGTGGTCAGAACAGTACAAGTGCTCTGAAGTCTAAGGGCATGTAATTTCTCCTTGTTAAATCCAGATAACTTGAACTGGCAAGACAGAGACCCATTTCATCTTCAACAGGCTAGCATGGCTTCATGGAGAACAAGTCAGGCCAAACCAACCTCATTTCCTTTTTTGATAGTATGAATAGCCTGAAAGATCAAATGAATGCCTTATGGCCAGTATATCTGAATTGATCAAAATGTAATTTCCCTGTTGTTAGGACAGACAAAATGTGGTTTGAGGGAATAGGAGGATTTATAGTTAGTTGACTAAGCATTCTCACCAAATGTATTAATTAATTCTTTTGACAACAGTGGAAAAGTATAAGCCTCTCCTATTTTATTCACATTGGTACCAGAGTCTCAAATAAGAATAGAAAAGGAATCCTTTCTAAATTGGCAGATGACAAAACTGCAAGGGAGAGCACATGGCTCTGATACCAACCTGAAAGGATGGGTAAAATCTAGCCACATGAAATATTAGAAGTAATTAATGTAAAATATCTGAATTTACTTTAGAAAATTAACTATACAAGGAGACCTGCCTTAATAATCATATGCACAAAGAGGTCACTGAAACTTTTCTTGTTGATAAGGAGCACAGCAAGCCAGTAGTGAAAGGTGGCTGCTGAAAAACAAAATCCAAAAACAGGAAACCACCACCAATAAGCAAAGCCAAAGCAATTTAAAACAAGGCAAGGCCAGGTACAGTGGCTCGTGCCTGTAATCCCAGAGCTTTGGGAGGCCAAGGAGGGAGGATCGCTTAAGGCCAGGAGTTTGAGACCTGGGCAATATAGTGAGATCCCACCTTCCCCCTTGTCTCTACAAAAAATTTTTAAAAATAGGCAAGTACGGTTGTGCATGCCTGTAGTCCCAGACACTCAGGAGGCTGATGCAGGAGGATCACTTAAGCCCAAGAGTTCCAGGTTGCAGTGAGCTATGATCACTCAACTGTACTCCAGTCTGGGTGCCTGAGCGAGACCCTGTCTCAAAAAACAAACAAATGAGGCTAATGTCATTTAAAACACTACAGTGCCCAGATCAAACTGTTACACAGAATGGACCATACTATATTCTGTGTGTAAATATATGGAGGAGGCACATTTGAAGGACGTTGACAAACTGGAATGTAAAGGAAGGCAGAAAACCATCCTTGAGGAAGAGACTGTAAGGCTGCGGAGGGGATTGTGCACAGGACCCAGTAGCAACTTTCAAAAGTTTTAAGGTCTGTGAAATCAAGGTTGGATTTATTCTCATTTTGATAAGGCAAATATCTAAATCATCAATTTGTAGCACTATTGGTGTTTTCATTAACTAAAATATGAAACCCATGTGGGGTACAGTAATATAAATCAGTTTTCTCCCAGAGTGTAAGTCACTACTTGACTATACATGATGCATTTTTGGAACTTTCACTTATTCTTTCAGGTACTATGATTTTATGCTCTCATTTAGTTTTAAACAATAGTGACATATCTTGGGAGCTAGAGGAAGTCCAAGTTAAATTGCCTTCTATAGTCAGGGAGTTGCTTGACTCTGGAGAGAACCTGCACTATTCCTGTAGTTGTGGGTAGAATTAAGGATCACATCACAACTGTGAAGTGGGAAGAAGAGTAGACAGAGTCTTCCCAGGTACATCTGTGCCCAATAAATTGCCTAAAGGCAGGGTCACCTCCAGGAGTTTGAGGACCTGAAGGAAATCACATTGTGTTCTTCCCCTCTCAACACTTGGGTTATAGAGAATAACAAGGAAAGACTGAGAGAGAAAGAGTAGTCATTTAAGGTCAGCCTGATGGCTCAGGTATGAAAGAGAAGAAAGATAAGGCCACCCCTGGCTGCTTTGCCTTGGGGCATGAGGTAGGAGTGACTGCAGAGGGGGAACGGGATGTTCATGTGTTTGCACGTGTATGCTTCAGGTATTTTAGTACCAGTTGATGAATTGCCTTCCTCACTCCCTACCCACCCACAGAGGTGCCTCAAAGTTACAGTCCCAGGGAGATCAGGCCCACTTGTCATATTCTAGGAAGCAGTTCTGCCCGCTTACTTGGGGAGAGGAAATGCCCATTTTTCAGCTCACTTTAACAACCAGAGTGGAGCTTGAAGAGAATGTTTCGAAGAAAGATTATCTGCTAAATCTGAGTCTCCCAGTTTCTGAGTGGCATTCCTGGTGTCCTCTAGAAACTGTAACCATGCTTCAAATGGCTGGCTGTGATCAGAAAACAGCCTAGTAGCCCTGATAAGGGGTGTGAGACTCATTTATTTACTGCCAAAGCTCTGCAGGAAGAAAAATTAGTAAGTTTAGCAAGGTTGTCAGCTTGAATATCAGAAATGGACATTTTCTTATTTAAGAAACCAATAACTATTAGGAAAGAGGGGAGAGATTGGCTGCTAATGAAAGCAAAATTGAATTCTGGAAAGCTCTTCAAGTATACTGAGACAAAGAAGCCTAAGTCCCCAGGAATACCAGTGACAAACTAGTTCTTCACTCTGGGGCTTCCATGTCTGTTCTAAGAAGACTCATGATAAACTACTCACCACAGGGAAGTTGGCCCTTCACATTCGTTCAGGGGCAGCCAGACTGCTGCAGTGGGAGTGCACAGAACTGGGAAGCAGGGGCCCTCGTTTTTTTTTTCAGTTGCACCTCTGCCACTGACTCGTTTTGCGACCTTGAGCAAGTTCCTTTACCTCTAACACCAGGATCTAACCACCTCACAGAGGTGCTAGAAGAACCCAATGAAATCATGGATGTGGAAGCACTTTGCAAAGCATAAAGCACTGTTCAAGTGTGAGGGATTATTATCCAAATAAGTTTGATGCCAATCCTTCTGGTATCACTCTCAAGGCCTCCTCAGCTTTGGCACATGGTTCCCAACTCCCTGGTTGCTTCCTCTAAGCCCTATCCGGCTTGGGAACAGGAGCTTTCACCTTCCCTTCTTTTGCCAGCTTCCTCCTGAATGGGGCCAGCTAAACGTAGTTATTCATCATCAGTTCTAGTCTCTCCTAAAGAGGCCCAGTCCTCCTCAGGAAAAGACTGCGCCTTTTTATTAACACCAACAACTTTTCAGGCACAACCTACCCATGTGGTAGTTTGAGGCAGGGGAGAAAGAAAACTGGAGCAAGCTACAGCTCCAGGGGAGAAATCTTTGATTTGAGTGAGACTTGCTTGAGGAGCTCTCAGTGGCCAGAATATACACACATGCACACATACCCTCACACCCTTTAATACAAGACTCAGGCCAGTTTATATACCACAGCAATCAGAAATCTTACCTGATTGCTGTTCTCTGCTCCTGAGCCTGTGCTGGTCTATGTGTCTTCTCTCTACCACCTGTGAAGATTCTAATTCAGTGCTGCCAATTTGTACCCTTCTGGGAGTGGCAGGACTCCAGGAATCTCTGTCCCCACCAATCATAAGTCAGAACTCCCAAATCTTTGGCCAAGTCTGATTTAACCCTATGTAGACATTACATTAGTGTTGTCAGCTTCCTAACTGGGGGCAAGACTTGGCCTCAAAATCAAGAAGCTGCTCTCGTGCCTGCTGTCCAGACCCTGGACCTGCTTTCTCCAATTCCCACAGAAAACCCTGTGTGCCACTGAGGCAGAAAGAATACTCTGGAGAGCAAGTGTTACAGGCGACATGAGGAGAATGGGAGAATGGGAGAATGGGCCCAGGTGGTAGCAAGATACTGTGCCAAGGGCTAAAGGTGTGAAATGGTGATCAGATGTTGGAATAGATTATGTAAAGAGAATCGCAGGAAAAGAACTAAATCTGTTCTCATGTGGCTCCATTTAAAATAATACCCACATGAAGTTTTCCTTGTAGTAACTGGCATAGTGACTACCTAGCACAGAGCCTGGCACATAGTAGTCACTCAATAAATGGTTGCTAATTGAATGAATCACAAATTACACACTGAAACAGCCAGGCAAAACTTTCCAAGCTCTTTAATCACAGCTGTCAAAAGGATGTAAAGTTGTAGTAAAATTCCTCATATATTGAATCAACTACTTTGAGAAGTAATTTTACTTGGCTAAAGTTTATTTTTTCCTCTCATGATTTCAAGGCCTCCAACTATTTCCTTAGGTATAATGGGGGAAACTATCTAAGACCTACTGAGATTAGAGGGCCATGGAGGAAAGAGGAAGGAAACCAAACGAAGGTAGGAAGGAATCCAAGCACCTTAGACTGGGAGAGAGCTATCCCTCACCTTGTTAATGTGACAATGAAAGTTTGTTCTTGCAAAAAGCAATAGCTAAGGAAAAAAAAAAAGATATATCCATGGATTTCTACAGTCAACAATTATTTCTCTAAACTCCCTTGATTCTATTCAATTTAAGCTCGATTCCAAGTCTACAGTATTCTAATTCTTTACTATGCCCTGCCACATGAAGTAAAAGAAGACTGCTAGGCAAATGTGCAGGCCTAAATTAAGGCATAGGCTGGTTCTCCAGGCAAGCAGGGTCCAGAGACTTAGAGGTCTGAAAGCTGTCATGAGGATCACAGGTGTTCAGTTCTAATTATTTTTAATGTGAGGGAAGCAACTATTTGTTTCTGCTTGATTTTAAACTACTTGCTGGGTGTGGTTGTACATGTGTGGATTCCAGCTAGAAGAAATTAAGAAGCCTGTAGGTGAATTCTGCTATTATCAAACAGCTAGGAAGAGAGATGATAGAATCACTTGTATCTCTTTTCACCTGATGCCTTTTCTGAGACTAAAAGAGAAGTCACTTAGAAGTCTTCTTCTGCATCTTAGTGCCAACCCTTGGGGCCTATCTCTTTGCTGAGCCAACTCTTTTTATTTCCCCAAATTTGCTGCCTTTTCCATGCTCCAGTTCCTCCTCCACTGGCTGTTTTACTGTGTTTCTCCCCTCTCTGCCCCCCTCCCATTTCTTGCCCTTTCCTTGGCTCCCTGGAAAGTGTTGGCCTCACAGAGCTATGGACAATCACTCTCTCTAAAGTCGCTTTAAACCTGGATCTTTCAGGATGCCCTTGGTCCATAGTTCATTTGTAATTCCATAAATACCAAGTTGATAGGAAAGACTGGACGGCAACAAAATCAAATCCAAATGTTGAGAAAATTTCCACCTTTTCATTTTGTATTTTTTTAGTTTCTTAATGGTGTTTTTCTTTATTCTAATTGTGGATTAAGGAGATCTGAAGGACATTTCTTTTTTTTTTTGTTATATTGACTACATGATAAGAAATGCCTATTCTCAGAATGTTGTAAATAACAATATCAAACATTAAATACTATAATTCAGTTGTATTGAGGAGGACTTGGAGATTTCTTGAAAAAACTCTTCATGGAGAAGAGGCCTAGTATAGAGGAAAGATCACTGAACTAGGAGTTGAGACATGCATTCTAGTCCCAGATGTGTCATTTAATTCTGAGGTAACATTGGGCAAGTTATTCTCATAACAACAGCAATAGTAAATGTGTTTTATATATTTTACTATGAGCCAAGCAATGTAGGGAATACTTTATATCCCATTTAATCCTTACAATACCCCTACAAGGTAGAAACTATTATAATCACCGCTTTATAGATTAGGTAATTGAAGCTCAGAGAGGTTGAAAAAATTGTTCCATGTTATACATAGACAAAGGACTATGCAGAGTTTTGGAATTGCAGTTCAAGCAGCTAGTAAGTGTCAGGACTAGTATTCAACCTCAGGTCTGTCTGACTCCTGAGATCACACTTTTAACTGTTATGAAATGCTATTTCTTTACCACCTTCTATTGAGCCTTAGTTTCCATGTCCATAAAAATGAGGGTGTTGGACTGATCTCTAAGGTCCCTTTTAGCTCTAACAGATTAAAAGTCTAATATTAAAGGAATATTGAGATCTCTAGTGGCAGCTGAAATAGCAAATAAAAGCCAAAAATCAGGCATCAATTCTTTCCCTCACATCACATGGAAAGGGATTGTCATGTCATTGCTTTTCTTAGTGATGTTGGGAAGAAGCAGGAATGTGTAGCATCAATAAGATTTTGAGTTATTAGGTCAAAGAGAGGGAAGAACCTAGTATTTCCATCAGGAAACTAAAGATCTGGGAGAAATATGCAGTTTCTGGGTTCAAGAATCTGGTAAGTTTGCCGGGGGAAAAATGGACATTCTCTTCCAAGAGTGGGGAAGACAAGCTGATATGCAAATTGGTAACCAATAACAACGTAGCAAAAATCCTCTGAATCTACTAAGGAGAATTCAGTGAGGCTTGGCTTTCAAGGAAGGAAAGCTTTGGTATATTAATTTCAGTGTCACAAATAACGAATTACTACTAGGGAGTAATATTCCAGAGGAGAAATTCATGCCTTTTGTTGACATACCAAAAAGGCATGGAGCACTGGCGAGGCCAAGAGTTATTCCAGGAGTTATTCTTCCTCCACATTCTCTTCCTTTAAGATCTTGCCCACTAATGTGGCTTCAACTACCGCGTCTGTGTGGATGACTCCCAAGTCTATATCTGCAGTCCTATCCTATCACACTAACTCCAAATCTGTATCTCAGCTGCCTCCTGGACATTTCCGCACCGACATTTTGACGCCACTTCAAATGCATCAAATGCCAAACCGGATTCATTACCTTCTGTTCCAAGCCAGTTCCCAATAAAGTGAGAAAAATACTTTGATGTCTATAAAGACAAGCAAAAATATAAAGCATTATTATTTTTCTTAGTAAATGTCAATGACAACATTGCACTTCCAGGCACCTACCTAGTCATGGGACTTTGGAGTACTTCTCTAAATCCAGGTACTTACTAAATCTACTGGAGTCTTCGTTTGTGAGATCTCCTTTCTATTCTCAACATCATCACCTCTAGGCTTATGAATCCTAAATCTTTGTCTCTCATCTTGCTTAAATGAATGTAAATATTTAAATCATCTGGCACACAGTAGGTGATCAAATAATGTTAGATGTATTTTCAAGTACTAGACATCTCCACTTACATGTTTCTCTGGCACCTCAAACTCAACATGTCCTGAACTAAATGAATTCCCTTCCCTAAACCAACTTCTTCCTTTGACTTCTCAATATCAATTATTGATACCGTAGTCTACTCAGTTACTCAAATAAAAATCCTGGGGATGAGTAATCAAATTTCTTTCCCTCTTTTGGTACCTACATGTAATTTCTCATTAAGTCTTCACAACTCTGTCTCTGCTTTCTTTCCCCCAATATATCCCCTCCTCTATATCTCCATATCCACCAGCCTAAAGAAAGGGCTTTTGACTTAGACATACCTAGATTTGAATTTTGCTTGACAACTTACTGTCTGATCTTGGGCACATTTTTTAACTTCTTTGAGCCAAAGTTTCTTCCTCTGTAAAATGATCATGACATACTTATTTCATGAAGTTTTTCTCTGCATTAAATGGAATTATTGTATATACAGTCCTGATAACAAAGAAAACTCTCAAAAATGTATTTTTCTTTTCCCACCTCACAACTGGATTACAAATAGGTTCTTTTCTCTATTTCATTTATTTTTCTCTGCTCTAATCTTTATTATTTATTTCCTTTTTCTGGCTTTCAATTTAGTGTGCTCTTTTTTCCAAGTTCCTTATGGTATAAAGTTAGGCTGTTGATTTGAGATCTGTCTTTATTTTGATGTAGGCATTTATAGCCATAAATTACCCTCTGAGCACTGTTTCCACTGCATCACATAAATTTTGGTATGTTGTGCATCCACTTTCATTACTCTCAAGGTATGTTCTAATTTCCCTAGTGATTTTTTTGACCCATTGGCTATTTAAGAATGCATTGCTTAATTTCCATGAATTTGTGAATTTTCCAGTTTTCCTTCTGTTATTGGTTTCTAGCTTCATTCCACTGTGGGTAGAGAAGATACTTTGCATGCTTTCAATCTTTTTAAATTTATTAAGACTTCTTTTGTGGCCTAACATAACTGTACTTGAGAAGAATGTGCAGTCTACTGGTGTTGGGTAGAATGCTCTGTATATGTTTTATCTAGCTGGATTATAGAGTTGTTCAAGTCCTCTATTTCCTTATTGATCTTTTGTCTAGATATTCTATCCATTATTGAAAGTGTGGTATTGAAGTCTCCAATTATTATTCTAGAGCTATCTATATCTCCTTCACATTCTATTAGTTTTTGCTGCATATATTTTAAGAATCTGTTACAAAGTATGTAAACATTTATAGTTGTTATATCTTCTGGCCATATTGAAACTTTTATTAATATATTATGTTATTATTCATCTCTTCTAACCATTTTGCATAAAAGTCTATTTTGTCTGATATTAGTATAGTCACCTCAGCTCTCTTTTGGTTATATTTACATGGAATATCTTTTTTCATCCTTTCACTTTCAACCTACTTGTGTCTTTGGGAACAAAGTCAGTATGTTTTTTCCTAGTGTCTCCATAATTGCAGAATAAAATGAGTACCTTATAAGCAGCATATAGTGTCATCATGAATTTTATCCATTCTGCCAATCTGTCTTTTAATTGGTGAGTTTAATCCATTTACACTTAAGGTGCTTACTAATAGTGAAGGACATACTTTTGCCATTTTTCTATTTTTTATGTATGTCTTATATATATTTTTTTCCTCAATTCCTCCAATACTGCCATCTTTTGTCTTTGATTTTTTCCTGTATACCATTGTGATTTCCTCTTCATTTTACTTTCTGTATATGCTTATTTATTTTCTTAGTAGTTACCATGGGTATTATAGTTACTATCCTAAATTTATAATAATCTAAATATCTAGTTTGAATTGATACCAAATTAGCTTCAAGATCCATATGTTTACTCTGTTCCCTCCAGCTCCATCCCTCCCCTTTATGTTGTTATTGTCAAAAATTTAATCCTTATACTTTGTGTTCCCATTAACATGTATTTTCAATTATTGTTTCATACACTTGTCCCAAATTATATAAGAAACAAGAAGAGGAGTTACAAACCAAAAATATAATAATACTACCTTTTATATTTGTCTGCATGGTTACCTTGGCCAAAGATCTATATTTCTTTGTGCAACTTTGAGTTACCATGTAGTTTCCTTTCATTTCAGCCTAAAGGATTCCCCTTAGCATTTCCTGTAGGGGACACCAACTAGTGACAAACTTTACTAACTTTCATTTATATGGGATGGTCTTAATTTCCACCTCATCGTTGAGGGATAGTTTTTCCGGGCATAACATTTTTGGTTGACATATGACCCAGCAATTCCACTCCTGGATAGATATCCAAAAGAATTGAAAGCAGGTCCTTGATTTGTACAAAGCCAAGGAAACAAATTGAGACCAACAACAACCAAAAAAAAAAAAAAAAGAAAAGAAAAGTAAAAAAAAAACCCACATCATTTGAAAACCAATAAACTAGAGATAGCAAGGAACTCAGTAGAATTGTTAAAAATCAAATTAATGAAACAGAGGAAAATTCTGAGATAATCACAGAGAATCCAGAGGATAGCAACAAAAATTTAATTAGAGAGAAAATACTAGAGATGAAGAACAAAATATTATAGTAAGGATAATGCTAACAGAGAATACCTTCAATTCCACAAATAGAGAATATATTAGAAGATATAAAAGCGGAAAAATTCCCTGAAAGAATAGAAGAACCAAATTTGCAAATCTAAACACTACATTCTTTGTTTCAGGTGAATCTGACACAGATTGATTGAAATCTGGTCATATTCCGATTATATTATTAACCATTAAAGATGAAGAAGGCAGCCAGGCACACAAGGCAAGTAATGTACACAAGGAAAAAAAAAACTGGCTCATGTTATACTTCTCCACAGATACAGCTAATGTCAGAAGGCAATGAAAAAATATTTATATGTTCTAAAAGACAGTGTGATTCAAGAATACTAGCCAAGTTTTAGATCATACGTAAATTTAACGGGCAGACATTCTAAAGCAGGAAAAAACTCAGAATCTTCTTTGGGGGAGAAAAAAACCCTACTACTGAATAATGAAGTATTTCATTAAAAAAAGCTAGCAAATGATAAATGGCTGACTAACTGAAAAGAAGAATGGAGACACTGTAGAAAAAGTATTGGTAGTGAATATTTATTCCATTTAATCATAGCCTCAAGAATAAACTGAGGGGCTTATGGTTACAGAATAGAATACAAATGTCACATATTCTGATCAAATTGTAAATGTTATATACTGTGATTATAATATAATATATAACATGTGTGTGTATATATAATGCATGTAAGTATACAAATCTCACAAAAATCAGAAAGTGGTGGAGGGGAGTATAGGAAGTATAAGAGTGCTATTTTCCTCATCTTTCAAGTCAGAGAATCGATACATACTGTGTAAAATTGAAGCATAAAGCTTAATAATTCATGACTCCACAATAAAAAAGAATTAAAGTCATCTTCCTTTACTGAGAAATAAATATATTTTGAGTTATGTTATGCATTTTATATCACTATTATTATGATTAGTTATAAAATTATCACTATCATAACTATCTATAATTACTGTTTTAAATTCTTTTACACTGGCTGTTCATCAAACATGCATAGTCCCACTTCCCCAACTGATGTGATTATGAGAGTCACCAATTTCCAATCTGAAAAGCATAGGAAGGAGGTACATTAGAAGACAAAGGTATGTGGATATGTGGAATTCCAAGTCAAGATCAACTATTGACTAGTCAACTTCCATTACTATATGGTATTCCCTAAAATTTGACAACTTCACCAGGGCCTGCAAAGCAAGAAAAAAAAAAGAAAAATCTGACTCACTAGAGGCTTAGGTGCACTAAAGCAATAAATGAAACATGTTTAAGTGGCACTGCCTCCTAACAGGAAAGTGATTTGAGAAGACCTTATTGACTGCTAGGGAGGAAAGATAGTGCTGTTTTAAGAGAATTCCTGGCAGTAGAATAATTAAGAAATAGTTATAGGGTAACTCTGGGGCAGAGGTGAAAACCAGATTGGAGGAGGGGTGACATGAACAAGGGCTCTAGGTACACAGACAAGGCATGGCTTCACAGGGCAAAGTTCCTCCTATTGGGAGCTTCAAGAGCAGTGAACTATGAGACAAATCCTGGTTCTGCCACTTTATTAGCTATATGACTTTGGGCATGTCACTTCCTCTCTGTAGGCCTCAATTTTACGACCTCTAGGGATATTCTTGATTTTTTTATATTCCTGAGTCTGATACCCATAGGCCTACTTTTTCTGGCTAGGCTGAAGCTGGGAAAAAGCTTCCTAATTGGTGACTACTAGACATCCATTTCCAGACACAGTCTTTGACAAGAGTATGAGATTGGCAAAGCTTATCTCTGGAACCCTTCCACCTTCCTAATTTGGTGGGCATGCCTCAGCCTCATCTTGCTGCTTGTTTCAATTCCTCCCCCAGTCCTCCAACAGCTAATCTAACACCCTTCAAAGGTTAGCTGACAATGGTTTAAATGCTGAAGGTGGGGCGGTTGTCAGAGATTAGGGAAGCTTTTATGGAGGGGAGAGGTTAACATTTGAAGTGGGAATACCTGGGGCAAAGGGAATAGTCCAGTTTGATGGACACAGGGACACACAGGGTAGATTTCTGGGATAAACTGCCTAGAAAAGTTAGAATGGGATCAGATTGGGGGAGCTTTATTCCCCAGGGTTGAGGTGTTTGAAATTAATTTGATTGACAATGGGGAGCCTTTGAAGATTTTTTTCCAGGGGGTGACAAGAACAAGATGAAGCACAATTCTCTAAAAAGCCCCAGTTAAAATGCAAATTATGTTCCCTGGGAAGGTAATGCATTAGTTGGTTGGCACTTATTAACACCTTAGAGAGATTCATTATCAAGGAGCAAAATGCCCTGAGGGACTGGGACACAGGCACAGGACAGAGCAGTATTGATTAGGAAGGAAAAGGGAGAAAACAGGCTTCAGAGAACAAGCAGTACCAGAATGGATATTCCTAGGGGTCCCTGAGCAGAAAGAAAGCAACAGGAGAGTGGCATTGAGCCTGGGGTGGGAAGACATAGGGCACCTAGGGTTAGAGTATGAGGATAGGTCCTGGGCTTAGGTATAGTGATCTGAAGATCTGAAGACAATTTCTGGCTGAGAAGCTGTCTTCTGCTAGGTGGAAATCATACCATGAAAAATTAATTCTTTAGGATCTGGAAAGTTTTTTTTTTTTTTTCCAGAGTATTATGGGGGTATAAACTTTTTGGTTACATGAATTACTTTTGTGACATTTGAGTCAAAGTTATAAGTGTGTACATTACCAAGATAGCGTACATTGTACCTGTTAGGTGTGAACTTACCTGTCTCCTCCTTCCCCCCCCATCTGCTTGGATTCCACTGCGTTTTACTACCATAGGTGCACATGAGTGTTGATCGATTAGTTCCAGCTTAATAGTGAGTACATGTGGTGTTTGTTTATCCATTCTTGTGATATTTTGCTTAGAAGAATGGTCTCCAGTTCCATCCAGGTTGTTACAAAGGGCATTAGTTCACCATTTTTCTTTTATGGCTGAGTAGTACTCCATAGTATACATATACCAACCCAAATGCCTATCAATACGTGAGTGGATTAATAAAATATGGTATATGTATACTATGGATTTTTTGTTTTTAAAGATATCTTGAGACCCCTAAGAAAACTCAAATACCCTGGAGAAATAAACATCTAATGTGTTATTGTACTCTAGTCCCATCACTTCTCGTAGCTTCCTTTTTTACATCTGAAAAATGGGGATAATGCCTGTTTTGTGGAACTCATAAGTTTGGGATGAGAGAGACAATGAGAAGGTCAGATGAAATGGCAGATGTTACACCATTTCGTAAATGACAAAATGTTGGACAACTGTAAGTGATGGTGAGTATTTTTATACTTTTCCCTTTCTCCCCCACAGTACCTAGCAGACAGCTGGGCATGTTGTCGTATGTACTTATCAAAGCTGGTTAAATTGAAACAAATTGCTGTAATTTAATGTATTTTCATAGGTATTATATGGAGCTAAAAATCTCCAACAACAACAATAAAGACAAAAAGGCCTTTCTTAAAGAAAGGTAGTCCATGATCAATCTAACTTAGATTCCAGAAGGTGTGTGGAAGCTTGAGAGAGAGCAATTATTTACCTTTACTTCTGAAGTAGCCTCTGGAAGATTTATGGCTAGGCTGCTAAAACTTTAAATTTTGTTTCAGACTATCACCACTTCTTAATTAAATGCAAGTTTAGAGTACTTCCCTATGCTATTCAACTTTAAAGATGTGATCCAGTACAATTTGCTTATTGAAACAATTTCTTGTGTTTAATTTTAATATAAGAAAATGGCTAATTATTATTTTACTCGAAATACTTTATACCAATAGTTATCATTGGTTTCACTTTATCTGGATATATTTTTACTGAGGGTCTTTGATCATTCCAAGACTTTGTTTAAATTTGAAGGGGGAAGACTAACAGTCTTTAAGTGTAAAGATATATTCTACTGATCTTCAAGTCATAGTCAATTTTATAGGGCCTAGGTCCTGGTATTTCAAAGCACTCTGAAGGCCACTGGTGCTGCAGTGGGTTTGTAATGATTCTAGCTCTTCATATTCCTCCTGCTTCTCTGCTTCCTTAACTACACCCCAAACTGGCTGGGCACCCCCAACAGCAACAAATTCTTCTATATTGACACAAATCAATGAAAGGACATAAGTGTAAAGGAAAAAAATAAGATCAACTTATGGAAAGCTCAGTTTTCAGAAGAGCAAAGGGTAACATTTGAGTTATCAGACCTGAATTGCAGTCCTGGCTGAGATACTTACTACTTTAGGCAAGTCACTTTCCCCTAAAGGGTCATTAATTTCTCTATGTGAATGAATTACTGGAGTAGAAGATCTAAGGTCTCTCCCACTTCCGTCAATTGAATCTCAATGCCTGAGAATATAAAATACAATTATGCCCACTGGCCTAGGTGAGTGACACCAAAGGACATGCAAATATGCAGGTGCTCTGCCTTGTTATTTCATTATATGAGTTTCTTAACAAAATTTCATGGAAGGAAGGCCACTTCCCTAATTACTCTCCTGATTGTTGGGTTGGCACTTCTAGATATTGCACTAGGCCTTTCAGACTACTCAATATTTAAGTATCTCACTGCCCACACAACAACACCTCAAAAGGTGTAATCTCAGGATCAACCTCACTAGGATCACCTGAAATGCTTGTTATAATGCATGTTCCAGGGTTCCATTCTACACCTGATGAATAAGAACCTCCTGAGTAGGTGGGGACTGGAAATCTGTACATTAACAAGCTCCTCAGCTAATTCTAATGCCCACTCCAGTTTGAGAACCATATAATATGTGGTTAGAGTCATTCAAGCCTATGTCAGATACAGGAGAAGCAGGATAAATGTGCCTTGAACATAGTGCTAGCTGGGGCAGGGAGGAGTGTGTGTGAGGAGGTAGTCAGGACACCCAGTATAAGAAAAACAAATCCTTGCTTATAATCCCGTCTTATAAAAAAATTAAAGACCATGGTAGGCTTGAAACTAAGCACAAGAGTACGTGGTAATCTTACACATTACTGAGAAGGGAAAAGTGACAGTGATCATTTGACATTTTAAAAATTCCTCTGATATTCCACTTGTAGAAAGTACAGGTACAGTTGTAACATCTTTATGTTGTCCCAATTTTATTATCAGGACTATTTACTTCCCCCCAGGACTGTGGCCCTAACTTATAGGAGGTGTTGAAATTTTCCCTTTGGAAAGTGGGATTTGCCTGGAGGATTTAAAAGCCAAACCATCAGGGGCTTCTCTGCACTCTGCAGTGCCAAGGCTGGCAGAAGAAAGAGTAGAAAGAGAGCCAGAGGAAAGGAGTATGTGAGAAAGAATATGGAAAATGACAGAAGAGTCAGGGAAAGGAACTAATCAAAGAGAGAGAGAGAGGGAGTTTATAGGAAAAAAAAGAGAAGGCAAAACCAAGCCATGTGAAATACTGACTAGAGCCTGGGAAATTGCACAAAGCTGGAAAGAAGAAAAAACAAAGCTACGTAAATGGTTTTGTGAGTAAAACTAATTTGTCACGTGAAAGTAAAGATGGTTTAGTTCTTTGTCTAACCTGGAGTAGGATCCACTGAAGGTCTTTGCACCCCATACAAATGATTTTCTTCTTGAAGTTCAGAGCCTGTTTCAAGGTTGTCCCTGCCTTAAAATGCCTTTAAAGAGCTAGTTTTATAAAATTGAACATTCAGATCCTTTTGCACATGATTATATACTAATATGCCAGACAGACAAATCCTGAGAGGTGGGTAACTATGCTAGCCAGAGGCACAGTGATAGTCTCTGTCTTGTGGTTTTAGGTCAAAGTGTTCCTACCTAGAATGATATTGCCAACTAGCCTGTCAAAAATTCCCAGGAGAGTCAATCCTTCTTGGCTTTGTCTCTGGAAAGTCTCTGTTAAAATGCAAATATCATTACTGGAAGAGGTAACACATTAACTAGTTCACACCATTAACATTCATTAATTTCTCAGATTAGTTCTACTACCAGGTTTGCTTAGAGCAAGGTCCTAGAGGAATGGGGTAAATCCCAGGGAGTTTAGATTATTTTGGTGGGAGAGGGTTAAGAGGGCAGGATAGTATTGGGAAAAACCTTGTGAACAGGGTGCTTCGAGTGTTTCACTTAAGGTTGACCTGGGAAAGGGCAGCAAGGGCCAGGAGAAACTGGAGGAGGTATGAGGTGGGTTTCTTAGATGCCAGTATTAATAGGCTAGACATATGGGGTTGGGGGGAAATGTTGGAAAAAGGTATAGATACAAGAAGGTAATTTGGGGTGGGAAGATGGGGTAGAAGGAGAAAAAGCTCTGAAGAACAATTTCTTCAATAACTCCTGCTATGACCTCTCTGGAGCTCAGTTTCCTCATTTGTTAAGATAAGGTGGATGGACTAGATAATGTCAAAACTCCTCCAGAGGCTAATGTTCTAGAATTTTTGCTTCACAATGTGATCTGGGACCTTCAATTCCTGGTAAAGTTGAGTTCCTAGTGCACTGGCTATTAACAAGCACTCTGATTGGAAATGTGAAACAAGGGAAAGACTTAGATAATAACTTGCTGGCTGTTCTATCTGCTGATAAAAATTCTATAAATAATCCATTGGTTTTGAATTAGTAAAAGAATTGCATTCTCATAGGCTCTAAATGCCTGTGTATAGGGTTGAATAACCAGAAAGAAAGTATAAAGAGTTTTTGCAGTTTCAACTTTCTTGTAGAGAATAGGATTGATGAGCAATTATTTCCCTCCCTGGGCAGGCAGACAAGAAAAGAAAAGATTCACAGATTTTCAGTCTGGTGGAGTCACCAAGATCCATTAAACCCAAAAGAAATGCTTTGGCTATTGTATGATAGAGGACTCCTAGGATAGATAACCAAATTCTCAATAAACTTTATATACATATACATATTTAGAACTTATAATGTGCAGTAAAACCCTCTCAGCCCTTATAGTTGCTTATCTGAAAAAGGATGTGTTTTTAACATCTATTGGTATCTAAATAGGACGTTCTTCACTAAGTTCATGAGAAATAAGCAGTAGCATAATAACTTTTAATCCTCTTTTTCAATATGGAGGGCAAAGACCTATTACAGTAGTCCCCCCTTCTCCCCGATTTTGCTTTCTGAGGTTTCAGTTACCTGTGGTCAACCTTGGCCCAAAAATATTAAATAGAAAATTCCAGAAATAAACAATTCATAAGTTTTAAATTGCATACTGTTCTGAGTAGTGTGATGAAATCTCACACTGTCCTGCTCAATCCTGCTCCATCAGCCCTGGATGTGAATCATCCCTTTGTCTAGTGTATCCACACTGTATATACTAACTACTTGTCCATTAGTCACTTAGTAGCCATTTGGGTTATCAGATAGACTGTCTGATAACCAGTCATTATCAACGTGCTTGTGTTAAAGTAACTCTTCTTTTACTTAATAATGGTTCTAAAGCACAAGAGTACTGTGTCTAATTTATAAATTAAACTTTATCATAGGTATGCATATATAATATAGGAAATAACATAGTACATATAGGCTTCAGTACTACCCATGGTTTCAGGCATCCATTGAGGGTCATGGAATGTATACTGTGAGAAGAAGGGGGGACTACTGTACCTACAAAGAAGACTTAATTTGTCCCATAGACTTTCAAAATTGGAAGATAGCCAGAGATCATTCAGTCCAACCCTCTCATTTTAAAGGTGACAGGGTGACTTATCCGGGGTACCACAGTGATTAGAGGCAAAGCCTAGATGCTAAGCAGTTCTCCTGACTGCCAACAGGGGCAGTGTGCCATCATGGTAAGAATGTGGACTTTAGAACTGCAGACATGGGTTTGAGCAACAAAACTACCACCTCCTAGCTGTGTGACCTCAAATTAGTTACTAAACATCCCTAAGTCTTGGTTTTGTTTTTTTCTCATCTGTAAAATGGGGGTTATAATACCTATGTTGTGAAACTCTTGTGAGGATAAGTATATATAATCTCTTATCCACATGTCAAGAAACAGCATAACATAGTGGTTAAGGAAGATTTGGGCACCTCCATGGGGTAGGGGTAGGGGTTAGTAAAACAAAAGGAGGGAATTAAGAAGGGTGGAGGGGTGGTGAGCAAATCCAGCCTTAGGCAAAACTGTGGTTTGTCTGGAGTGCCACTTATATCCTTCCCCCCAACTAATCCTTGCTGCTTTTAATACCACCTCCTTTCTGGGCATTTAGCAAACCAGTTATCCCTAAGATGTAGGTGGCTTGATATGTTGCCCTTCCTAGGAGAACAACCATGCCTTATTTAGCAAATCCTCTTCTAAAAGGTTCTTTTTTGTAACCAAATGGACTTTGGTACAATCTTAAAATGAATCAGAATATATGAAACTGGAATTCTCTGGAAAATCTAGGTAGCAGTAGCAGTAAAAGTAAGGGGGAGTTCTAGTCTCCAGTTTCTCTAATTCTCATGTAGAGATGGAAGCTGAGTAGGAGAAACATCACCAGCAGGGTGTAGAGCCCAGGGAAAAGCAAATGTGGGAGAGAGAGAACCTCTCTGTGGACCTCAACCACAGAAACCAGTTACCTGGGCAGGGAATCTTATCTGGATGGAGATTCCCTCTGGGATTCCCGCATTCTGTAAGATAGCCTTGTACTTCCTTTGCATGAAGTTTCTGATTCCTAGGTAGGTTGCTAAAATTCATTTTTTTCATTTTTAGAGGTATCAACAAATCCCATTAAAAAGAAGGGACTTTCCTAGCACCTTTCAAATGATATCACTCAAGCGTCTGCCTATGGATAGGCCTTACCCTTAAAGTTGATATGGGTTGTATATGGAAGTGGAAGAGTTCTGAGTATAAATTTCCTCACCTAATACTTTTGCCAGAGGTCACCCAAATATTTAACTCAGCTATCAGAATGAGAGGATTCTCCCTTCTAATTCCTCTAAGGAAAACAGCAGCCATTTTGAGATGTGTTTGTGCTTGAGATCCAAGGTGGCTCACATCCAACCATTTCATTTGTTTTCAAACTGTTTACCTTGAAATGGAATTCTGAACATAACAAAATGTATCAGTGGTATCCATTTCTCCCCTACCCCTCATTATGAAGTGTGAGTCACTAGCCTCACATTGCTGTTTCCCTAGGTAACACAAGCCTGTTTGCTTCTTTCTCATTGCTTTAGTCATTCCAGCAAGGTGTGACTTCCCCTGAGAGTTGAAAATTGCAGTTCCTGCTATAACTGACATGTTTCTCAGATGGATTTGTATAACCAAGTCTTTCACTGTCCTGATTCAGGCCAGAGTGACAAAAAACCAGGCCAGTGGAATAGATACATCAACAAAAAGACTTTTACACTATGAAAAAGTGTCAATATCTGTTAACATGTCACCACTCTTCCAAAATGAATTTGAATTTTGCACCTGAACCAAGAACCAAGAACCAAGAATAGCAATATGCCCTTTGCCTCTACAAATCTATCTCTGCTCTAGTATATGATCTGAAAGGAAACAAACCATTGGAAGGTCAAAATAAAATTAAGAGACTTTAATTAGGCTTCTCCTGATTCTAGGAACTGTACAATAAGTGAGAGGAGAGAGAGGATCCTATATGATGTGATTTCAGTGTGTAGTGAGGTGGCACTATTTCTTCCGAAACATCTTCCTCTATTAAACTACTAATGCTCTAATATCTGTCATTCAGTCATTCTATAAGCACTTGTGTTTACTATGTGCCAGGCACTAGTAGTGAAAGATGTATGGGAAAGGGAAATGAGGAAGGGATATACCAAGAGAAGAAAAGTGTCAGAAAGGAGAGATAGACAAATTTTCCTGGTTTCTCAATTGAGGTGCTAACACCACTGTAATATGTTTGATACACAGCTCCAATTACCTAGTTCAATTGGTGATCATACCTTTTGACCAACTAGTGCCCTTCTTAGTTGTGGGAGAGAATTGTCCTGTAAAAGTAATACTTTTTTTTTAGGTTTTATTTCTTTACTTTAAGGGTTTTGGAATGATTGTTGAATAGGCATTGCATTAATTTAAAGTAAATAAAATTTAATCCAGTAATTCAATATCTACCCATCTTGTTAGCATGTAACTGATTCAGCACTCTTGTTTTGAACATGAGAAAGCAAGGAAATATTTTTGCATAACTTGTGAAGGTTTTTTACCATGTTTCATTTGTTTCTAATTCCTGAGAAGCATTGCCGTAGGGTATATATTTTTTGTGAACCAACCTTAAATATGTTCGAAGATCACTGATTATACATTGTTAGCATCTGCAGTTTCCAACAAGGACCTACACTGGTTTTACCGGTATTTTATACCTGATTCCTGAAACAGTAGGCAATGATAGCGATAATACCCCTGGGCCACGCTGGTAAATATGACCTACCCTGCAGCAGAAATTGCACAGTCTGAGATGAGTGACTTTCAAAGATAAGAAATTTTCTTTCTAAATCTTCTTTACTCTATGTTTAAATAGTCAACTGATTTCTTCAGTTGAAATATAAACAATTCATTTTTTTAGTAGAACTGATACCACAAAATTAAAAACAAAACATTTTAAAAGGTATAATCACAATAAAAGCATTTTCTAGATTATGAAATGTTACCTTGGCTTATGTATAATGTACTATTGCTGTTAAAGGTAAGATCAAAATTCTAGTGGTGGTACATTTTATGTGATAATTTTTTAGTAATGTGAAAGTTGTCAATTTCCCAAGAACACTACCCAAGAAAAATACTGTCAGGGCCAGATCAATGAGCAGTCCTTCAAAATAATTCCCTTTGAATTCATCAGTTTTGGAAATTGGTTATGTCATGCAAGGGGAGAAATCGGTTTAATTACTGAATTTTTATTTGAATTCACATAGGAAATCAAGCAAATAGTTCTGATTTTTACTGAATGGGAAATATTGGATCAGAGAAACTAAGAAATTAACATTGCTATAATACTATCAACTAATCTATAGACCTTATCCAAATTCCACAAGTTGTCTCAGGAATATACATTTTCTTCTCCAGGATTCTACATTCCATTTAGTTGTCATGTCTTTCATGCCTCCTCTGGTCTGTTACAGCTCCTTATTCTTTCCTTGTCTTTCAGGACCTGGTCACAATTAGATTGAGATTATATATTTTTGGCATGAACAACACAGAGATGATGTATCCTTCTCAGTGAGATATATATATATATATATATATCTCCATCTATCTATCTATATATATCTTATCATAGGTCGTGTTAACTTTAGTTAAAGTGGTGTCTGACAGATTTATACACTGTAAAGTTATAATTTTACCCATGTAATTAACATATATCTTGGAGGGAAGATACTTTGAAACTATGCAAATATCCTGTTTCTTCATAATTTTGCCCACTTAAAATTAAAACATCCATCTATGGTTTTTGCTTGTGACAATTATTACTGTATGGTTGCCTAATGGTGATTTTCTATTTCCTTCATTCCTTCTAAAATGTATTCGTTGAAATTCTATAGGGAAGTGTTGTTTCTTTTCTCCCGTTTATTTATTTATTTATTGATTCAATCATTTATTTCTATAAGTATGGACACAGGGATATTTATTTTATTCTATGGGTTATAATCCAGTACTATCATTAATTTTTTGTTCAAATTGTTCTAGCTTTGGTCATGGGGATTTCCTTCAGGTTGGTGCCTTTGTCCCTTTGATATACCCCCTTTCTTGTTTGAGCTCTTCATTACTTTCCTTGACTATAAGATGCTCCAGACTCATCTTTTATATCCTCTTCCCCAGCCCCAGAATCAGGCATTTCATTAAGGAGTCTTGGTTCCTTTTACTGGGGAATGGTAATTAAAAACCAAGATCTGGGAACTAGGTATACTCATTGCTACTGGAGTGTCACTGCTTCTAGGCTCTCTTTGTGGACTGAAATAGGAAGTACAGATGCCCCTCGACTTACGATAGGGCCATTTCCCGATAAACCCATTGTAAGTAAAAAATATTATAACTTGAAAATGCATTTAGCACCCAGATAGGCCCATCATAAAGTCATAAAATTGTAAGTTAAACCATCATAAGTCAGGGACCATCTGTATATGTATGTATACTAACTCATATATACACACGTATTCATAATTATTTATGTCTCTATCCATCTGCCTATATACTAAAATAACCAAGAGTTGATACTGAGGTTTCTACCTTTCATTTCTAATTCCAGTCCAACACAACAGGGTTCATTTTAGCCTTCTCCCCTTTTCCTATTTGTAACTTCTTTCTCTGACGGTGAGAAGCCTGCCTCTCGTTATCTACAATCCTAGTTGGTATATACATAAAGTAGTTTCAGTCTATTTCTGGACTTTCTGTTCTATTGTATAGATAATTTTTAAAAGTCCAATTGACAAGGAAAAGACTTTACTTTAAAATAGGGTTAATATAGGGAAACAAGATTGGTAATGAGGTCTCCATCCTGACTGCATGAATTCACATAGACAAATGTCCCATATGTTATGGACTCTATTCTCTCCTTTACATGTGATCATTGTGGGGCAATTATTAAGTCCCTTTTCTGAGTTCACAGAAAGACAATTTAGGAGAGCTCCTTGCTCTCCCACTCATCTACATGGTGATCAGCCTACCAGCAAGGTTGATACTAAATAATTATAGTAATAATAATAACAACAAGCTAGCACACGATTACCTGTGCAAGGCACTATGCTAAACGGTCTACATGCACTGTCTCATTTAATCTTCACAGCAACCCCACAGTAATGTAAGATTATAATATCTTTTTTTCCATTTTGCAGATGAGGAATGTGAGGCTAAGAGACTTAAATAACATGCTCAAGGTTACACAGAAGGAATAGAAGCACAGATAATTTTGACACCAGTGTTAGCACTCAACCATTATTTTATACTTTATCATTCCAGTAAAGCATACTGATGGGAAAAATAAGCTAAGCAGCTATAGGGAGGATATGATACCCATGGCAAAAAAACCCTCTCCACAGGCCTATCCTAGTGTTGCCAATAGCCTAACCTAGTGTTTCTCACGGTGTTGTCTAAGGACCACTTGTATCAGAGTCACCTAAGATGTTTGTAAAAAATGAAGATTCCTGGGCCTCAATTCAGACCTCTCACACCAGAATCTCTGCAGTGGGGCCTGTAAATCAGTAGTTTACACAAATATTCCAAGTGATTCCTCAGTTTGAGAAACACTGGTATAAATTATGTGCTCCTTGGTGGCTTGAGTGTATGTGGACACAATCTGGACACCTATCTCATGTCAGACTTCCCAGTGTGGAACACTTTTCCCTTTAGTTTCCTAAATATATGAAAATATTTGGTATCACAGGTCTATCAGCCTACATTCCTCAACCAGGAAGAATCTGATTCTGTGAGAAATACCTATTTTCTCTCAGAAAGCTACTGAAAGTCTAATTATTTCTTTCCCAAAGCTCTTTGCAGCCTTCAAATGAAGTAAAATAAAATGCTGTTGTTTCTTATTATTTTATAAAGGCTGTGAGTAACTGCTAAATGCTAACAATCTGTAAAATTAATAGAGTTTCTACCCTAACTTTCAGCATTTTTCCTAAAAACTGTATCAGATTTGTAATGGCAGTTGTTTCAGAAGAACAGAAAACCTCGGGATTATGAAGATATATGATTTAGGCAGGGTTAAATTTCAAAAATTGTGAGATGCAATTATTCTTTGTTAAATCCTAATGTAGCTAATACCCTAAGCACACCAACCACAAAAAATTGTATTTGTCAGTGCACTTTTAAATATAATCCATCTATACCATTGATTTATGCACCTTTTTATGCCCCAGCACTCTTTTGCCACAAGAAATCTGCTACATCACTGCTTTGCTGCAGCAGCTTCTACAGGGCAGTCAGCTTTTACAAAACCCATTCAGTGGTCCTGCAATCCCAAGAGAAACAATATAGCTTTTTCTCAGTATCTCTAGATCTGGTTACAGCTATGGCAATCAAGCCTATAGACTTGCAGAAAGCTAGAAAAGCTATCCAACCCTCACGTCAGGTTGTTCTTGGAGACCATACTGTGGAACCATCCAGAGGCATATTTGCTGTGAGACCAGTAAAGTTAAACCTTCAGGGCCCCTGACTTGCATAGGTGCCTTCCAAGGCTCTGAGAGGCACCCTAGCAATGTGTTCACATAGTCACATGCTTGTGTAAAATTTTCAAAAGTATATTGTTTCTATTATTGTTATTTTTTAATGGCATGTCATGTTTTTTAAGTTTCAGGCCCACAAAACCTGGATTTAGTTCTGGGTCTACCATACCACAAGCATTTTCTAGTTCTTAAGCAATTAAGAGTCTGTAGACTGGGCTCCAAATAAACACTTCTTACCATATCTTGCTTAGAGTGAATATGAATAATGTTACGTATCTAAAGCGTGACTCTCCAGTTGGCAGGTCTGAGATCAGGACAGAATACACAGGAAAGAAACTATCTTCTTCCCTTTTTTTTTTTTCCATCTAAAAAATGATTTTCTTCACTTTACTGCTTTGAAGGCAACCTGTGGGTTGTTTTCTGCCCTTTGGAGTCGCAGGGAAAGAACTGGCTCATGCAAATAGCTCTCTATTTCACCATTCTCCCCATTTCTAAGCTCCCTCTCTACCAATAGGAAGGGTCATGACCCAGACCCAACCTCTGTTTTCTCTTCTGTCCTAGTTATCAGTGTTTAATCAGGATCTGCATTGAGATGAATGAATTTGGTAGCCTTCATGCAAGGCTGAATTTAGAACAGTAACATACAACAGTATTCCAATCTCATCTTGAAGTAATGCCAGCATTATTTACCTCCTAGTTCTGTGAGCAGCGCCTCTAGACAATTTTTAAATGCAAAGAACTTGATTCAGTACTCAATATCTACAATGGCAAACAGAATAGTGCCTGAACAAAGGAAAATTACTTGTAATAAACAGAAGTTTGGGCTTTCATTCTTTCAAGGCTTAGAGCTGCCTGCTTCAGTTACAAAAAACACTTCTTGAATACTCATTGGGTGCATGGTATTGTGCTAAATGTTCCCATGATTTGATGCTATTTAGGGAAAATGGACCTCCTGTTCTTTGGGTAGAGAACCTCCAATTAAAGGTTGGAGCTTCACATGGCTACTCATAAGTCAGAAAATACAGAACTGAATAAAATCAGAATTGAAAATTTCTCTTTAAAATTTGGCTCAAACAAAGTACAGAATGGAAGTGTTGGATTATAACCCATTGTATATATGAAATAAAAATCTATGAGCCCATATTGATATAAACTAATTATTAAATAAGTAAATAAATAGAACAGAAGAGGAAACTCATATCTACTAGTAGAATTTCAGCTAGTAAATGTGGAAAAAATGATGAAAATAGAAAATCACTCTTTGGCAAACACCACAGTAATAATTGTTTCAGACAAGAATAATCAATGTGTGCTAAAATTTGTGGACAGAAGTATTATGAAAAATAGGATATTTTCATAGTGTCAAAGTATCTCCCCATAAGATAATTATCAAAAGAAAAAAAATAATGACTTTAGAATGGAGAAACCCTTAATCAAATGATCAAAGTTAACATTACTAGTAATGGGACAAATGGACATCATATATTTCCTGAAATGATGCACTGAGAAGCACACAATATTACTTCTATGTTATTTCCACCAAAATGCACAATCTGATCACAAACCTAGATTGAGGAATATTCTACAGAATAACTGCCAGTACTCTTTAAAGGTGTCAAGGCCCTGAAAGGCGAAGAAAGACTAAGACACTGTTTAAAGGAGACTAAGGAGACATGGCACTAAATGTAATATATGATCTTGAATTACATGCTGGATCAGAAAAAACACATTAGTGGGACCATTGGTGAAATTTAATTAAGATCTGTAGATTAGATACTACTTTGTATCATTAATTTCCTGATTTTGATAATTGTGATATAGTAATGATAATGATTGAGGAATCAGATGAACGGTATTTAAGAATTCATTGTACAATTTTTGCAACTTTTTTGTAAGTCTGAAATTGTAAAATGCAAAGTAAAAAAATTAAAAACAAATTTAAAAATTGGCTTTATTTCTGAACAGAACAGATATGCTTACTCCTTTATTAACTTACTCTCACACTTCAGAGAGATGGGATGCTTCCTAATACTGGCTTGAAGACATTCAATGCATCATGTATTGAATACATCCCATATGCTAGGTATAAAAAGGTGTGGAAAACACTAAAATGAGTAAGACCTTTTCTTAGGTTTCAGTGTAATAGGGAAAAAAAGACATTCCTAACTAAGATGAAGAGCTGTGATCAGTGTTGTGAGAGGCAGATAGTGTGTTATAGGCACTCAGAAGGAGTTTATTTCCTGCTTTGGAGTATCAGAGAAAATGCCTTTGAGAAATTAATCTTTGGGCTAGGCTTTGAAGGATGGCAGGATTTTGGTAAGTACAATTTTGGGTAAAGGATATACAGTCTAAAAGACTAGCATGAATAAACCTCAGAAGAGGAAAGAAAATTCAAAGACACCCCCTCCCCATGCCTCAACACAGCTTGTTTCAGGCCATATTATTGAGCCATAATTTGATTATCATAATTTTTAATTGCTCACAAAACTGCATACTCATCCCCATAAAACACTCGATTTGGCAGGTGTCTTGGGGATCTTCTTACCCAACCACCCCATTTTGGTGCTGGGGAAAATGAAGAGGCTCCTCTAAGACCTCACAAAGTTAGTGGCAGCAGTAGGGCTGAGACCCAGAGCTTCTGTCTCCCAATTTAGTGCTCTATCTACTCCAACATTGTGAAACTTTTAAATAAGCATTGTGATGTCAGCCAGATGCATTACCATGCAGACACAGGAATCTTCAAACTGGCTTCTCCAAATTCCTATCATCACCAGGATTTAATCTTATTGCAAGTCTGCTCTCCTTTCCCTGTGCCCCTCCTGGCTTCATTATAAAGTTTTACATTGAAGTTGGTCAGAGAGGTACAGTTTCAAGATACTCTGTGACAGCTAATGAGTAGCCAGCTATTTATTACTAACTTTGATGGGACTAGAATTCTATTCTTGTAAGCCTACTCATGTGTTCATTTCTTCTGGCTGTAATTGGCTGATGAATCATTCTTTTATCTGAAACAAAACAATCAAAATAAAAGCCAAATTATCCTGTCATTTGTATCTCTTCAGGTAAAATCTTCATAACCTTCCTACACACCCCTCCCTCAGAATCATGTGCTTTCCTTTTTGAAGAGATGACTTATGAATTCTAAAAATGCAGTCTGGCATGGTGGTGCAAGCTTGTAGTTCCAACTTCTCATGAGGCTGAGGTAGGGGAAAAGATTGCTTGAGTCCAGGAGTTCGAGGCTGCAGTGCACTATGATCATGCCTGTGAATAGCCACTGCACTCCAGCCTGGGCAACATAGTGAGACACCATGTCTAAAAAAAAATTAAAAACTAAAAATGCATTTGCTGAAATGATAATGTCCCCAGAAGGAAGGAAGCCAAGCCAGGGCACTTGGAAGGGAGAGTGAGGGAGTTAGGTCAGAGGCTGGGAAAGTATACTCTCTACTCTTTACCCACTCAACTGACTGTGTCCATTCTGAAGGCCTACATCTGACAATTTGCTCTTTGCTGTTAAAAAAAACAAAAACAAAAACAAAAACAAAAAACTCCCTATCATCCTCAATATATCACTCTCTCATCTGTGTGGACATAGGCAGGATTTATGCATGTAGTGTAGAAAATTGTGAGGAGGAGGGAGTGAGGAGTTAGGGATCTTCTGACCTTACTGCTCACTAGGCCTGCAGAGTCAAAGGGAGGCCTGGAGACCCGTTTAGAATCATAAGCAGTGTGCCAGTAAATCTTAAGATTCTGATTGCAGTAGAAACAGCCCCTGTAATGCCCAAAGCCAAGGTTAAATCCATCTGAATTTGAACCCAACTAACCGGACTGGCTGTGAATAACAATGAGAAAAGCACAAAGAACAAAGAAATGATGGGGATGGAAACAAGAAAAACTTTGCAGCCACTCAGCAAAAGAAACACTGAGGTTTCTATTGTTAATGGGCAAATTAAAAGAGAAAGAAAGCAACTAGCTCTGTAACTCTCCCATTTGGGAGCAGCTGCTGTTATGATCAGGATCACAGCCAGAGGATTGGGAAGTCCTGACTTTTAGTCTGATATACATATATGTATCCTCAAAATTAGTGTGTCCAACTAGATATGGTGAAGGAGGTCAAGATTATAGTCATCTGTTACCTTTCTTATTTTTGGCACATCATCTCCAAGTTTCCATATCCCCTATTTCAGTACTTCCCCATTGGCAGAAAGGCCTGGGGAGTGATGATACTCTTGGTTCCAATTTTCTCTTCCTACTTACCACTACTGCCTACTCCTTCCTCTGCCACCATCAAAATTTGCCTGTCCTCTGTCCCATTTTTTTCAGGACCCTGCTCAAGGAAGAACTAACTGAGATGGTTGAGACTGATGATTGTGTAATATGTTCCCCATCCCAGATAACATTTATATTCTAATAAAGACCTCTAATCCTTTATCAAAGGGAGTGTCAAGCTAGGGAAGGGGCTACATTTTGGGGATGGGATGCCTCTTATTGCTCTTCACATCACCTGGATAGTGCCAACAAAAAAGACACTCCATTCAGCTTCCTATTCTATACTCAGTAGATATAGTCTTCTATATACTATAGATGCAGAGTATAAACATATCAAGCTGAGTTTCTAATATGTGGTAGATTCACTGTGAAGAAGAAGAGATACTAATTTTGAGTTTTTCTTGAATTATCCCCATCCCTCCCATACATGTACACCCCTGCTACTTCCCCTAGGACTGTCAAAATAGCCTTCAATCTAGCATTCATTATCTATCTTGCTCCAACCCATTCTGCTTTGAATGCTGCTAATTAGCTGCCTTAATGGATGGACACTATCTGAGAATTATATAATGAGAACAACCACGAAGTATGTGACTTTTAATCTTTATCTCATGTAGCTGCTTTGTAGACAGTTCTAGCTATTCTGAGCTAGGGAATGTCTTCAGAATTCAGATGCTATCATAAGAATAGGATTTTCTGCTTTATATCTCTGCTACAAAACAGTTTTTGAGATGGAAAATCAGAAATTGGAAGCCACTTCAAACAAATTAAACAGCACCATAGTCAATATGTTATTCATTTCTTTTTACTGTTCCTGTAATAGGTTCAAAGTCACAGAATTGGGCTTCTCAGCCCCGGGGAGGCAAATTATCTCCAGGGACAGCATGACATTCTCCAGAAGGAAATTATCTTTAATTCTTAACTAAAGGAAATAAATATAACCCAGACAAGCATTTTTGGGAAGCAGGTGGGGTCATGAGTGTAGTAAAATCAGACAGATGACAAGGTTGTCCTGACTTTCCCCCAGATCAAAAATATATGCAGGAGTGTATATGTGAAGTATGTGTATGTAGGTGGTGAGAAAGCTGAGGACAGAGTCCTCTCAACTAAGTTCCTCAATTTACCAGACTCAAGCAGAAGTTGGACTAAAAATACATGTCTTACAATAGTCTTCTGAAGGTCAGAGTCCCAGGCAGAGTCCTTTTTCCAGTAGGGAATTCCAAAGGCAGATGAGCTATTTTGGCTCAAGGCAGAGCAGAACATTTTCAGGACCTGAGTGACAGGTATACACTTTGGGTGACAGCATGATTAGAAATATGCACTGAGCAGTGTGTTAAGGGAGGCCCAAAGACTGAGAAGTTGTTGATTCACCCACGGGGAGACAGTTGACTGAGAGTTCAACGTGTTCCATTCTGACATTTTTCTTAAGGGCCTGGATTTAAATTAACTGCTATAAGAGGCAGGGACAAACACCTTAGATCTGTGCAGTAGGGAAAAGTCAAATGTTAATATTTTAAACATGTTCATGAACAAAGTTGAAAAGTTCATTTGCAAGGCAGTATAGGGTATCAGGAAAAAGGGCTAGTCTAGGTGAAAGAATATTTAATTTCTAGTACTAGCCTCTGCTGTTGGCTAGCTATGTGTTCTTGGGAAATTTACTTCCCCTTTCTGGGCTTCAGTTTCCTCAACATTTAAATAATTTTTGCTCTCTATTAGTATTTTTCAGACCTAATAAAAAGGTGGGGTGCAAATATGAGATTGCCTAATTTTTATCTTTCCAATAAAGATACTTTAAAACAGTGGTCCCCAACCCCTGAGCCATGGCCCAGTACCTATCTGTGGCCTGTTAGGAACCAGGCCACGCATCGCTCCCTGAGCTCCACCTCCCCCTTGTCCCCCCGCCCCCAACTCTGTCCTTGGAACAAAATTGTCTTCCATGAAACCAGTCCCTGGTGCCACAAAGTTTGGGGACTGCTGCAAAGATACTTTAAAAAATATCCTACCATTTACTATTGCTATCATCTATTAACTGGGGACAAAATGGTACTTACCTTATAGAATTGTTGTGAAGATTAAATAAGCTAATATATGTAAAGTGTTTAGAACAGTACCTGGAACATAGTAGATATTTCATTTATGTTATTGCTATTTATTATCATTATTATTAATTCATTACATAAAATTAACATAACATAACAGAAAATTAAGAAGAATACAACTATAGGAAAAATAGTTTTTGAAATTAATTAAATTCTGCTTTATGAACAATTCAACTTGTCCTTATATTTCTTGCAGAAAACTCTCATAGACCAGGGCAAGTCTGGGATTTTGTAATTACTAGCCTGAGTGATTTTAAAAAGTCACTTCCAACACTAATGTTCTACATATTTGGAGTGGCCATTTAAAACTTAAAAAAATAACTAATTGATACTATAACACATTGAACTTTATGGGTCTTCATAACATTTGTAAGTATTAATTTAAGTGAAGGAAAAATTGGGAAATTTGCAAACCTATTTTTGGTGCCTCCTTACTAACAATAGCGGATCCCCTCTCTCTTTGTTTGCCTGGAACTTATTCTGTCATGCATTCCCACTAATTCCTGTTAAAGACTTTTTATCATTAAAACTTTAGCATTGCCACTCAGTCTAGCATGTCGACCACTGATGTTTACCACATAACTGAATCGAAACTCCTTAATAGGGCAGCTCTTGGGGGCAGAGGTGGAGGTGGAGGGTAGTCTGTCAAAGGCTTGATTCACTAAGTTAGCTGGGTGAACATCTGTCTAAGGGTCATTGCATTGCTGCAAGTAAAGTAGGTAGCTAAGGGAAAGCAAAAAAAAAATCTGAAATTAAATATTACAATAAAGGTGAACTTCCTTTGCTCATTCCTACATTATGTTATTGCACAAGATCTTTTCCATATAAAGTTAGTACTAATAGTCCAGTCTTGCCCCCTTCTTCTTCCTCACATGAAGCTTTCACTTAGGCCAAAACTGATCATTTAATGTTGCTCATGCTGCCATTCTTTGTACCATTCCTTCTCTTTTGAAAGTAACATCTCCCATTACCTTCCATCTCTGTCAATTAGAATTCTATTAATCTTTCAAAGTCTATAATAATCACTATCTTTTCCATGAAGCCTCCCTTAATTCCCTTGAGTATGGATGATACTCTTCAATGTTATTGCTCTTATTCTGCTTAATATTATAATTGTCAGTGTCTTTGTCTTTGTCTTTATCTCCTTACCAAAATCAAAAGTACTGTGAAGACAGAGACTGTGTCTTATTTAAGTATTTATTTCCCATAGCATCAGGTTGTGCTGTATACAGAGAAGATGCTTTATGAATTACTTACTGAGTTGAATTCAAGAAAGAGGTAGGCCAGTTGTGGTAAATTTATATCTCATTAAATCTAACCCTGTTTTGGGTTGTGAACTTGCTAGAGTCACAAAGCTGACAATGGCTCCATACAAATCATTATGCTCCCCCCTCCAAAGACTTAGGCTGTTCCTTATCATATGTAATGGTGAGAGAAAGACATGCTTGAATGTTCCCACCATGATAGCCTATCTAGCATGTTAGCTAACTCAGGTTTCTTAATATGCTGCTGGAAAGGAAAAGTTATAGCACAGCTTTGGGCCCAGCCTGTTTGTCATTCCACATCGCAGTGGCTCCAACCTTTGCCTACTAAGGAGAAGTATTGACTTCCTCAAGTATTATGCTGGTTGAATGGATTGAGCAGGTTACTGACCACGCAAATCCCTAAGAGGAATCCTCTCATTTCTGATAATCCCTTTAGAATAGGCAGTGCTTGGCGTGATTTTCTGCATCATGACACATATAGAAAATAATACTCTGCACAGCATACTGGAGTAAACAGATGATGCTGCAAGTGGTCAGAGGTAAACCTGGCCCAAGGTATTCAGTTACTCCAGGCCCTACCTGGCCACCCCAAGGACTGAAGAAAAATCAATAGCCCAGCACATCTGAAACCTATTCCCAGTTATTTGTTGCCCAGGACACCAGTTGGGAAGCTCTACCTTACATCACAGAATGGTAGCGTGGTGGCAGCAGCCAGTTTGAATTTGATAAATGAGCTAGTGTACCTGTTGGAGGAGATAGTGTATGTTGGAGGTGGGAGGTAAAAGCAACAGCTAGGAAAATGATCTGGCAATAAATAGAATTTTCAGTGAGTTCCTAAACCCCAAGAAATTATATGAACTTCAGTTGCTATCTCTCTCAAATGCATATAGGGCTAAAGAGCAGTAAAATGGATTGATGATACTCACACTTCCTGTCCAGGCCATTACAAACATTTTAGGTTGATAGTGAAATTAGTAGTTAAATAAGCAAGAGAAGAAAGCCAGAGGAGATGCAAGAGGTGAGGAAAAAGCACACTGAGCCCCAGAGTAATCAGGGGTGAGCTTCAGCCAATGGAAACCCAAACCAAGTTCTGCAGTTTAACATAATGATACTAATTATATGACATACAATCATCATGAAAGGACAGAAAAATGGAGCACAAATTTCTCTTCAGAAAGAGAATAGTCAAAAATGAGAAAGCTAGGGCTGCGATGGGTGGTTTTGTTTTTCACCTTTCCTTAGCAGCAGATTATTAGTTCAAACACCAGTATTAGAAGTCTAGGCATAAGGAATTGCCTCTGTGTGGACCTTCTCTGAGCCTTTCCACCCCATTCACATCTCGACCTTATTTTGAAAGAAAATGCAATTTTCTAATGTGTTCTCAGAAAGTCAGACTGACTTTGCACTAAAGGTCAGGCTGAAAGTCATCCTGGAAATGTGCCTGACCTTTTCACACCTTGGTCAAGTGCAAGTAGAAATTTTACACACCCATGAAGTGAAAGCCCAGAGAGGGTCTTAGGAAGACCCCTTGAATGTGTATGAGCTCTCCAGAAGCGACATGAATGCATCTATATTGCTATGCTGCCCCCTTGTAGTGAATGCAGTTTAAAAAAACTGATTACAGAGAAGAGCAGTTATCATCTCTTTCATTTCACAAAGCCCAATGCTTGAGATGAACAGGATGTAAGACTTTACACTTCCAAAGATAGAACGGTGATCAATTACTCACCATCATTTTGCTGGTCTTTTTAAAGGTTGAAGGTACATGAGACTATCAGATTGGCTGCTTTGCCTGAGCTGATGGATCAATTGAATCTTACAGCCAACAAGTTTGACAGATTCTCTTCACTTTGCTGAGATAATTGATTAGCTATTTTGTTATCAAGTAGATTCAGCCTCAATATCTTCAGGAAATCTTTCTAGTGTGCACCTTGCAGAGAAAATATTTCACTATAGTCAGAGAAAAAATATTTTTAGGTGCTATTAATGTTAATGATGGCTTTTTATGTCAGAGGATTAGGGATAAAAGATTTTATTCAAAGCATAGGTCTTCATTCTTAACATGACCTGTTAAAATATAGTGAGTACTGTAACCTCCAGATGGCCTTATTTTATGTATATGCAAACTATGAAATTATATCAGCACCTTAATATGATATCAAATTATATTTTATCATTGTATTCCTCAGTCTCCTCTATGTATCCATGTCAGTTCAAGCATCAAATCCTCAATACGGTCACATCCAAGTCAACCAATAGTCCCCTGAGGTCATACTACTAGAACCACTGGTGGTTAGTATAAAAGGGATTCTATGATAGTGCACACAAACAGGCTGAGAGCTAGCCTATTTGTGGGTTCAATCTCCTGACTCAAATATGTATATGTTGACAGCTTATATGCTTTATGAAGACATAGAGAAGAATCATTAATAATTTCCCATTGCCTAAAAACTGGAAAGAGAGAATATTGGAGTATTGTGATCTAGTTCTCCAAAGAAGTAGGAAGCAGTACCATTTCTCACTACTTAAAATGTAGTCAAATCTACCTCTCACCTTTCAGATTATATATCTGTGCTATGGTTTGAATGTCCCTGCCAAAACTCATGTTGAGATTTAACTGCCAATATAATGGTATTGGGGGTAGCACCTTTAAGAGGTGATTAGGTCATGAGGGCTCTACCATAATGAATGGATTAATCCCAGGAGTGGGTTAGTTATGGGAGTAGTTTGGCCCCCTTTTCCTTGCTCTCTCATGTGCTCTTGCTTTCTCTTGCCCTTCCACCTTCCACCTTCCACCATTCTGCCATGCTCACCAGGTGCCTGTGCCATGCTCTTGAACTTCCCAGTCTCCAGAACTGTAAGAAATAAATTTCTTTGCTTTATAAATTACCCAGTCTTGAGTATTCTCTTATAGCAACAGAAAAAGGACTAAGAAAATCTGTAAAATGAAGGAAATAACATATATAACAGTATTTCATCATACTAACTACATATACCATTTATCTATTATTAAGTACTGTAGAAATATTTTAAAATATTTTAGTCCATACAGCCCAAAGTGATCTACAGATTCATTGCAATCCTTACAAAATCTCAAAGATATTTTTTTGAAGAAATAGAAAAAATATTCTAAAATTCATATAGACTCTCAAAGGACTGTGAATTGGCGAGACAATCTTGAAAAAGAATAAAGTTGGAGGCCTCACATTTCCTCATTTCAAAATATATTATAAAGCTACAGTAATCTAAACAATGTACTACTAGCATAAAGATAGACACATAGAAAAATGGAACAGAATAGAAAGCCAAGAAATAAATGCTCACATATATGTCAATTGATCTTTGACAGGGGTGACAAGACCACACAATGGGGAAAGGACAAACAGACTCTTTAACAAATGGTGTTGGTGAAACTGGATATACACATGAAAAAATGAAGTTGAACCCTTACCTTATACCATATACAAAAATTAACTCAAAGTGGATTAAACACCTAAACATAAGGCCCAAAACTATAAAACTGTTAGAAGAAAACATAGGAGAAACTCTCATGACATTGGATTTGGCAATGATTTCTTGGATATGACACCAAATGCACAGACAAAAAAAATGTAAAAATAGACAAATGAGACTACATCAAACTAAAAAAAGTCTGCATATCAAAAGAAACAATCAACAGGATGAAAAGGAAACTTATGGAATAGGAGAAAATACTTGCAAGTCATATATTTGATAAGAGGTTAATATCCAGAATACATAAAGAATTACAACTCAACAACAAAAAACAAATAATCTGATTTAAAAGTGGGCAAAGGACCTGAATACCTGAATAGACAATTTCCCCCAAAGAAGACATACAAATGTCCAAAAAGCATATGAAAAGATGCTCAACATCACTGACCTTTAGAGAAATGAAAATAAAAATCACAATAGGATGGCCACTACCCAAACAAAAACAAAAAACAAAAAAGCAAAATAATAAGTTTTGGTGAGAATGTGGGAGAAATTGGAACACTGGCATACTGCTGGTGAGAATGTAAAATGGTGCAGGCACCATGAAAAACTGAATGGAGGTTCCTCAAAAACTAAAATTAGAATTACTATGTGATCTAGCAATTTCACTTTTGGGTTTATATATATCCAAAAGAATTGAAATCAATATCTCAAAGAGATATTTGCACACCCATGCTTATTGCAGCATTGTTCACAATAGCCAGGAGATGGAAGCAGCCCAAGTGTTCATTGACAGATGAATGAATTTAAAAAATGTGGTATACACATACAGTGGAATATTATTAAGCCTTAAAATAGAAGGAAATCCTGTCACGTGCTACAACATAGGTGACACTTGAGGACATTATGATGAGTGAAATAAGCCAGTCACAAAGGGATAAAAACTGTGATTCCGCTTATATGAGATATCTCGAGTAGTCAAAACCATGGAAACAAAAAGTAGAATAATGGTTGCCAGGAGCTGAGGGGAGGGGAAAATTAGGATTTGTCGTTCAATGGGTATAGAGTTGGGTTTTGCAAGATGAAAATGTTAGAGATCTGTTAGGTAACAATATGAGTACAGTTAACACTACTGAACTGTACACTTAAAAATATCTAAGAGGGTAAATTTTATATTATGTGTTTTTAATCACAGTTTTTAAAAAATATTCCAGAAATAATGATTAGCTTATTTAAAAATATACTTTATCAGTGGTTAAATGAGAAGTCAATTCTATTAGATGTCATGCTGTTTGCTCCCAAAGTCATTTTTATTAGGTACTTTAAAAGTTCACATCTTTGCATACATTTCTAAGCTATTGTATTTCCATCTTTAAAATATGATTTAATTGTGACAATTGTCTTAATAACATGATTTGTGTAAAACTATTTAATTTCTGTAGTTTTAACTACTGCAGTTGAAGAAGGAGGTGTGGCTCACTCAAAATTCTTCATCTTGTATTCTCACATTTATAGTTACACAGTCTCACTCCAAATATTATTACATTGGCCTCCTCTCTCTTGGGATACAGGAGCTTTACCTTACTCAGGAGGTTCTCAGGAGTCTCAAAGGCTCTGTGTCACAGCAACTCAACCCCTAGTCCCCTCCACTTTTTTATTTAAGGTGATAGAATACAGAAGATTACAATACAGGCCTAGGATGCTACTGTTATATGCGCTCACACTTCCTGGTATATGATGCAATCACACAGGGGACAAATACCCTTGTTAAGCAAAAGTAATCCTTATCTGAAAATGACGTGTCACTTACTATAAAGTATTTGGACTGTACAGTCAAATGAGTGTTGTTCCCTTCGAAGTAATAACTTTGGGAAGCTACACATTTTATTCTAATAATGCTGCCTTTGCTCTAAACAATGCAAGAGCTTCTCTTTTGGAACTGTCAGCAAAGCCAGTTTATGAGCCACATAAAGAAATCAGTCTCAATGCTTTATAGTCACGCCTTGTATAATGTGTGAGAAAAAATGACAGGGCCATTTCTCTCAGTGGGAACCATTTGAGGTTATCTCCACGCAGTCATTATAAATGAGGGAAAACTCAGACCTGGCTTAAATGCCCAAATACTTCCTCAAATTTTATTCTATTCTCCTCAGTCAGAGGGAAACTCTCCCTCCTCTGAACTACCAGACTGCCATATTGATACCATTCTTAGGGAACTGAGGTCATATTGCTTTGGGTTATAGTTAATTCTTCACCTTTCTCCTTTTTAATTGTGAACTCCTTAGGAACATGTTTTATTTAGTCTCATACCCCCTCACACAGTAGGCTATCAGTAAATATTTCTTAAACGAATGAATGACCAAGTGGAAACCACTTTTTAATATCAAATAAACAAGCTCCCTGGATCTTATCTGCCTCACCTGTGAAATGGGAACACTAACAATCATACCTAGTTCACAAGGATGTTGTGAGTATCAAATCAGAAGAGTTAAAAAATGCTTTAAAATTGCTAAATGCAATAAGAAATGTAAGGTATTGTTATTAATTTATTTTTGTTAAAATGAAAGGCATTCAAAACCCTCAAAACATATTTATTGGGCACTATGGTGAAATAAAGATGAATCTGACACCTTTCCTGCACTCAGGGAGTTTCCAACCTCCCTAGCACTTTGTCACTCCCTTAATTATATATTGAGTACTTTTTTCTCTTTCACTAGAAAGCACTCTTTAAAAAGATAGAGATGTTGTCTGTCATGTTCAATGCTATATCAGTAAATATTTGTTGAATGAATGAATGAATGATTGGTGATACCTAATATAAAATATAGAACATCTGACAGTATTCAAAACATATTTACTGAGCACCTACTCTGAGCAAGACACTGGAGGATGCAAAGTGAATAGGAAGTGCACAGGCATCTAACATAGAAGGCAGAGTGAACAAAAAGGTGAGAGAGTTAGAAGTAAAGTTCTGTGTGAATCTATAAGAATTCATGGACCTGGCATTTGATCTGGACCTCTAAATATGGGGACAATTTGGACAAGTGGAGATGAGGTGCAAAGATTCTAAGCAAAAGTAGCAGCATGAGCAAAGGCATAGAAGGTAGAAAGGCACTTGGGAAATCCAGATAGCCCAATATAACTGAAGCATAAGATCCAGAGGAAGTCAAAATGGTTGAGTCCATACTGTGGAAAGCTTTGAATGTCAGGATAATTCAACCAAACCATATCCTTTTCTGAAGAAAGAGAAGTTTTATGCAATATTGCAGGGAAGCAGTGGTTAGACTTGATGACTTGGAAGTTCACCCTGGACCCATTATTTCCTGACCTTTTAATGCTGTTGAAAGTGTTAAGTTATTTTAGTTTAAAATCCAATTATAACAAAAGGTAGGGTCCTAGAGGTCAGTTTTATTCAAAGATCATTTCTGATCCTGTAGAAAATAGTTTTGGCATGTTTGGAAAAACTGTGTTTTTGCTAGCAGAGGAAAATCTGAAGTAAAACAGAGAACAGCAAATATAAGACATTTCCTTTTGTTGTCAGCCTTTCATGCCTCTGACCAGAGATTTGCTTATATTTTCTTTTATTTTAATTTCCACAGATCAGTACAAATCAAAAAGTATCAAACTCTGGCTTAGAAAATGTAAATAAGATTTTGAGCAAATGCCTTCCAAAGGACTATGATCAGAAGAAAGAAAGAAAGAGGTCACCCAAGTCAGTTTTAGCTATTTGCCCAATCTCAAGGGTAGGTGGGATGATACAGTGATAATATATGCAAACATGAGAACTGTTCTTTTCTGTGGCAGATTTTAACAACAAGAATTTTGTTTCTTCATTCTAGCTCCATTTCATTTTCTCTCTCTCTCTCTCTCTCACACACACACACACCTGCCTGTAAAACCTTTGGGAATGGGGGCTGTTGCTTTATTTTATTACCACTGAAAATTTTTCAAAAATGAAATGTCAACAAATCAGTTGCTTTAAGTAGTCTCTTCCTTGTACACTCACCCATATAGAACAAAGTTCTGGATGTCTGCCACCTTCATCCATCCATCCATTCAGCCATCCATTCATTCATTCATCCATCCACCCATGCATCTATCTATCCATTAAACAGGTATTTACTAAGTATGAACTCCTTTTGAGACACCATGTCAGGTACTATTGGTACTGTGCTTTCTCTTGACAAGGTGACATACATTTATTTTCAACATATCTACACACAAAGTCTAGAATGGGTCTAGAACACAAACTTATTAACCTATAGATAGGTTTAAAAATTTTGAACACTTAACAATAGGCTTATTAGTTTTTAATCATTTTCATTTTAATTGACAAATAATAATAGTACATAGTTATGGGGTACAATGTGATGTTTCAATACATGTATACATTGTGCAATGATAAAATCAAGGCAATTAGCACATCCATCACCTCAAACATTTATCATTTTTTTGCAGTGGGAACATTTAAAATGCTTTCCTCTAGCTATTTTGAGATAATTCATTGCTAATTCCCAGTAACTCTAAATTGTAAATTGATCACCTCAAGACAAATATTCTTCTTAAAGTCAATTTGCCTGAAGAGATGTTGTTAATTGTTGGGTGGAATATTCCTCTCTCTCTCTCTCTCAAAGGAAGTCCAAGAATCTTAGAGTTGGAAGGAACTTTGCAATCTGATCGTTAAATGGCTCATTTACCTGTCATTCTCAATGATGAAAGGCCATTGTATTTGTTCTTAAATATGTACTAGAATATTTGTTGTAGTATAATACTCTGTTTTTAACTGATGCAATGATGGCCAATAAAAAGAACACTGAACTTGGAGTGAGAGTCTTGGATTTGATTATCAGTTCTAACATTTATTAGTCATATGACTAGAGGCAAATTATTTAATTCTTTATGAGCCTCACTTTCCTCATCTGAAAATAGGAAAGATAAGTTTGTTTTGTCTATCTCAGGTAGTTATTGTGAGAATCAGAAGAAATAATGGATATAAACACCCTTGGTAAACTGCTAAATGCTCTTTAGCTATAAAAAGGAATCTTTTTTTTTCTTTTTAATTAAGGCTCCATATCTAGAAAGGTCAATATGTATTGGTTATAGTTAAAATGCTGAAATATTTCAAAGAATTGATGTAGAAACTTAAGGAGAAGAGATATTTCAAGCGAAAGACAAAAACAAGAAACCAAAACAAAATACCTGCAAAACCTCCTCATTTACAGAAATACATTAGGCAGACCCCAAATCAGCCATATGTGGTTCAGAATGGTCTTTTTAATTCTTCTAATCTCCAATTCATCAGTTTCGCCTTGAGCTTAAAACATTCATAAGTAGCAGAGCTGTCTCTACGGGATGGGGGCAGGCCTTAGGATTTATGTGTGTGTGTGTGTGTGTGTGTGTGTGTGTGTGTGTGTGTGTGTGTGTATTGGGCAGGGGGGAGGGTACCTTGCTCTAGGAAGTGGTAAGTGACTTAGAGAGGCAGACTATAGGGGAGATGGAGACAATGATGGCTCTCCTAGATTTAAAAGGCACTCGTTAGAGTGAATGAATAGATTACAATATCCATAATATCCATAAGGGCAAAGATTGTGCCTGTCTTGTTCATAATTGTGTCTCAATGCCTGGAATATTGTAGAATGCTTTATAAATATTGTTCCATGTTCTTCAAGGGTAAGGACTTTCTACCTCTAACTCACTCTCCCATGAAGCCTTCCAAATGAATATATTATTTTGTGTTTTCTTTTCTGCTTAAGGGCTGATTTTACCCAAATATAAATGTGTGAGGAAGGGCAAGGAGGTAAGATACAAGTTGCTGTCCTGTGGTTCCCAATCAAGGTGTATTTATGCAAATTATGAAACAGTGCCACTCTGGCCAGATAGACTAAAAAAGGGTTCCTCTTTAGGGCTGCCTTTCACCAGCAGGTTACAGGTCTTGGCAAAGAGTGCACAAGTTGGATTTCAGCACCTATTTAATCCTTTTCCTGGGTACCTAGGTGCAGTGTGCAAAGTGAAGAACAATATGCACCATCATTCCTCCTACTATAATTGCTATCCCATAGAAATTGCCCATATCCTTCTAGAAAAAGCTCTGATAATTAGTAATTACTTTTTAGAGTTCAATTTTCTTCTTTATTTACAATTTCTTAGTCTTCTGGTTTGGCCTGCATAACTAAAGCATTAAAAATTTAACTTTTAGTATTATTTTTTGGTAGAGATAACCCATATTTTTAAAACTGCATTTTTAAAAAAGACATTTTGTAGCCTGTATAAGGAGGTCTGTATTATTAGGTAATTAATATGAAAGGTCTGATTTCAAATCAAAAGTGTAGTTTATATATCTCAAACATGAAGCAGTACAATTAATCAAAGTATGCGCTTAAACTATCGACACAGTTTTGCCATCTTAATGGTAGCTTGTTTATGCCACAGCAAAGAAGCCTGGAGATCCAGTGGCAATGAAATCACCAAAGGAAGTATAGACATTTTAACAACGTTGATTCTGCCGATCCATGAACATGATATATTTTTCCATTTGTTTACATCATCTGCAATTTCCTTCCTCAGTGATTCGTAGTTCCCTTTGTAGAGATCTTTTATCTCCTTGGTTAAATATATTCCCAGGTATTTTATTTTCTCTGTAGCTATCATGAAAGGTATTGAGTCTTTGATTTGATTCGCAGTTTGACTCTTGTTGGTGTATAGGAATGGTGTATTGGATTTTTGTACCTTGATTTTGTAACCTGAGACTTTGCTTAATTTATTTATCAATTCCAGGAGTCTCTTGTCAGAATCTTTGGGGTTTTCTAGATATGAGATCATATCATCAGCAAAGAGCTATAGTTTGACCTCATCTTTGCCCATTTGGGAAAAAATCCCCTTGATTTCCTTCTTTTGCCCGATTGCCCTGGCTAGGACTTCCAGTACTATGTTGAATAGAAGTGGTGACAGTGGGTACCCTTGTCTTGTTCCAGTTTTGAATGGGAATGCTTTCAACTTTTCCCCATTCAGTATGATGGTGGCTGTGGGTTTGTCATATGTGGCTTTTTTAATGTCCATACTACCCAAAGTGATTTACAAACTCAATGCAATCCCCATTGAAATACCAATATCATTTTTTGAAGATCTAGAAAAAATAATTTTATGCTTCGTATAGAACCAGAAAAGACCCTGAATAGCCAAAGCAACCTTAAGCAAAAAGAACAAATTGGGAGGCATCACTTTACCAGGCTTCAAGCTATACTACAAGGCTATGGTTTCCAAAACAGCATGGTAGGCACAAGAACAGAGACATACACCAATGGATCAGGACAGAGAACCCAGATATAAGACCATCCTCACATTACCATCTGATCTTTCACAAAGCATACAGCAATATACACTAGGGAAAAGAATACCTATTCAATAAATGGTGCTGGGAAAATTGGATAGCCACATATAGAAGATTGATATAGGATCCATATCTCTCACCACTCACAAAAATTAATTCACAATGGGTCACAGACTTAAATCTAGGACATGAAACCATAAGAATTCTAGAAGAAAATGTTGGAAAAACTCTTCTAGATATCAGCCTATGCAAAGAATTATGAAGAAGACCCCAAAGGCAATCACAGCAACAAGAAGAATAAATAAATGGGTCTTGATTAAATTAAAAAGCTTCTGCACAGCCAAGGAAACAATCAACAGAGCAAATAGACAACCTGCAGAAGGGGAGAAAATATTTGCATGCTATACATCCAATAAAGGCGCTAATAACCAGAATCTACAAGGAACTGAAGCAAATCAGCAAGAAAAAATTAAATAATCCCATTAAAAAGTGGGCAAAACACACGAACAGAAGCTTTTCCAAAGGAAGATAGACTAATGGCCTATAAACATATGAAAAAACGCTCAGCGTCTATAATCTTCAGAGAAATGCAAATCAAAACCACAATGAGATATCACCTAACCCCAGTGAGAATGGCTTTTATCAAAAAGTCCCAACACAGTAGATTCTGGGGTGTATGTGGAGAGATAGGAGCATTTATATACTTTTGGTGGGACTGCAAAGTAGTACAACCTCTATGGAAAATAGTATGGAGATTCCTCAAGGAACTAAAAGTAGACCTACCATTTGATCCAACAATCCCACTACTGGATATTTACTCAAAGGAAAAAAGTCATTTTATCCAAGAGATACCTGCACTAGAATGTTTACTGAAGCACAATTCACAAACTCAAAGATGTAGAATCAACACAAGTGCCCATCAATTCATGAGTGAATTAATAAAATGTGGTATATATATACCATGGAGTACTACTTAGCCATAAAAAAGGAATTAATATCTTTTGCATCAATCTGGATGGAACTGAAGACCATTCTTCTAAGGTAAATATCTGAAGAATGGAAAAACAAACACCACGTGTACTCACTATTAAATTGGAACTAACCGATCAGCACTCATGTACACAGATGGAAGTAAAACTCAACGGAAATCGGGCAGGTGGGACAGGGGAGGAGGGGATGGGTGAAATCATACCTAACGGGTACAATGTACACTATCTGGGTGATGGGCACCGTTATAACTTTGACTCAAGAGTACAAAATCAATCCACATAGCCAAAACAGTTTCCCCCCCGTAATATTCTAAAATTAAAAAAAATTGCCAAAGATGTTTTCCACAGCTTGTTGAGAATTGAATATTTTTCCTTGCAAGAAGTGGTCCAAAGCCTGGAAAAAGTGGTAGTCAGTTGGTGCAAGGTCTGGTGAATACGGTGGATGACAGAGAGTTTCCAAGTCCAGGTGCTGTAGTTGGAGCAGCGTTCTTTGTGCGACATGTGGTTGAGCATTGTATTGCGAGAAGTTTGGCCTGTCTCTATTGACCAATCTTGGCTGCTTAATCGCAATCATCCTCATCGTTTCATCCAATTTGTTGCAGTAGACATCTGCTGTAATCAACTGACCAGGTTTCATGAAGCTGTAGTGGATAATACCAGCGCTGGACCACCAAACAGACACCTTTAGCTTTCTTTGATGAATGTTTGGTTTTGGAAAGTGGTTTGGCATTTCATCTTTATCCAACCATTGTGCTGAATGTTTGTAATTGTCAGAAAGAATCCATTTTTCATCACACATAACAATACAGTGTAGAAATGGTTCACCTTTATGTCGTGACAGCAAAGAAAGGCAAGCTTCGAGATGATTTCTCTTCTGATGCTCTATTAATTCATGTGCGACCCATGTACTCAGCTTCTTTACTTTGCCAATGTTTCAAATGGTCCAATATTGTTGGGGTAGTAATGTCAAACCTTGCTGCTAAATCACACATAGGTTGATACGGATTCACTTCCATTACAGCTTTCAGCTCATCATTATCCACCTTGGTCTCAGGTCACCCATGTGGCTCATTTTCAAGATTAAAATTACCAGAACCGAACCTCTCATACCATCGACATACTGTGTGTTCATTAGCCACATCCTTCTCAAACACTTTGTTGATATTTCAAGCTGTCTGTGCTGCATTGGTTCCATGATGGAACTCATATTTGAAAATAACACAAATTTTGACTTTTCCATGGTTTCACAAAAATTGCTCTAAAAATTTTTTGAAAGATAATCACAAGCCAAAATGTGCATTTGAAAGTCTGAGGATGTACCTTCACAATAAAACAAACAAACAAACAAAAAGTGTCAAAGTGAAATGCCAGAGATATCAACTGTGAAACTTAGTGCTTAAGGAAATTGGACATTTCATACTTAATAACCTAAATATATTAACCTTTCTACAACTGTGCAGGAAGTTCGAGTATAGCTGGAATCAGTGATAGGTTGCTCCATAGCATAGACATTGAGGAAGTCATACTCAGTGCCTCCTCAAAACAGAAAGCTTGTTCTTTTAAAAATGACTTGTTCTTAACAATTTAAGAAGCGTAAGTTTTCTTTGCCCAGCAATTTAGAGATTCATAATGGGAGAAAACAACCATTTTTGGTCACTCCTAAACAGGGGATTAGCTGCACAGAAGCCCAAATTTCAATAAGATGACAATCTGAATAAAGAAAAAGGTGTGAAATCCTCTTTAGCATGATTTGAATGTTTTAGTTTTTCTAACTTGCAGTTCAGGCTTCTATAATTGTATAGAAATCCAGGACAATGCCATTAATAGCTCTGCCTTATTCCTGACTGATTACATTGCATCTGGAATATGATTTCCTTCTAGGTGCAAAAATATCAGCTATTCTCCTAAAGGAGAGTGGCCCGGCTGATTTAAGGCATGGTTGTGAAGTCAAATGTGGAATTGTTGGAAAGAACTGGGATGTTTGACATGGAAAAAACGCTTGTTAGGGATGGAAATTTGTGGATAGATAGAGCTGCAATGTGTATTGTTTTCAAGTATTTGAAGAAATTCCACATACAAAAGGAAGAATTGCTTTGTTTCATTTAAGAGGGCAAAATTTTGATCAATAGGTAGAAGGTACAGGGAGTCAAATTTTAGTTATTTAGAATGTTTAAGGAAGCTCACAATGGATTATTTTCTAAAGGAGTGAGTTCCGCATCACTAGAAGTGTTCAAGTAGAAGCTGGAAGACTATATGCCAGGGATTTCTTTGTTGTCTTGAAAGTTGATCTAAAACTGTTTGAAGTGTCTTCTATGTCTGAGACTCTATACGAAAATTGACTCAGTGGATTTTGACCACAGGATCAGTATTTTTAGAATAAGATGTCACCACCAACAAGCATTTTTTGAGTCACTATCGTATATAGGGTGCTGTATTCAATCTTAAAATTAGATATATGGACACTGAAATTTTTTGATTAGATATTGGTGAGAAATTAAAAACCTCCAGCCCTTAAGGTAGAATGTGTGAAAGTCTACTTTCTAAGAAAATCATTGCACAGTTAGCCCTCCGTGTCCAAGGGCTCTGCATTCATGCATTCAGCCAACTGCTGATATTAGAAGAAAAATCAATAAAAATAATACAATAAAAAATAAATGAAAATGGAGTATAGCAACTATTTACATAGCATTTACATTGTATTAGGTATTGTAAGTAATCTAGAGATTATTTAAAATATACAGGAAGATGTGCATAGGTTATATGGAAATAGTATGCCATTTTATATAAGGGACTTGACCATCTATGGATTTTGGTATCTGTGGGGGTCCTGGAACACATCCCCCATGGATACAAAAGGACAATTGTATATTGTGATTCCATTTTGTTTCTGGTGTTAAAAAACACAGTATTATTAACTGTGGGAGTAGGTAACCCCAAATGGCTGTTAAGCATGGAATTGTTTGGTGCAAGGAGTATAGGACATAAACAAAAGATTCCTGGGTTCTATACTGATTTCTGAGTTCTCATTTAATTCTTGGACCTTAGGCAAATCACTTTTCTCATGATAAAAGAGATTCAACAATATTCCATCCTAAAATATTTATGTGGTACTGTTGGGGCTTGGTGTCCTATGGGGACTCAAATATCCAAACTCCACTGTGTCAATCTCCCCCTTCCTTACTTTGAGGTCCCTAAGGGAGAAACGACACAAGAAACAATAGTGAGTATGAAAGTGAAGTTTAACTGTATTACTAACTGGGTTTGTAAAACCCCAGTGCCGCAGTTACTATAAAACTGGTTGGAGAATATTGCTTAAGCTAGAAAATTAACAGAGGCCTTTTCCCTCCTTCTGAGTTCAAATCAGCCATGCCAGACTCCAACTGGCAGCATAGTACAGAAAACTGAAGAGATGTGCTTGAGAAGAGGTAAGCAGGCAGCAGTGGGCCATGTTTTTTGACCCCTCTAGGTTCATGGGAGGAAGAGATAAAAAAACACATACTTATGCATGTGCACAAGAAAGAAAAAGAGAAAGACCATTATGTCAATGATATTTTCATACATAGTTATCTCACCCACTTGCAACAGGTAACACAATTATTGTCCTAGAATCTGATCTATCATTAGCGACACTCCTATTTGTGGACTATAGTTACGTGTGCTATGTGTGTGTGTTGTGTGTGTGTGTGTGTTGCTTTGTGTAGAATTTTAATGCACCTTTCCTTGGGGACCTACGTCTACTGTTATCAAGACATGGTTCTAGGTTCTGTGCTAGGCACCAGCTGCTCTGCTCAAATATAAAATCCTTTCTAATTTTCTGAAAATTGCATGCAGATATTGATTCATGAGTAACAAATTCAGCCTGGGTCCACTGCCATGTTAGTAAAGGTATGAGGTAGTTACTTCTGATGAAGGAACTAAAAATTTCAAGAGTATAGACACCTTCAGCATAAAAAAAAAAGAACTTAAAATTTAGGCTTTTCCTATCTGCAAAGACAAAGGCTGATGATATCAATGAGGTCCTTAATATCATGAAGAGTATTAAAATGGTTAACATCATATCATAGAACAATGAAGCTGTGTATAGTCATTACTTGAAACTTTAATACAAAATTTCTCTGAGTATGATCTGAGGACCACTTACATCACAGTCACTTGGTCAAAAAAAAAAGACAAAAATGCTCAAAACGCCAGTGTAAGGCTTATTGTTCTTTGTTTATTTTTTTGCCAGAGAGCAAGCGCGTTACTTATTTATTTATTTTAAAATGATTAACATGATTTATTATTTTAAAATGTTTAATTTTTAATTGGCAAAATAATTGCGCATATTTATGGGGTAAAATGTGGTGTTTTTATATATTCATATATTGTATAATGATTAAATCAGTGTATTTAACATATACATCACCTAAAACATTTATCATTTCTTTATGGTGAGAACATTCAAATTTTTCTTTTCTAGTTATTTTGAAATATACAATATTTTAACTATAGTCACCCTACTGTGTATTAGAATACCAGAACTATTCTTCCTATCTAACTGTAATTTTGTACCCATTGACCAATCTCTCTCCATTTCCCCCCTCCCCAGCCTCTGGTAACCACTATTCATTCTACTCTGTATTTCTATGAGATCAGCTTTTTTTCATTCCACAAATAAGTGAGATCATGTGGTATTTATCTTTCTGTGCCTGGCTTATTTCACTTAACACAATGTCCTCCAGGTTGATCCATGTTGCTGCAAATAACAGGATTTCTTTTTTTTTTTTTAAGACAGAGTCTTGCTCTGTCACCCTGGGTAGAGTACAGTGGTGTCATCATAGCTCACTGCAACCTCAAACTCCTGGACTCAAGTGATCCTCTTGCCTCAGCCTCCCGAGTAGCTGGGACTACAGGCGCGTGCTATGACACCCCACCTAATTTTTCTATTTTTAGTAGAGATGGGGTCGTACTCTTGTTGAGGCTGGTCTCGAACTCCTAAGCTCAAGCAATCCTCCCGCCTTGGCCTCCCAGAGTGCTAGGATTACAGGCGTGAGCCACCACACCCGGCCTAGGATTTAATTTTTTTTTATGTTTGAATAGTATTCCACTGTATATATATGCCACATTTTCTTTATCCATTTATCTGTTGACAAAAATTTAGGTTGATTCCATATCTTGGCTATTGTGAATGGTGCTGCAAAAACATGGGAGTGCAGATATCACTTCAACATACTGATTTCCTTTCCTTTGGATAAATACCCAGTAGTGGGATTGCTGGATCATATGGTAGTTCAATTGTTTTTTGAGGAAATTCCATTCAGTTCTCCACAGTTTCTGTACTAGTTTACATTCCCACCAACAGTGTATAAGAGTTCACTTTTCTCTGCATCCTTGTCAGCATTTGGGATTTTTTGTTTTTTTGGTAATTGCCAACCTAACTGGAGTGAAATGATACTTCATCGTGGTTTTGATTTACATTTCCCTAATGATGGGTGATGTTTGGTATTTTTTTCATAATTTCTGAATCTTAAGATTAGTGATGTTGAACATTTTTTCATATACCTGTTGATTATTTGCATGTCTTCTTTTGAGAAATGTCTATTGAAGTCTTTTGCCCATTTTTAAAATCAGATTATTTATTTTCTTGCTATTAAGTTTAGTTTCTTATATATTCTGGATATTAACCCCTTTTCAAATGCATAGTTCGCAAATACTTTTTTCCATTGTGTAGGTTGCCTTTTCCCTCTAGTGATTGTTTCCCTTGTTGTGCAGAAGCTTTTTAGTCTGATGTAATCCCATTTGTCTATTTTTGCTCTTGTTGCCTGTGCTTTTGAATGCTTATCCAAAAAATCTTTTCCCAGACCAATGTTATAAAGTGTTTCCCCCATGTTATCTTCTAGTAGTTTTATAGTTTCAGGTCTTAGATTTAAGTCTTTAATCCATTTTGAGTTGATTTTTATATATGGTGAGAAATAGGGGTCTAGTTTCATTCTTCTGCATGTGGGTATCCAGTTTTCCCAGTACCATTTATTGAAGAGACTGTTCTTTCCCTGTTGTATGTTCTTGGCACCTTTGTCGAAAATCAGATGACTGTAAGCGTATAGATTTATTTCTGGGTTCTCTCTTCTGTTCCATTGGTCTACATGTCTATTTTTATGCCAATACTATGCTGTTTTGGTTACTATAGCTTTGTAGTATATTTTGAAGTTAGGTAGTATGATGCTTCCAGCTTCATTTTTTTGGTCAAGATTGCTTTGGCTATTCTGGATCTTTTGTGGTTTCATATAAATTTTATAATGTTTTTATCTATTTCTGTGAAGAATGTCATTGGTATTTTGAAATCTAAGGTTTTCAGAATGTCTAGGTATGAAGTCCAAATCTCTAGGTATGCATTTTAAACAAACAATCCCTCTTCATGACTCTCATGCATTTTTAAATTTAAGAACCATTGTTTTAAAGAGGTAGTACTAGGATCAGTAAAATAAAGTACTATTCTATAATCTGGTGTGATGAAAGACACACTGACCTGGGCAGGGGGAGATTTAGGGTTTAGTCCTGGCTTTACCATTTTATCATCTGTTGTATCTTGAGTAAGTGATGTCATCTCTTTGAGTACCGTTTCCTTTTCTGTACAATTCTGAGAGATTTGATCCAGAGAAAGTCTAAGATCTTCAACCCTAACATTCTATGAATCTACAGAGAGGACATTAAATTAATGCAACTTCTTCTAAGAGATCATAGGACCTAGCACCCAGCAAAATGCCTGGTACATAATATTAGTTCAATAAATGTTAATTATATGAATGCAGACAGAAAATATAAGCATGTTCAAGAAGGAATTAAATAAGTTATCAGGTTATGGATGCATAATGGACAGTGCATTAGGGAAAGCTGAGAAAATGTTTGGGAGCTATCTTTAAATCTGTGAGGACAATCATATATTTCACTCACATCATCTCTTGGTAGCCATCTGGGATGAATACTTGGCTAGATAGACCTTAGTTGAATCCAATCCAACTCGAATTTATCCTTTTCCACAAAGCTTCATTTGTCAAATACCCCTCAGTGAGGTCCCCTCCTAGCAACTCTCCACCAATCCCTTAGCAACCACACCATGACATTTAACATTCGATTGTATGCTGTCTTGCATGTTACATTTCATCTGTTTAAACCTAATTTTTCAAGGTACACCAAGCTCCTGGAAGCTAGGGATCATATTCCTTTCTGAATGTCTACTACTGTCCATATAGTTTCGAATGCAGAGGCAATCAATGAATACTTTATTAATAGATTTTAATCTTTTGCATTTCTGTGGTGCTTTGTAAGTTGTAAAGTGCTTTTAAAACTAGTTCATTTAGATTTTCACAACCACTGTGAGAGGCAATTAGAGCAGATATTATTATTTCCATTTCAAAGATGAAGAAACTGAAGCTTAAAGAATTTAGAGCTTGAACAAAATCACATATGCCAATGCCCTTTCTACTATACCACATGATATCATATATTATTGAAGAAAAGATATGCTAGGGCATAGGTTTGAGGATCCACAAACTTTCCATCTTCAAAATTGTATCCCTTTCTACTGAAAATGTTTGTACTAGAAAAAGCAAAAAAAAAAAAAAAAAAAAAAGGTAGGGGAATAAAAGCTTAGAATATTATGAGTTTCTAATTAGGATAAGGAGAAACATTAATTCTTGGATAATAGTTTTATTACATTTCAAACTTGATATTGTCTTGGTTCTAGAGTTTTTTAAATTTCTGTACCTAAACTCTTTTTCTCTTACCGATTTCCAGCAATCATTTATATCCCAATACCTCAGAGTTTTTTATCTGAGTGAACCTGAGGTCATTTGCTTTTTATGTCTTACCCTTTTGTTACTGTTGCTGCTTTTTTTTTTTCCAGTAACATGTATGCTAATGATTTAAAAATGGAAAATGAATACAAAAGTTTATGAGGCCATATAAGAAAATGAATCTATTGAAATCTTTATCTAATTTCTCCAGCACCTATAGTAGTAGATTTAGAAAAATAGCCTCGCATAACAGGCTTAAAGAAAGTAAATGGCTCTTTCCTCTGACCCAGTGCGCCAGTGTAGATACAGATTGTGCAATCCTTAATAGAGGGGTGAACTAAGTATTTTCAAATGTTATATGATTAGAAAGAATAACGCTTAGAAAGCAAAATGTGTGCCCACGAATAGACTAAAAGGAAAGCTGCATATAAATATGAAACATGCAGTTGGAAAAACAACGGTGCAGATTTGTATGATAAATAAAACATATTTGATCAAAATAGATTAGTTTACCTATTCCAGAACCAGTAATAACTGGCTAGAATTCACTTGATTAGAAACTAATGACAAGCTAAAACAAAGTAAGTAAACTAAAATTTCTGTAGTTAATTTCAAAAATCTGTGTCAGAAATTCACGTGTATGCACACACACGCTAAGCTGGAGACCAGCATTTGATATATAAACAGCCAAATGAAATTTTAAAGAAATAGCTTTTAACACAGTGGGTTTGCTTCATAAAAGATTATAAAACTGTATACATAAGAGATAATGGATCAATAAAAGTAAATGAAATAAGTTATATGATGTCAATTTTTTATTCAATGCAAGACAATGAGCCAGATTTACCCCAGTTCCCATAGCACCTCTTTGATAGAGAGGAAGGGTTTTTAACTCTCTAAGGCAATAAGAAGACCACTGAGGGCACTAACAATAAAACTGTGCTGCCCTTTGAATATGACAACTCTGCTAGTCAGATACTATATGTAGGTGAAATTGTTTTGAGTTGTGTTTTGATTCTACTATATGTTTGCATTGAGCCATCTCTGCCAGGGCAAAATTGTTAGGTCATAGTAGTCTTTGGCTACCTTCAATCTCCTTTTCTGGAAGTAATAATAATAGTGTTAGCTAACATTTACTGAGCACTTACTGTGTACTAGGCACTGTGCTAAGCACGTTATGACAGGTTATCATATTCCTCACAGAAACTCTGAGATAGTTACTATCTACCATTATTCACATTTTGCAAATAAATTGAAACTCAGAGAGGCCAAATAACTTGTAAAGATCACACAGCCAATAAGTGTTAAAACTGAGATTTGACCCCAAAATGTAACTCCCACAATATGCTATCCTAACTCGTGCACTATAATATTATACATACCTTTAACCATCTGGATTTAGAGTCTAGAATTTCCTCTCCCCTGCCAACCAGCCACTTAGTGGACTTCATTGTGATGACTCCCTCAAGACTTCTAGAGGTTCTATATTTATACATCTCCATTTTTAATCACCCACCTCCCCAAATATCCTTCTGTCAGTGCCCTGGTCTTCACTCAATGTTGTAAAGAATGCACCTGATTAAGAAAAGGTCACTATGGTATGAGTGCCTTGTTGGCTCCCTTATGTTTTTCAGGAATGATTGGATTTTATAACAAATTATCCCCAATAAATTACAAGTAATAAACTTCCAACAGAGGAATGGATGAGGTGAGAAAGGACAGGAGAACCTTCCCAGCATTCATTATTTTATCCATTTAAGCAACATATAAGATTTAGTATATCCACCCATATCTCCTCCCTGGTCCTCTACGACTAGTGACAGACTGCAAGACAAGTTTAGGAATACAGGTACTTGGTGATCCTGTAGCAGAGGGTTTTTTTTTTCCTTATATAAAAGTACCGATCTGAATGGAGATTAAATCTGTGCTCTGGGTCTTAGAACTATGAGCTACGCAATTTAAGTCAACAAGTATTATTGATACCAGTTCCAACATTATCGAAGCAGTGCACTGAAATGGTTTCTTAACTGCTTGAAAGAATTAATAAGCCTCCCTAAAGACCTAACTTTTAACTAGGGAATGACTTAAGTATTAGAAAAGATTAGAGTTTCATATAGCCTAGATCACGAAGGAGGTACTTGATTATAATAGTCTTGGTACACATTGTATTACATTATAAAATGGAAACATAAATACTGATTGCTAATTCACAGCAAAGTCCAGAATTGACAAAACTTCCCAAACTTTCCGACAAACTGGCTGAAACAGAACACTGTAATAAAAAGAAACAATCTTACTCTTTTAGAGAAAAAGTGGACTTGCATGCCAACTGACTGACTTAAAAAATACTGCTCCAAGTGCATATTGGTGTACCCAATAGAAAACCTTTCACAGATAAAAATAAGTTTTGTTCTATTTTTTTAAGTTTAGTATGGTTTACTAGTGTAGGTAATAAAAACATTTCTTAGGTAGAAGTATTAAGGAGAGGCATCTTATAACTTGCAGCCAAAGTATGGCAACTTTATTATTGTGAAGGTAAATAAGCAGCATAATTTGTTTTAACTCTAGGTTCAGAGGTATAGTTTTTATGTAAAGCAGCTACTTATTAATTCCCTAGAATAAATGTATTTTCATCAATAGAAGTTTTGCCTTTTGCTTCTTGTATAAATTTAAAAAAAAGTTTTTCCCTTTAGGTCCAAATGTAATTGAGGGCGAAATACCTTAGGGACAAATAGTCACATGAGAAAATGCTCTCAATACATTGTTAAGAGAAAAAGCAGGACATACAACTGCATAGTCAGTATAATTCCAGTCTTGCTAAATAAATATATGAGTACATAATATGCATAATAAATGACTAGAATGAAATACACTAACATGTTAAAAATGATTGTTGCTGGGTGGTGGGATTACAAAATGGTTTTGTTTTTCGTTATATTTTCTACATTTTCTGAAATTTCTACAATGAACATCTATTGCCTTTATAAAAAGATATAAACAAAAATGTAAAAACTCCTTTAGTCTCAAGGAATGTAAAAAATATCATTCAATCTTATGGGTATTCTCATCCATTGATCTGTCTTATAAATAGATTTGTAATGATCCCCATTCACTTTTACAAAATTGAAGGATTTTCCCATCTTAAGTCAATGTTTTTACAGATCTGAGAAAGACTTGGGTCATTGGAAGTGCATGTTTGCGTGTGATTTTCTCCTTGCAACATTCTTGAAAATTTATCAACTGGGAAGGAAAACTGCTGTTGTGCTATTTGAAACTCACCCCTTGACCTCCCCTTTTCCTCCCCCGCTAGTTAGGTAACATGAAGAGTTTTAATTGGTAGAAGCTGTTGACAAAGGAGGTATGGGCATATTTCACCCAAATTAAAAGCATGCTCAACTGGTGTCAAAGAGAGCCAGGAAAAATTAGACGCAATACGGTCAAGTAAAAAAATTTAAAAAATCTGTTGTAAAAATACCATTTTTTGTTTATACTGTGACAATTTACTTGCTGATTTTACAATTTAAATATGCTATTGTGGACAAATCTGCTGTCTGTTATAGAATATTCACTTTATTCCATTCATGTTGAAGTAGTTCTTTGTTAAGTAAAGTCAATTAAGGATGATATACATGTCAGCTTGTAAGTCAACCAAATTTTCACATAAGTACTCCATGTTCTCCCTTCTTTGACCTCCAACACCTTATTAAAACTCTACATTTTTTTTATCAGAACCTTATTTTGGGGAGGAAATAACCCACTTTAAAAGGGAAAAAGTGCTTACAACACAAAGACTTAGAAAAAGAAACATTAGAAGAGAGAAATAGATGTCTATTAGTTGGAAATCATTTATTGCTTCTATAAAAGTTTAAATAAAAACCCTACAAAAATTCACATTACAATTTGATGTGGTTTTAAGGTGATAGTATGTTTCAGAGGTAGTACCAGTAAAATGGGATGCAGGATTGCTAAAAAGAATTGCTTAACAAGTTAATGCAAAGTAAAATTTCAATATGGAGCAATATATACTCAGTATACACTTTAATGGAACAATCATAATTACATTTGCATGAAGTATTACTTTACTCTCTTTTCCCCCTTAACAATTCTGTTCTTAATAAAGGTTTGTTTTGAGCAATGATATGTTGACTGTAGGCTCACAAGTTAGTAGGCTTTTTTATTATAGCATTACACAGCATAAGTTGGTGAAGAGCATGATACAGTGCTATCTGCCAAGGATATCACCAATTTCAAAGAGAAATCTACCCATTTACTAATCATTTAGATACTATGGTACAGATAACTCCCTTAAAAAGCTAACCTATCAAGTTTTTGCATTTTTAGGATCTGAATGAAAATCTAATATATTAAAAAATAAACAATATTCGTGGTATACCATCAGTGCAATGTGGAGGAAGGGTATGAGTTAAAGTTTTTAGAATTTCTTTAAAAAATGATCATAGATTCTCAGGCTGAGGTGAGGAAACTATCTCTTGGAATTGAGCTGAATGCCCTCTCCTCCACCAAAAAAAAAAGGCAACAAAGTCAATATTATAGCCCAGAATTCTTTTATATCCACCACTTATGTTCTGTCCTACAAACTTACAGACTGTTGTATATGAAAATGCCTCAAAATAGATGTTGCTGTCTTTGGAGAAATGGCCTCTTGGACATCTTATGAGGGCTGGGTGGTATACAGAGCACAGGGTGTAGTTGGGTGTTAGCCTTTTCTTCTGCAACAGTAACAAACATTTCTATCACATGATTGCAGTGGCAGTACAAAAGTCCTGCTGTTGATCACTGACCTTACAACAAAACATCCCCAGGTTCCATGAAGAGGCCAATTTCCTTTTAATGTTTTCCTTGCATGTATTAATTTTTCTATTGTCCAGGGCAACTGCAATTCTGGTTTTCTTGTGACTAATTTTAGCTTAGCTAAAATGAGGAAGTTACCTTTCTTTTTTTTTCTCTGAAGTACATATTTTGGAAGGTAAATGTTTTTACATGCACATTTCCTGCTTAGAAACTGCTTGGATAGCCTAAGCTTAAAGCAGATATCAAAATACAGTTAAATTTTTTTTTTTCACATTGGCTTCTGTCTCTCTGAGAGATGCTTTGGATAGTATGGTCTGTTTGAATATTGTCAAAGTCATAAAGAAAGAAACACTAACTGATTTTTATCCCCAGCAATAAAGATGTTCACAAGACCAGTCATAAGCTATTTTTTTTCCCTGCTCTAAAACGTTGCAACATCAACTCCAATCTATATATGTGAAAAATATACTTTCTTCATAATAATCTTTTAATACTGGACCTTGACGTCTTTTTCAAATTCTGCCATGCATAATTTCAACCTGCCAATTATGATTCTTTTTTCTGGATACAACTATTTCCTTTGGTTCCTGCTACAGAACAGCCACATTTCATTTTAGAAGTGTCTTAATTCCAATGATAGTAAATAATTCTGATGCTGAAACACAAATGCCAAGACAAAAGGAGTCCTAAGTGTACTGTTATGATTTATATAGTTTCTATTTTGATGGAACTTTAAACAGAGACAAGGGAATCATCTATGCTTCCTCTCAAAATTGCAGAGTAAGATTCCTTCTAGAAATTGCACCTAGCAAAACCCTTAAATCTATTAAAATTTCCACTTAAGTTTTATTAATGTCCTGGCAGAATTTAACAAGAAATAATTCGTTGTGAAGTTTACAGTTTGCTGAGAAATCCAAGGTCCACCATAGTCAATGAATTTTTTTTTTGATTTAGTGACTAATTGCTGAAGTGTGACAAATACAATCCATAGTGTTGAAAGATGCAGGAGAGAATCACCTATCCTTATTGTGCAATGAGAACCAAACAAGCAGGGGCTTAAATTAGAAATTAAAAATTAGAAATTAGAGTTGAAAGATAAACTCAATGACTGGGAAGTAGACCCTAGGGGAGACTTGAAGGCCTGGAATTTGTTCATGCTACTTAAGAAATGTTTTCTATATTTGCTGTAAATAATGGGGACTCTTTATCTCATGGAGGAATTGGTATGACTGATAAACTTAATCCTAATATCTGAGGTTCTGTTACTCTGTGCCCTTTTCTCTGAGTGGAATTTGACTGGTCTGCAAGGAATACTAAACACTGTTTGAAAAAAAAAAAACCTACAGCTCTCAGCTAGCTAAAAGGGAGCATGCCTGACCACTGAAATATTCCTACTAACAAAGGAACTGTAGTAGTAGTATGGCAGCAATATCAAATCAAACAAATAATTGACAAAATGAAGGACCGTCAATGAACCTTACCTATTTGAGGGGGAGGGAGAAGATATTTCAAGGTTAAAGATATTCATGACTGCCTTTCTGCATTCATAAGTTGGTATCAGTGCATTTGAAGATCAAAATTGGCTCTAATTACAAATTTTAAAAATACCTAAAATAGAAAGTTGGTGGTCAAAACAGCCATCTAGCTACTTTATTAATCTTTATGTATAGATAGTAATTTAACCATGCAACACAATTCCACACTGCCAAGTCACAAATATATGACACTGTGAGCTTAGGGAAAAACTGGCATTTTCCTTTCCATGAGTATTGGTAATACCATCTGGTACCCCAGGAAGGGAAGATCTGCAAAGAACTGTCTACAGTGTGTTGCCATCTGGTACCTACTAATAGGACAACTGGGTAACGTGCTCATTTTAGGGGTGTACTCATAGAATAGTATCCAGGAATTTCAGAGGACTGTGATTTACAACAAAAGTATTATAACTCTTTTTTAAATATTATCCTTGGCTGATGGCTCTGTACAGGCCTCACATGGAAACGAGGTAAATTTTGTGGCAAAGCTGAGTGACTAAATTAAAAAAAAATATCTCAGTGGCTTACCTTGGCTTCCTGTTTCATAAAATGTAAGAACTGAAATAATATTATGAAGATGGTGATAAACTTGAAATATTTGTGCAACATTTCATCTAACTCAGTTACACAAATTTACTAGTAGAATGTGAATCATGTCAACAATTGTCATTTGCAGTAATGAAGAATTCCCCTTTAAGACTAATCTTTTACAACATTTTGTTTCTGTACACTTAGTAATTTATTTGACATTATGTTAGTGAATTAATTTTCCATAGTGCTTCACCCTTCCCCACAATATTTGGGTTAGATAATAGAAGAATATCAACAATTTACAATTACATACTTGTACTCACTTCAATTTTTAATCATTAGCTTAAGTCAAATTCTCATAAGGATTGAAAAATAAGTGCCAGGACTCGTCCAAGTTAAATAATTTTTTTAAGTTTTGTTTTTAATTTCAGTCTACTTTCCTGAGTAAAAGTGTACGTGGATGACAGGAAAAGGAAAGAAAAAGAAAGAAGATACAATGGCTATAAAAACAAGACTAATCAAGTTTTAGCAACTTGATAAGTAATGTTGAAATATTTTTATTTTTGTGTCTCTGGTTAAAACTATTACTGAAACTAAGATTCTTGTATAAAAATCCAGTTCCAATCCAATCCAAGATTTTTCCAAACAAAAATCTTTCAGAAATTAGACATAATATATTTCATGGCTGAACTGCTCAAAATTAAATACAAATTTTTCCAGAGTTCCATCAGTTTGGACAAAAGCCTTTCAAATAATGCTTTTAAATTTCACATATTTTTTTTGCACTGTAGCCATTATATCTTGTCCATCCTTCATAGAATATGTCCATTTCAACAATGTGTTTTTCCAACTGAAGAATATCACGGCAACAGAATGCAGTTATCTTGAAATGCACACCTGTTAGGCAGCCAAAAGACTGCATCATATATCTCCCCCTCAAATCACAAACTGTCTGAGGCATTTTTCTTTGATAAAGAAGACACACTGAATGAGGTATCATCAGGCTCTGGCGAGGCATGATTGAAATCCATCTCTTCTAATTCAGGAGGTAAATCTGACAGCAGTGCCTGAATTGGAAAAATCAATTTTTTTGGATTAGTATGTGGATAGATTTTTTTCCAATTTCATGTTAATAGATGTAGCTCTCTCATGTTGATTTATTCTTGTGAATTTAAAGAAAGAATCATTCCTCTTTCAGGATCTTATACAATTCCTTGCTTAAAAGAAAAATTTTTCATACACTATTAAGGAGGTAAGAAAATACTAGACGTTGAGAGTGTGGATTATGTAGAGTGGAACCCTGTACATAGGGGAAATCAGGAGGGAAATGAGCAACTATTCTGAACCAAGTGCTTTGAAGTGTTTGAGGTAAGTGATTTTCATACTAGTTTTGAGTGTTCATTGATCACTGCTAAAGGGCTTTAAGATTGTATTCTTTATTAAAATATTCATGCCCAGTTATGCTATCCTTTAAAGAAAACCACATTTCACAAAAGACTCTTTTGTTCTTCTGTAGAAGAATGAACTTAGCAGTTAGAAAAGAAGTTCGGCTATTCTACTTTAGACTAAACTTGAACAACTTGAAAAGACCGAATGATTTTTTTTTTCTTTCCTTAGGCTATGTCTATATCTACAAATGGCCAAGCACCCACCAGGGCACAGCTAAATCAGTGGATCTTGCTGTTGTAATGACGTATCTGGAGAGCTGCTCATTTCTCTGCTGGAGTAATTAGGATAAGCCAAGAACCACGAATTAAGCTTTGCCATGGTCCAATTTTTTCATCTGGAGTTTTAGAACATGCATCCATACTAGACAAATAAATGATTAATCAAGTTTTATGTGTCTGACAGTGCTGATGCCCACTTGACCACAAGAAATTGTGAACTAAATGATTGATTTGCTGCTCCCAATACTAAAAATAATGTAGCATATCTGGCAATTTTTAGACAGCATTATTTGTAGTGTGGGCTTTGGGTGCAGTGATAAACAGGACCAAGGGAACAGGAACAAATGAAAGCTTGCCACTACCCAATTAAGGGACAGAAAGACAGGGCATGTTGGAGAACATATGAAATCCACTGATCAAATAAGACAGTATTCGGCTATTCTCTTTATTAAAAGAAGTGACAGCTACAAATCCTATACTTTTTGCCTTGTATCACAGAGGCAAGTTCCAAACTTCCTGCTTTTTGTCAAGGTGTGTAGGAAAGATTAACTCCTATCTAGAAGAAAGGCTGTTATTTATTTTATATGATTAAATTTCCCATGAACTTCTTGCTGAAATTGAGAGTATTCACACAGCAAAGTAACCTAATGGTACTACATGCTTTCTAAGGTGCTAGGTTGCAGTAATAGGACACAGAGCCATTTTCTTCTAGAACAGTGGTTTACCACTATCCCAATCCAAGTGCCACAGGCCCTTTGGCTGGTCAGTCTATAAGAAACATATCACTGGATTTAGTTCACTTTGCAATTTTGAAGATGTCATATTAAAGAGGGCGAAGTGTTCAAATTAACACTCACTGAACATGTGCTTAGAGTTGGAAAGTCAAGTGGATGAGGAGATTTAATGATATTCTAACTTCTAGTGGGGAGCCCTGCAAATCAGACAGGCACTATTATTTCTTTGTCATTGCATTACATGTAGTTGACTGATTAAAATGAATGTAGTAAAAAATATAAAAACTTTAATACCTGAGGCAGTATAGGGCACTACTAATACATGAGGTCCACTTTAAAATTCTTCTTTCAGTATCTTACTGGATTGCAACATTGGCAAACTGAACAAATTTTTGGATTATACCATTTATGAGAACTTCCTTTTTCATAGATACTTAAGTAAACACAATTAACTTTATTACAGGTTCTTCATCAATGACAGCTATCTTCAGGGCCTGACCTAGTGTCATTCTTCCAAAGAGATTAAAGCATTTCCCAAATATATGATCAGTGTCTATAACACTTATCTAGTCTAGGGAGAATACAGCCTAATATTAATCCTTCTGATACTCCTTGCAAAGTGGAGAAACTGAAGCTCAAGAAAGGCAATTGACCTGGCTAAGACACATAATGAATTATCAGGGGAAGAAAGACCATAACTAATGACTTAGTACAATGCTGGCAACCTTATTTTGATTTTAAAATGGCTATTGATTTAAACAAAACAAACAAACAAAAAACTTTTGGGTAATATAGTGTTTCATTCAGAGAATATCATATTTTTTTAAACCCTGGACTTCTTCAATAGGCCAAAATATTCTGTGGACCACATATCTCACTCAAATTACCCAAATCAAGATTAATGGAAAAGCACTGAGGTTTTTGTTTCGTTTTGTTTTGTTTAATGAGAAGCCAATGACACAATGGTTCTCCTTTATTAGGTGGAATAAAATTAATTCCTCCCAGAAATAAACCTCTAAATATTTCATAATGTAAGATCAGTAGTTTAAGAGATGACCTAGATAACTTTTGTGGACTACTATTGGTGCCTTCTATATTGTGAGACCATATTTTGAGATTCATTATGCCCAATCTTAACTATGAAAATGAGCAGTTTCTATTTGGGGTGTTGATTATATCGCTTATGACACTGAGTACAATTTTTGTGTCACTTTCTCTTTCAGCCAACTTTTTGTACAGATCTTAGTTTAGTAGTCTTTTATCAGAGGAAAAGTAGAAGAAAAGGGGAAAAATAAAATCCACATTAGTTACTTTTCTTCTTTGTTAGCGGTCTTGGGGAAAGAGCCAAACCTGGAATGAAGTTAGAATTAGAAAATAAAATGGAGTCACTGTGTTATTCCTAGATATTGAGAGACATAGATAACTGCCAGTTAGTTGGCCATATAACTCTTAATTCAAAACAATACTATGACTTTTGAGACCAGGACCACACTCCAAGTTATTCCTATGGTTGGAACTAATTTTGTTTTATTTCTTTTTTACAGTTATTTAAAATTTATAGTACCCTTGGGACCATGGTCAAGACTACCATTCTTATTCACTTAAATTCTGTATTTTAGGTTCCTAAAAAACAAATACAATTTCAACATGTCACAGAATATGCATAACTCACACAATAAAGCAATATGCTTAAATAAAGCTGGCAAAGGTAACTGAAGGCTACTGTGTCTTGGGATGTCTGTGTGGGGGCGGGGCCAAGGGAACAAAATTCATGAAACAGGACACACAATATACATGCTGATTTGAGCCTCATGAGTAAATTCTTTTTAGTTTAGATATTGTGGTTAAACACTTCAGTAAAATATATTAAGACTTTTTTCTTTGAAAAAAGGGAGACTTATGGGATGCTATGACTCTAAACATTTTCCCTGGAGACATCTGGAATGGGCTATGTATGTGTGTCTTGCTTGGATATAAGGGATGAATTTTTGTACTCCTGACGTTCCTTGATGAATAAAAGCCTCTGAGACTGATTCCTAAATAATGGTTACCTGTGTCTCACACTACTAATATAGAAACTTCTCAGACAAGGAATCAGTGTGGTGACAAAAACTCAAAGGCAGATTGTGTATTGTTTAATATTAAATGGAGTGCTTATTTTAATTTTATTAATTTTTTTACCTAAGCCTAATAAATTGTTATATAGATTTCACATGAAAATATGAGACAGAAAATGTAATTTGGATTGAATTTGTGAACAAAAATCCACAGCAACAAACAAAAGACATTACATTTCATCTGTGGAGTAGATGACTCAAACAATCTACTTAAATTGGGAAAAGTAAGTGATGTGCTGTGGTCACAAAGAATTTCACAAAGTAATTTCACATTTTCCTAGTGATGAGCAATGTATCACAGAACATAAGATATCCAAACATTTATGAAGTCTAGTGGGAGCTGGCAGGAAACTAAGATCCAGAAGAGAGGCAAATAAATGTTTAACTCTTTCATTCACAAAAGGTCCCAAAATATGTGCCTCTCTAGTTAGGGTAGCACCGTCTCTATGAACATTTTGAAGAATTTCTTTAAAATTAATTCTAAAATTATTTTCCCTACTTCAAAGTTAGCCTGGGATTAATAAAGCATGTTAATCAGTTATTTTGATTTTCCACTAAAGCAGCACACAAAATCTGAATACCTATTCTCAAGAAAACTGTGTTAAAAAAAGGTCACAAAATAACAAACCCTTCCTCCATGCCAAGCAGAAATGAAGTATAAAAATGAAAAGATATGAAGAACCCATGTGTGACATGCCATTTTTCAACATGACACATTGCAGTTTGCTAGTCTCTTCTGGGACCTACCTGCTGTTGTTCCTTATCGTCAGCTTTCATAGCTAGTATCAAGCTTCTAACAAAAGTCTGAAGTTTAAAGTATTTTTGCTTTTGAATCTCTAGCTCATTTTCAATGAATCTGACTTCTTCATTCTGAAGGAGAAAATATCAAACAATACAATTACCTTATATAAACCTAGGACTGTACATGTTGGATGCACAGTAAAATTCTAAAAAGCAATCAGAGGGACAATAAAGAAAATAAAACATTAGCATAAGGGATAAAAAGCACAGAAGGAAATTATCCTGTTACTCAAAGGCTGCCTTTTAAGCAAATCACCAACAGAAAATAATTTACAAGGTTAAAAATCCAATCAAATAAATTTCAGTAAGAGAAAAACCAAGAAACAGCTCCCTTCTTGGAAAGACCCCTCCTATGTCAAATCTAATTAGCATTTGGATTAGGATTAAGGATAGAGCCCAATTAAACCCAAGAGCAATAGCAGATGCAGTAATATTGAATGTACTATTCAGAAAGCCAAATACTGAGAACTAAAAAGTTTATTTTGTACCAAGGAGGGACTGCAATTACTAAGACTGTCTTAAATATTAATAGTTTGCTGAGCCCCCTGCACTAAATAGGAGTCTTATTCAGAAAATATCTAAATGTACCACTGTGTACCACTGATGTGAGACTCAGTTTCTCTTCAATATTTTTGCTAGCTGTATAGGGAAAAAACAAAACAAAACAAAAAAACACTGGACTAGGATTTAGGAGTATTCTAGTGCCAGGTCTACTGATAACTGTGTAAACTTGGGTAGGCCATTAACCTCTCTGGGACTCGTTCACTCATCAGTAAAATGGATATTATTTGGTAATCCTTGACAGTTCAAGCTTTGAGGGTTATAAGCCTCCTATGAGATAATGATCATGACAGTGCTATGAACAGGTTTACTACTAAAGCTACAGTAATAAAGAAAGTGTGGTGTTGTCATAAGGACAGACATATATATATAGATCAATGGAACAGAACAGAGAGACCAGAAATAGACCCACACATGTATGGTCAATTGACTTTTGTCAAAGGTGCTGAGGTAATTCAATGGACAAAGAAAGTGTAGTCTTTCAACAAACAGTGGTTGAACAAATGTAAATCCACATGCAAAAAAAGGAAAAGATTTGCAACCCTGACCTCACATCATAGACAAAATGTAACAAGACATGGATCATAGACCTAAAATGTAAAACCTGAAACTATAAAAATTCTAGAGGAAAACAGAGGAGAAAATCTTTGTGAACTTGGCTTAGGCAAAAATTTCTTAAATAGAACACAAAAAGTATGACACAAAAGAAGAAAAACTTTATTAAAAAACTTGGCTCTTCAAAAGACACTGTAAAGAAAATAAAAATACAAGCTACATATTGAGAGAAAATATTTGCAAATCACATATCTGAAAAAGGACTCGTATCCAGAATATGTAAAGAACTCTTACAACTCAATTATAGGACCAGCAAAAGAATAAAAAGCAGGCAAAATATTCAAACAAACACATCATCAAACAAGAGACCCAAATGACCAGTAAGTATGTAAAAAGATGCTTTATATTATTTTTTCATTAAATAAATGCAAATTAAAATCACAATGAGATGCTTCTGCTGACATACTACAATGGCTAAAGTTAAAGAGATTGACAATAACAAGTGATGGTGAGAATGTGGAGCAATTAGAATTCTCATACATTATTTTTGGGAGTGTAAAGCGGTAGAGTTACTTTGGAAAACATTTTGGCAGTTTCTTATAAAATTCACCATGCTCTTTCTTACCGTATGACTCAGCAATCCTACTCTTAGCTATTTACTCAAGAGAAATATAAACACAAAAATTCATGTCCACACAAAGACATATATGAATAGTCACAGCAGCTTTATTCATAATAGCCCCACACTGGAAACAGTGGTGATGTTTACCCACCTATGTCCACTTGTCAAAATTCATGTAACTGCATACTTAAGGAGGTGAATTTTACCATATAGAAATTATACGTCAATAAACCTGGTTGTAAATTTAAAAACTCAAAAAAAAAAAAAAAAAAAACCCTTTCCCTCCTATCTAATTGAAGCTTTGTACCCTTTGACCATCATCTCCTCATTTCCCCCGCTTCCCCCAGCTTCTGGTAATCACTATTCTATTCGCTGCTTCTTTGAGTTTGATTGTTTTAGATTCTACATGTAAGTGAGAGCATGGGGTATTTGTCTTTCTGTACATGACTTATTTCACTTAGCATAATGTTCTCCCATTCCATCCATGGTTTTGCAAACAATAAAATTTCTTTCTTTTTAAAAGCTGAATAGTATTCATAGTGAATACAGTAAATAATAATGTATTGTACATTTCAAAATTGCTAAGAGAGTTAATTTCAAATGTTCTTATCACAAAAAGTAAGTATTTGAGGTGATGGATGTGTTAATTAGCTTGATTTAATTATTCCACATGGTATTCATAAATCATAACATCAGTTTTTACACCATAAATATATACAACTATAATTTGTAATTTACAATTTAAAAATAAAAATTATTAAAAATAAATAAATTATCAGCTAGCCCCTTTGTCAAAAACCATGAAAGTAGGCTATGAGTGTTCTCTGCAGCTGGAGACGTCATCTCAAAGAACATAGCAGGACCTTTAACAGCATTTGTTCAAAAAGCTGCATAAAATATATTAAAATTAGTTGATTCTGTGGGTATTTTTGTTGTTTAAATTGAGACGGTGATGTATTAATCACATTCAATCTATGAATATGTTTACTACATCATTTATTTTATCAAATCAATATAGAACTTATTTTATCTGATAAAACTGCTTCCTTTTCAGACCATTTAATATCAAGCGAATCATCTGTACAGGCTGAATTTCTTATCCAGAAACACTCTATAAAAATCTAAGTTACAAGTAAGCATTTTAATAAAAGTCAACATGCTCCTGCCACAATACATTTTATTAATTTTAAACCTTTATTTTTATTATTATTCGTTATCAGAGTGGTAGTATTAGTAAAGTGCTGACTAGGAAGTCTTTCTGAATACAGTAGGTATCCATCATCATTTAGTAGTGTCTCCTTTGAATGCACAGTCCTTCTGAGCTGCACTCACAGCCCATTTGAAAACATTTTGAAAACATTAATTCACATTTGCAAAATTCGCAAAGAAAAGCATCTTTTGGTATGCAGATCTCCAATTCTTCATGCAAATATTTCTCCTCCTCAGTATTTATGCAATATTTAAAAAGTATAAACCACTTTAAGATAATTTAATATTGTAGACATTTTCTTTTAGGAGCTGCTTTTTGCCAGCCTATTAAACGCTTTCTAGATTACAGGCAGTAATTTATGTGTGCTTTAGAGATTTTTCTAAGTAAATGGAATGCTTGTGAGAGGAACTAGTAAAATAACATCAGTTACTACAATTTCACAAAACAAGATCTAGCTCATTTTTCTTGATGTTAAAACCCTCTCTATATTCCCAGCAAGTTTTGTCTATTCTTCTTCAAGATGACTATAGGAAGAACTCCAGGTTCCATGTGGACAAGAGTTTTGATCTCTGAGCAGGCTATTAATGGCTTCCAAGCCTGAGGTGCTATTTTATGACATAGCTATGCATGCCTTGGGTACTGAGCCTATCAACTTGTCTCATAAGCATTTTGTGTACTTGGAACTCCTAGCAAATGATTTCTAGTAATGTATCTCAACCAGAAACTCCACTAGGCTTGAAGTGAGTATTGATGGTTGCATAGTAATAATTATCAGATGCACCACAGGACATTCTTTCAGCTTGCTATAATAAGAATGATAGACTGTTTAATTCAGTATGGGAAAAATTTATAATGATCCAGCTCCTAATCTTATTTGATTTTATATAAATGAGCATTTGCATAATAGTATTAAAACTATTTCCAAAGATAAATTAATTCATTTATTCACTCACTCAGCAAGTACTATAGTTACTGAGCTCCTATGTGCCAGGCTCTCAACCAGGTATCACAGAGATGAGTAAGGTAATTCTCTGCCCTCAGGAAGCTTATGATGAATATATATATAGTCATGTGCCACATAACGACATTTTGGTTGGCCCCATAAGATTATAATGGACCTGAAAAACTCCTATCACCTGGTGATGTAGCTGTTGTACAGTCATAGCACAATGCACTACCTTTTCTATGGTTAGATACATAAATACCCACCATTGTGTTGCAATTGCATACAGTGTTCCATACAGTAACGTGCTGTATAGGTTTGTAGCCTAACAGGAATAGGTTATACCATATAGTCTAGGTGTGTAGTAGGCTATACCATCTAGGTTTGTGTAAGTACACTTTATGATGTTCATACATTGACAAAAGTGCCTAACAATGCATTTCTCAGAATGTGTCCTGGTCTCTGTCGTTAAGTGCATGGCCGTCCTTAAGAAATCAACAAAGTGATTTTCATCCCCAAGCAAGGAACACTAGTTACATTTATACAAATAGAGTACAACAATTTTCTCTGAAGACAGATTAAATTTCTAAACCGGTAAGGCTGTTTTAAAACAACATCCTGAAATCAGCCATGAGAACTGCTATATGAGGTTTCACTTACCCTTCTTTTAGAATTAAAGTAACGAAGTTCACATACGATGTGAATTGAAATATCTTTTAATAATGATGATAAAAAGATATACTTTCTATATGGGTGCTCATTTTTAAGAGTTAAAGAAAAGAACTTTATGTTGGATGGTGATATGTTATAAAGGACATCTCTAATGGGCTAGTGAAGGACCCCTAATTTCCACAGCATTTACCACAGTGGAAAACACTGGTTTACTAAAATGTCCTTTAGAGTTCAGTGAAAATGTTAACTAACATTTCTGGACTGGACACTCTGCCCTGCCCTGGTCTTCAGCTCCAAACCTCTTCAAGTGGACTGCCACACCAGAGGGTAGAGGTCCTGGAAAGAATCCTCCGAGTCGTGGGCTCAACCCTATCTGACCTGTTTGAGAGTGCTAAGTGGAGCACACTTAACAGCTGTGCAATCCAGTCCTCTTGTCTGTAGTTTCCACAGCCTCTGCCAAGTTGCAGCCTGCAGAGCCATTTTAATCCTGAACTGGGCATTTAGAAATATTATATGACCATGTAGGAGAGATTAGCATGGTCTTTTGTACTTCAGAACCATCAACTTTATAATTCTGTTAGTTGGAAATACAGTTTAAATAAAGGATTGTATTGTGCTCTTTGACCACTTAGCAAACAAATTTCAAAAGATAATTTCCTTCTGTGTTTACAATGTTCAATATTTTAAAGCCTGACATGTTATGAACATTTGGAAAATGGAATCTGTTGAATGACATAAATTTCAATTACAGTAAAACTGAAAAGATTTTTGAGAAAATGACAGCTGTTGTCTTTTCTGATTAAATGTCATTTTCTGTTAACATTTTAAGAGTACTAGTCTGTGCTTTTGAATACTAATAATATTCCATAAAAGGAACTTTTGTTTATGGAAAGAAGGACTATGTGGCCAAAATTTCAGAAGGCCCTAAAGTTACCTAGTAAGACAGGATACTGATTAACAAAGTGGCAGTGTTTATATATCTATGCAGAAAACATATAGACATACAGACTAATAGTTTATGTCAAAATTTAATAAAAACAAAATTATGTATGGCACACTGTCAAAGTAAACCTTTCAGTTTAGTAACAAATGACATCAAGAAAAGGTCATCTCTATCATATTCATTCTGTATTTACTTTGGGAATTGTTTTTAAAATTCTCCTAGAATATGTATATTTTTATATTTTAAAAAATGACCTACAGAAGAAGTTTCAATTCAGGATAAAATTAGCAAGGGCCACTGGAAAAAATATCTCCCCTTTACCATCACTTAAAAATGAACATTGGCTTTAGAAAGGCTTTGTCATAAACGTCATATTAACCACCACTATGCACTGCCCCACCTTGCCATACACCATCAATATTTACTTGGCTCAGCAAACTCTTTGCTGAAAATCATAACCTTTAAACCAGCCAGCAATAATTAAAATACCCAGCACTCTGCCTGATCTCATGTTGCCCGAGAGAATCAATGCAAAGCCCCCAAATGATTACTTTATTAAATGGGAGTAACATATGTACTGTAAAAGTCTGCCTCATTTAATACCTTCTCTTAATGAATTCAGAATTTTAAATTACCTTGTAATCCAAGACAGAACTCACTTGTTCTACTTCAGAATTACTTATCATGTCACTTTCTTCATCATCAATAATTTCTATCTTCTGTAACACAAGTAGAAAAGTTTTCATAAATATATATCAGATCATTATCACAATAGTCAACAATATATAGAACACATGCATTCAATGTTCAGGTTATCTAGTCTAGGTTATCTGGAATAAACTCTGATAACTGACTGGCTCCTCAGTGTTACACACAGTGTGTGTCTGAGCCACCTCCCTGTACCTTTAATTGATGACTGCTTAGTAACTAAAAAATTACTTTAATACTATTTAAAATAGAAAATTCCTTTCACAATATCCCTGAGAAAATAGGCACTCAAACTCTGCTTAAATAGTCCCTCCAGCGATGGGTAACTCGCTTCCTGTAGGGGTAGTCAATTTTAATGGCAAATGTATAAAATTGATAGGAAGGGCTTTCTCTTTTAAGTCCTCACATACCTCTTTACAACTTCTAATGTAAAATGTCAACATATGACATATATTCCAAAGTCAAATAATTTTTTTAATTCACATATTTACTGCACTCCATTAGCTAGATAGCACACATCTATGATGTAATGATGAAAATTACATGATGATTTGTTTTCTTCACTGGACAATAACACTGGGGATGAGAAGCAGTTGGGGACAAAGAGAGAGAGAGAGAGAGAGACTAAACTGCCCTTAACTTTAGTTTAAGGTACAGCATAGTATCCTGCCCACAGTAGGTACTGATTAAGTACCTGTCAAAAAGAAAATGAACAAAACAGCCCAGTGTTGATGAAAAGAATGACCGATAAGCTCCAACCAAGGGGGTAAGGAAAGTTTTCTAATCATGTAACCTTTTTTTAAAGCAAAAACGAAAGACATAAACAAAATCAGCTCTAAATTTTTATTTTGCATGTAAAAAAACACAGTTAAGAACAAGCACCTTTAAACATTTAAACCCTGCCGACCCCCCCAAAATTTTAAAATGGAAAACTAAGCTAGATAGTCTTTTAAGAACAAGCATGTGAATAGCAACATGCTGGAGACAGAATTTTAAATCAGGCTTCCTACCCAACATTACATATGGTGATTAAAAGTCACAAACTTGGAATGATCACATTTGATATATTGCCTACGAGGATACGATACTATCACAGGGTTTGTGACCTGCAGGCTTCTGAGTCAGGAGGACAGCTGCAACGAAATTGTTTTCTACTGCTGCCTCTAGATGAGTCTAATGTTTTGTTTTCTATTATAACCACTATAAACTTGGGGCTTAATCATGTCAGCTCTCCCTAGACCTCAGATTTGATACTTTTTTTTTTATGTTTTTTAGATTGTCTACCTATTTGGATTGGTTTTGGGAAAAGGAGCTAGGCAATTCAGGGAGGAAGGCACCAAAGGCCACTGTATAGATTTGTACATATAAATAGGTCTCATATGTCTGTGTGATTTGTCATCCATGAATAATTGGGGGAACCCAAGTGTTACATGCAGAGGAGATCAACCTTTGAAAGTTTAGAGTTTTTGTCTTTGAAAATCAATTGTTTTTGAAAAATTAGGTGCCTAAGTAACTGTGAATCATCCCATGCCATGACTTCATTCATTATCTTCGAATGTCTGCTGCAGGGGAGATTCAATGCAGAAAAATTCAGGTAAAAGTGAGCATGTCTTTAAAGGAAAAGAGGTTTTAATTTGTAAATAATTGTATATAAGGTACATTATAACTCAAATCTATAGCAGAAAGAGATTTTTAGTTGGTGAAATTTAAGATTAGCAAAATTCATAATTGTGGAAAACAATTATTACTAACTACCTGATCAAAACACCACTTTGCCTCAAAATCAAAGCTTGTTTTCCTATTTGCCTGTTGAACTTAGTGTCAGAAGGGTCAAACATCAACTTCAACCAGGACTGAAGTCAATAAAACGCGGTCCTAAACTATTGTTCTGCATGTGGAAAATACTGGTATATATCGTTGATGTTTAACAAAAAAAATAGCAAAACTTTATCTTATGCACTCAACTTTTATTAAAGAGATGTGACAGAATTATAGTGTCAAATAAATAATGTATGTAACGGAAGCCAGGGTAAATCTTGAAGTCCCAGCCATTTTGTAGCAGAAAAATCCATTATGGGGCCATTTTTTAATGGTTGCAATCAGCACAGAATACTGATTCAAAAGCAAAAACAAAAGCACAATGACATTACCCTTTATGTCTGACTTTAATATTATCCTGATTTCAGCATTATTTGATGGGGTCAGAATATAAACAGATGCTGCTAAAACAGTTTAATCAACACACAGCCTGCCTCTGTCTATTATTCAGACTCTTAATACTGTCTTTCCTCCTTTACTGTGATTTTTAAGATGACTAACAGAGTCCAATTTAACTAGAAAGAAGAAAAGGTTTCAAACACAGTACAGATAGGTATGGTCTAAACAGAGAACTCAGAGTCAGAAATCCTTGGACACAACTGCCAGAACTAACAAAGGCTTCCTTCATGATCTCAGGCTAAACTCAGTTTTAATTCTATCATCTGTCAAATGAGAAGAAATCTGCTCTTTGCTAAGTGTGTTGAAGAAAAATAGCTTGTTATGTATAAAATGGCATATATGTACTAAGTATTAGATTTTTATATTTGCAAGTCTCCTTAATCAAAAAAATTAGAGGTACAAATGACAGCATTTTAAATTTCATTTACTAAGCCCTCAAAGATATATAATTTCATTGGAAAAGGCTCTGTTTTGGTTTGTGAAGTGGAGCAAAGCAAGACTTTATTCTGACAACAATGATATTGTCACCAACTGGAAACATCCTTGAAATCCACCATGTAATGAGGAAAGAATTTCAAACTGTACATACCACATTATCTGCGGATACTGCATGGTGGTCCTCCTCCTTATGAGCCCTTGCCTCATTTGGAACAACTTCATTGGGCTCTTCTACAGAAAAACAAGCCATAATTTCATTTTTCATTCCTCAAAACTTTATTGAGAATGCTTTTTTCAAGATCACTTAATTTCTCTATTGTAAAAAGACACAAAAGGTAAATTCACTTCACACATGCTTTGTCGAGCAATTCTACTTCAAACAATGTATTCTAAGGAAATAAATGTGGATGGGAGCAAATACAAGGATGGTCACCAGTGTGTTTTTGTCATTGAAAAAATGGAAGAAACGTATATTCTTAACAAAGGAGGATTGGAGAAATCATTTAAGACCCATCCCTATTATAAATACTATGAAGCCACTGAAAATGAAGTAGAAAAATAATTAATAATAAGGAAAATATTCATGATATACCGGAAAGTGAAAAAATAAAGGTGACAAAACTTACTATGTGGGTACATATAATCTTAATTTTGTAAAAAAAAAAAAAAAAAAGGTATAAATTTCATGGAGACTAAAAGACTGGTACTATTTACACCAAAACATTGTCATCATCATTTCTGGATAGAATTATAGGTGATTTTTTTCCTTGGGTGATTTTTTAAATTTCAGAATATTACAGGAGTACAAACACTTTGGTTACATATATTGCCTTTGTACTGCCCAAGTCAGAGCTACAAGTGTGCCCATCCCCCAGAAAGTGCACATCTCACCAATTAGGTGTGAATTTACCCATCCCCTCCTCCCCGCTCACACCTCACACCTGCCCGACACCCGATGAATGTTACTTCCATATGTGCACATAAGTGTTGATCAATTAGTGCCAGTTTTATGGTGAGTGCATGTTGTGCTTGTTTTTCCATTCTTGTGATACTTCACTTCGAAGAATGGGCTCCAGCTCCATCCAGGATAAAACAAGAGGTATTAGTTCACCATTGTTTTTTATGGCTGAGCAGTACTCCATGGTATGTATACATATAACACATTTTATTAATCCACTCATGTATTGATGGGCACTTGGGTTTTTTCCACAATTTTGCAATTGTGAATTGTGCTGCTGTAAACATTCAGATACAGATGTCTTTATTATAGAAGGTCTCTTTTTCATTTGGGTATATGCCCAGTAGTGGGATTACTGGATCAAATGGTAGTTCTACTTGTAGGTCTTTAAGGTATTTCCATATTACTTTCCATAGAGGTTTTTATTTTTATTCTTTTTGCTTGTTTGTATCTAAATATTTTCCTACAAAGAACATGTATTATTCATGGTAATAAAGTGATAAAAATAATTTTCCAATACATGATATAAAACCATAAATACAGCACATTTCTAATTTTGTAAAAAAAGCATGTGTATGTGAATGCATATGTATACACACATACACACACACTCCTGTATATATGCAAAAACACTGGCAAAAATATCTTCTCACTCCTATTTTCAGAAGGGTTATCACTGAGGGGTAGGATTATTTCTATTTTTTATTGTATTTCCCAACATTTCTATAATGAACACGAATATCTTTTCTGATCAATGTTCAATATTCTAAAAATGAGAAAATAAATATAAGAAAGAAATTAATTCAAGAAAACCAGTCTACTAAAAAGCTGTCTATGCTCAGCAAGGGGAAGTGGCTGGTTTAAGGCATAGGGTATTAGATTACTCTCACCCTGAACCCCTTAGAAAAACAGGACAGCAGCGTTCCTCTCTTTTTTTTTCTGCACAGCCATGTCATGGAGATCATTTGGATAAATACTGGTAGAATTTCTCAATCCCTTGTTAACAGACATTTTATTTCCCTTAGAAACCTGAACAAAAATATTTATCGGCCCCCCCAGGATTTTTTTACATCCATTTCTTCCCATGAAAAGACAACAGTGGTGCCTTGTGTGAGCATGGGGGATGACCAGGAGGAAAACAGGGTTGATCCAGGAATTCACATATAAGCATATAGAGAATTCAAGTTTAAGATATCCAGAAAAATCTTACCAGAGTTTTAATGGAAAGTCTCTTATAAATTCAATTTAAATTTTTTGTCTCCTTCACTAGATTTTCAAAAAAATAAATTTTATTGTGAATATGTAAGGTATACAAAATGATGTGATAAGATATATAATATATATATATAGTAAAATGGTTACTCGAGTGAAACAAATTAACATATCCATCCTCTCACACAGTTACCCATTTCCCTCCCAAGAGCAGCTATAATCTACTCATTTAGCAAAAATCTTGAATACTATACACTATTATCCACTATAGTCCTTATGTTGTACATTAGATCTTCCAACTTGCTCATCCTATATATTTGCTACTTTGTACCCTTTGACCTGCATCTTCCCATTTCCTCCTCCCCACCCTGATCCTCGTAACCACTGTCTTATTCTTTATCTCTATATATTTGACCTTTTTTACCCCCTGCCATTTGCTACAACACGGATGGACCTGGAAGACATTATGCTAAGTGAAATTAACTGGACACAGAAAAATATTGCACGCTGTCACTTATATGTGGAATATTAAAAAAACAATTTAAATTTTTTAAAAAGAATGGTTCCTAGACAGAGGAAACTACCTATTCATTATTTACACATTTCAAATCACAGACATTTCAAGTCCTACCGTAATCAGAATCTAAATGAAATGAAGGGAGGAAAAATTGTCATCAGCTTTAGCTGCAAAGCTGGTATTAGCACTCATGGCCTCAGAAGAGGGGTTATATTGCTCATCAACAAGATCATTACAGGTACCATTCCCTATAGGTTTGCCTTACATTTCTATTCTCACTTGCCCATAACTTTGTATACAGTTCTGCTTTACTGGCAACATATTCATGCATGGTTTGATTAATTTGGAAGATTTATATAAAACCTATTTTGAGGATTTCTTAAATAAAAGGGTGTGAAGTGATAGAGTTGAATGATGGTTTCTTTTGCTTACAGATAGCTTCAATGTTAGTGAAAGTTTGAAAGCGAAACACTGTCAATGTGCCTGGTAATTCCTCAAGAAAAGCAATTCTGCTAATCAGAAAAATAAGCAAATGAATAGAATTATTAATCACTGAACACTTTAGAGGGCACTCTAGGTGGTGGCTATATGCTTACACTAAGTAACTGTATTTAGAATTATCTTTCATGTGCACACCCACATAATAGATATAGCTGAAAAAGAGGCTTTGCTTTAAAATTTAATGTTATAGATGTTAATTATTCTTATACTTTAAACAATTTGCCTCCCAGGAGTAAAAATCTTTAAAATTGTTCAACCATATATATATGTATGTGTGTGTGTGTGTATATATATATATATATGAAACACTCTATTAATTGTATACATAGAACATGAAATTAAGGAGCTCAGTCATCCAACTATTACTTTAGTTTGCAGATGTGGGGGGGTGAACCCAAGTAGCTTTTTCAGTCCCAACCACACCTCTTTGAAACAAAAGAATGAAACTGAAACTGCTAAAATATAAGCAGCGATTTTTGTTGACTTTGGCTAAACCTGCCATTTACTGCATTTTAAAAAATAATCCTTATTTTTGGTTGTACAGATTTTTCTAGAAAATTTTAATGTTAATTTTGATTAATTTTTAGCATGTAATATGTAAGCCCTAATATGTAAGGGTAAAAAATTGTAGACATTTAGAAGACTCTAACCCTATGTAATCAACGGCCATATTGAAAGGACTCTGAATTTCAGTTGTTAGGTTTTTGAAATAGTATGGGCAGCTACTCTGATTATTCTATCTCCATATCTCTAAGATGCAATTAATGGAAGTTTCAAAGTAGAAATTTTGTACTACATTTTCATAAACTGGAAGATAATATGGTTAGTATATTTTAAAGGTATGGTATTAATTTAGGCCAGATGATACAATTCACTTAACCATTACAAAAGGATCACATAGTCAAACCAATCATAGTATTAAGAGTATTCACCATTAACAAAATGAGAAATAGAATAGGACAGAACTAGTAGGAAGCCATACCATAAAGGGCTCTTTTCAGTATTTGAAAATGCTTTTATGCTTTTCTCTTGCAATTTCTGATGAGAATGGAAGGGTTTACCATGCAGCTGTGAAAAATAAGCTATCGAGAGAAATTCCAGGCAATCGTGCTTCTCATCAACTGTTTTTTGACTCATGCATTAAATTCTCTCTCCCCTTTTTCTCATTAGGTCTTGATTACTATGCCGGCTGTCTAGAGAAGAGAACATGCTATTAAATCACAAAGAATGCCAGTGTAAGAGCAGTAGTCCATTAAAAGTGGACCATTAAAGTGGACTTTAAAATGAACTTCACTGTTTTGCCATTAACTACTTATTTTCTAAAATTCTCTTTTAGATGGGGAAGTGAGAATTGGGGAATGAAACTCCACTTAAGGCCTTCTGACTTTCCTCTGTCAGAATATTGCCTCACAGCTCTCCCACCCACCCACAGAAACACAAATTCCTATTTCCCCACTCTCCCTCACCTAGCTTGCCAGTCATCAGGCTCTAAATAGCCAGTTATGAGTCACTATGAATAACGAAGTATCTCCAGGCACATACAATTTAGTAAAGACTAACAGAAGAAAAAATTGTGTAATGGACCAACTATATTAAAAAATAAAGGGCTTGGAAATGGTGCAATGCTTCTTTTCTCTTGATAATTTTAAAATCTGCCTCACAGATTTCCTGCACATTAAATTCTCTATCATCTTCAATATGAATAACAAATGTTGGGGGGAGGGGAGAGAGAGAGAAAGGTAAAGAAAGAGAGAGAGAATATTCACACTGATAACCTTTCAAACACCTGGTCTTAAAATATGTGACCCTCTCAATACTAACAGCTTTTCTTTCCCTTTCATTATTTAATCTACTGCAATCTGCTTGTCTCCCTGCTCCCCATGCAATTAATTGCTTTTTCAAAGAACCTCTTAAACATCCAATTCAATGGCTTCAAAATCTCTCTTTGCTTCTTTTCTTTTTTTTTTTTTTTAAGAGATATGGTCTGCTATGTTGCCCAGGCTGGGGTGCAGTGGCTATTCACAGGCTTGACTGTGGCACACTGCAGCCTCAACTCCTGGCCTCAAGGGATCCTCCTGCCTCGGCCTCATGAGTAGCTGGGACCACCGGCACTCGCCACCGCAACCAGCTCTTTCCTTAGTTTTAGCAATAGAATACTACCCTGGTTCTCCTGTTTCTGAATGTTTTTTAAATGGCTCCTTTTTTGCCTCCAGCCCCTAAATCTGGATATTTACCAATAAACTGCCCCTGTCCTTTCTTGTTTTACATTTTTTCACTTAACTAAATCTTCTGTTTCTGTGGCTAGATATTTTTGGCCTCGATGTGGGTGACTCCCACATTTCTTCTCATGTCTTAAGTCCTCTTCTGAGTTCAAGGTCCACATTATGCAAAGGCCTGCTGGACAGCTCTGCATGGATGTCATGCCACCATCTAAAATGAGGTGATGGATACCCCAGTTACCCTGATTTGATTAATTCACATTGTAAGCCTGTATCAAAACATCACATGTACCCTATGAAGATATGCAACTATTATGTAACCATAATAATTAAAAATTAAAAATTAAAAAAATAAACAAAATGCAATGCATGCAAAACTGAATTCATCTTCCCACAATATCTTATCAATTCAATGCAATTCCAATTAAAATCTTGACTGGGTTTTGGGGCGGGAGCTAGGGAAAAGGTATGACTAAACTGTTCTAAAAAATCGATGTGCTACAAGAGCTAAGAAGAACAATGAGAGCCATATCAGATATTAAGACATTTTTAAAACCACATTTGTAAATAATCAGGTCAATGTAATACAATAGAAAGTCTGGAATTTGATCTACATGTGTATGTGTGCACATGTATATTTATATATGTATGTATGCATATATATGTGTGTATATTTGATATAAAACTACATTTAAACTTACTGGAAAAAGGATGAATTATTCAACAAACAGTGTAGGGACAATTGGTTAACCATTTGGAAAAATAAAATTAGGTATTTTCTTCACACATCTTAAAGCAAAATAAATTCTAAGTGAAATAATATCAAATTGTAAAAATGAAACCATAAGGATACTAGAGGCAAATATAAGGATATATTTACATAATTGTAGTACAAGGAAGGACTTTTTAATCATGACACCAAAATCAGAAGCCATAAAGAAAAGTATTGGTAGATTTGACAACATAAAAATTACAAACAAAAATTCTGACATCAGAAAACACCATAAACAAAATTAAAAGGCAAACAATAAACTGGAAAATATAGTGTTAATGTCCTAAATAGGGCTGCATAAAACAAAAGGAAAATAGGAAAATGCATGATTCTTTCTCAGTTTCTCCATCACAGATGCAAAAATACCATATATGATTCTATTTATATAAAATGCCCAGAAAAGACAAATTTATATGGTCAGAAAGCAGATCAGTGGTTCTGGAGCTGAGGTTGGGAGGGGAAATTGACTGCAAATGGGCTCAACAGAGTTATTGGAGTGACGAAAATGATCTAAAATTGGATTTTAGTGATGGTGATGATTGTACAACTCTACAAAATTTACTAAAAATCATTGAATTCTACATTTACAATGGATAAATTTTATGATATATAAATTAAACCTTAATAAAAGTGTTAATAAAAAAGGTGTCAGAAGAGAACTGTTTCTATACTTGAAGACAAATGAAATATACTGCTCATGGACAAAAGGTGTAACTCCATGATATCATTTGAATTCTCATTTAGGGAAACATTGAGAGGTATTATAAAGATGATCCAGTCTAACCCCCTTTTGCAGATAAGGAAACTAAAGCCCAATGAATTAAGCACTTTGCCCAAAGTCACATAATCAGCTAGTGGAAAAGCTAGGACTTGCACCCAGGTTGCCTGGCTACTAACCTGGTGTTCATCACATTATGCCATATATTTCAATGTGTTCATAATGCTCTAACTTAAATTGACTAGAATTCCAATAAAATAAAAACAATCATTTATTATACTTAATTATAATGTATGAATTGTTGTAACCAGCATTTCTAAATGTGGGAGATTATTATTGTGGTAGATGAACGTTCCTTGTGATGACTTGATATGGGAGACTGTTTAGGTGGAGGCATTAAAAATAAATCTATTATTTCTTTTCAAATGCTTGGCCAAATGTTTTGAAGACTAGATTTGAAGTGCAGTGAGCTGAAAGCAAGTAAAAAAATACATCAAATTTATAAAGGCTGTTATTAGGAGGTTCATTATATAAAGTACCTTGAGAGCTTCCTTCAGACAAACAGATGGATACTTCATCATTTCTGTCATTATCCTCTCCTACTTCAGGCCCAGCTTCCTGTCCTGGTGTGAGTGCAGACAAAGAACCAGACTCGGGCTGCTCAGAGAAATCAGCAGGGCCTCCTCTTGGAGGTGGAACTTCAATCCCCATTAAGCGATATTTCCTTCTTCGATTCCCAATCCAAGTCTTTATAAGAGAAATACAAGAGGAAGTTTTGTAAACATAGAAAATTTAGCAGTTCTGGCTATTAAAATAATGAATGGATGCTGCATAAAATATGATTAAAATGAATAAATAAGTACACAGTATAATAAAATTTTATGTCAATAAACTGAAATAAAAATAATTATGTTTTCAATTCTTAAAATTTATTTAGTTTATGATTAACAAATAATAATTGTGCATGTTTATGGGGTACAGTGTGAGGTTTCAATATGCAAACACATTGTATAATAATCAAATCAGATAAAAAATCAAATCAGGGTAGTTAGCATTTCAATCATCTCAAACCTTTATCATTTAATAATTATGATTTACTTTAAAATATTTTATTAGCAGAAAGAGGGTATTTAAATATTCAGACTTTCAAGCAACATGCAGTCTATTACAGATCATTTTTGTTTCTGTTTTCATTTTGTTTTGTTTCTGGAGAAAACAATTCACCAAATCTTTCAAAAGAAAAATGAATTGGTTCCTTTTCAAATGGAACCAGGCATATAGGTATAACTATAGTTCATAGCCCATTTCCAATCTTGCTCTTCCTGGGAGAAAATGTGCCCTCTATTAACTTTGGCTCCATATGGTTACCTTTGTATTTCAAGTATTCTAAAGTTTCATTTTATTGGATTTGGAACCAATTTTTAAAACTTTTAACATTCAAATAATTTTAGAGTCACAGGAAGATTCAAAGATAGGTCTTGTGTATTCTTCATTCCATTTCCTCCGACTTACGTCTTACATAATCATAGCACAATATCGAAAGCAGGAAATTTATATTGTACAATGTGCATGTATAGCTCTATGTCCCTTTATCACACAATTCCTCTTCTCCTCCTTCCCACTAACCCCTGGCAACCACTAATCTGTTTTCAACCTCTATAACTGTGGCTTTTTGAGAATATTATATAAATGGAATCACACACCATATGACCTTTTAAAATCAGCTTTTTTCATTCAGCATGATTCCCTAGGGATTCATTCAAGTTGTGTCTATCAATAGTCTATTCCTTTTTATCACTAAGCAGTATTCTATGATATGTATGTTTTGATTTTTTGAACCATTTATCTGTTGAAGGACAGTTGTATTGTTTCCAGTTTTGAACTATTAAATATCAAGCTATTATGAACAGTAGTGTATAGGTTTTTGTGCAGACATAACTTTTCATTTCTCTAGGATAAATGCACAAGAATGCAATTTATAGATCGTATGATTATATGTTACCTTTTGTAAGAAATTGCCAAAGGAATTGGTAGACGAACTGTGCCATTTTGTGTTCCTATCAGCAATGTATGAAAGATCCAGTCTCTTGGCATTCTTGCCAGCATTTAGTGTTGTCAGTCTTTTTTTTTAATTTTAGCTGTTCTCATAGGTATGTGCAGTGACAGGTCATCAAGTTCTTAATTTGATTTTCCTGATGGCTAGTGATGTTAAGCATCTTTCCATGTGCTTATTTGCCATCTGTATATCCTCTTCAGTGAAATGTCTTTTCATTAAAGTGTTTAAGATTAAAGTGTGTGTTTCTATTTAGTGTTGAGTTTTGAGGGTTCTTTATATATTCTAGATATGAGTTATTTGTCAGATATGTGCTTTGCAAATATTTTCTCCCAGTCTGTAGCTTGAATTTCTATCCTCTTAGTCTTTAGCAGCACAAACTTAAAACTGCTAAAAAATAAACTATATTAATTATAAAAAATTAAAAAGTGGGTTCATTAAAAAGATCAGTAAAATTGACAAACATCTAGCAAGACTGGCAAAGAAAAAAAGAGAGAAGACACAAGTTCATTAAATATGAAATGTCCAATTTTGAATCTAAAGTTTAGTTTATCATATCTCAAACAAGACGGAGTAAAATTAATCAAAGTATGTGCCTAAACTATTGACACAGTTTTGTCATCTTAATGGTAGCTTGCTTATGCCAGCAGCAAAGAAGCCTGGAGAGCGAGTGGCGATGAAATTGTGAAAGGCATTTTCTACAGCTTGTTGAGAATTGAATATTTTTCCTTGCAAGAAATGGTCCAAAGCCTGAAAGAACTGTTAATCAGTTGGTGAAACATCTGGTGAATACGGTGGATGACAGAGAGTTTCCAAGTCCAGCTTCTGCAGTTTGAGCAGCGTTGTTTTTTTGCGACGTGTGGTCTTGCAAGAGGATTGGCCTGTCTCTATTGACCAATCTCAACTGCTTAATCACAAGCATCCTCATCATTTTGTCCAGTTGGTTGCAGTAGACATCTGCTGTAATCGATTGACCAGGTTTCATGAAGCTGTAGTGGATAATACCAGAGCTCCACCACCAAACAGACACCATTAGCATTTTTTGATGAATATCCAGTTTTGGACTGTGTTTTGGCACTTCATCTTTATCCAACCATTGTGCTGAACACTTGCAATTGTCAAAAAGAATCCATTTTTCATCACATGTAACAATACAGTGTAGAAATGGTTCACCTTCATATCGTGACAGCAAAGAAAGGCAAGCTTCGAGACGATTTCTCTGCTGACACTCATTTATTGCATGCGGTACCCATCTGTCCAGCTTCTTTACCTTGCCCATTTGTTTCAAATGGTCCAATATTGTTGGAGTAGTACTGTCAAACCTTGCTGCTAATTCACTCGTAGGTTGAGGTGGATTCACTTCCACTACAGATTTCAGCTCATCATTATCCACCTTGGTCTCAGGTCACCCACATGGCTCATTTTCAAGCTTAAAGTCACCAAAATGGAACTTCTCAAACCATCGACATACTGGGCATTCATTAGCCACATCCTTCCCAAACACTTTGTTGATATTTCAAGCTGTCTGCACTGCATTGGCTCCATGATGGAACTCATATTCAAATATAACATGAATTATTGACTTATCCATGGTTTCACAAAAATTGCTCTAAAAGAAAAATTTGAAAGACAATCACAAGCCAAGACGTGCATTTGAAAGAATGAGGGTGTACCTTCACAATAAAAAAACAAACAAACAAGAAGTGTCAAAGTGAAATGTCAGAGGTGTCAATTGTTAAACTTAGTACTTAAGGAAATTGGACATTCCATACTTAATAACCTAATAAAATAGGAATGAACCAGGGGATATCACTACAGGCTTTCTAAACAAGAAAAGGATAACAAGGAAATATTACAAACAACTCTACACACACAAATCTGACAATTTAGGTGAAATGGACCAATTCCTTGGAAAGTGCTAATAACCACAATATGAAATAGTTTACTTGAATAGCCCTATAAGTATTAAGAAAATTTAATTCATCATTAACAACTTTCCCAAAAAGGAAATCTCCAGGCCCCCAAAACCTTCAGCTAACAACATACTTAATGGTGAAAATAGAATAATTCCCCCCTAAGATCAGGAATGAATCAAGATGTTCACTCTGACCACTCTTGTACAACATAGTACTGGAGGTTCTAGCCCATGCATTAATTTAAGAAAAAGAAACAAAAGATATACAGATCAGAAAGGAAGAAATAAAACTCTCCCTATTTACAGATTACATGATAGTCTATGTTAAAAGTCCCAAGGAATCTACAAAAACACTCCTACAACTAATGAGTGAATTCATCAAGGTCTCAGGATACAAAATCAACATACAAAAATCAATTGTGTTTCTATATAGTAAAAATTATCACATTGAAATAAATTAAAAATATAATACTATTAATATTTTCAATCACTAAAATAATCAAATACTTAGGTGTAAATCTAACAAAGCATGTATAGGACTTATATGCTGAAAACTAGTAAACATTGATGAAAGAAATCAAAATAGTTTTAAATAAATGGAGAGACATTCTGTGTTCATGGATTGGAAAACACAACATAGTAAAGATATAAATTCCTCTCAAATTGATATACTGTTTAACATACTTCCTATCAAAATCCTAGCAAAATTTGTTATAGATATATACAAGATAATTCTAAAGTTCATATGGAAAGGAAATGAGTTAGTATAGCTAAAACAATACTGAAAAAACAACAAAGTGGGAGGAAACTATCTACCCAATTTCAAGACATTATATACCAACAGTAATTAAGACTGTGTGGTATTGGCATAGGGCTAGACATAGATGAATGGAACAGAATAGAGAACCCAGAAATACCCCTACATGAGTATCACCAGCTGAGCTAACTTTTGACAAAGGTACAAAAGCAATTCAATGGGGGAAGGGTGGTCTTTCCAAGAAATGATGCTTGAGCAATTGGATATCCAAAGGAAAACAAAAATGGACCTGCAACTAAATCTCACACATTATACAAAAATGAGCTTAAAATGGATCATACATTTAAATATAAAAAATAAAACAATAAATTTTTTAGAAGATACCATAGGGGAAAATCTTTGGGACCTAGGCTTGGTGAAGAATTCTTAGAAATGGCACTAAAAGCAGAATCCATAAAAGAAAAATAACTTCCTGGGATATTGATTGGGACTGCATTGAATCTACAGCTCAAGTTGGAAAGAACTGACATCTTGATAATGCTGAGTCATTCTATCCACGTCCACGGAATATCTCCCCATTTATATAGATCTTTTTATTTCTTTAATCAGAGTTTTGTAGTTTTCTTTATAACAATTTTGTGCCTATTTCGTTAGATTCATACCTAAGGGATTAATTTTGGGGAAGCTAAAGTAAATGTTTTGTTTCCTTTTTTGTTTGTTTAGTTCACTTTTTTAAAATTTCAGAATATTACATGGGTACAAATGTTTTGGTTACATGTATTGCTTTTGCACTGTTTGAGTCAATGTTGTAAGTGTTCCTATCACCCAGATAGTGTGCATTGTACCCGTTTGGTGTGAATTTACCCAACCTCTCCTGCCACCTCTCACCTGCTTGATTTCCGTTGAGTTTTACTTCAATATGGGCATATAAGTGTTGATCGACTAGTTCCGGTTTAATAGTGAGTACACGTGGTGTTTGTTTTTCCATTCTTCCCATATTTCGCTTATAAGAATGGTCTCCAGTTCTATCCAGGTTGTTACAAAAGGTATTAGTTCACCGTTTTTACGTGGCTGAGCAGTACTCCATGGTATACATATGCCACATTTTGTTAATCTACTCATGTATTGATAGGCACTTGGGTTGATTCCACATCTTTGTGACTGTGATTTGTGCTGCAATAAACATTCTAGTGCAAGTGCCTTTTTTTATAAAATGACTTTTTTTTTCTAGTGGGTAAATACCCAGTACTGGGACTGCTGGATCAAATGGTAGGTCTACTTTTAGTTATTTGAGGTAACTTCATACTGCTTTCCATAGAGGTTGTACTAGTTTTCAGTCCCACCGACAGTGTATAAGTATTCCTTTCTCTCTGCATCCATGCTAACATCTATTGTTTTGGAACTTTTTGATAAAAGCCATTCTCACTGGAGTTAGGTGATATCTCATTGTGGTTTTGATTTGCATTTCCCTGAGGATTAGAGAATTTGAGCATTTTTTCATATGTTTCTTGGCCGTTAATCTATCTTCTATTGAAAAGCTTCTGTACATGTCTTTTGCCCAATTTTTAATGGGGTGGTTTGATTTTTTCTTGTTGTTTTTCTTGAGTTCTTTATAGATTTTGGTTATTAGCCCTTTATTGGATGTATAGCATGCAAATATTTTCTCGCATTCTGTAGGTCATCCGTTTGCTCTAATGATTGTTTCCATGGCTGTGCAGAAGAGTTTTAATTTGATAAGGTCCCATTTATTTATTTTTGTTGTTTCTGTGATTGCCTTTGGGGTCTTCTTCATAAATTCTTTGCCTAGGCTGATATCTAGAAGATTTTTCCAACATTTTCTTCCAGAATTCTTTTATTCTTTTAGTTTCATGCCTTAGGTTTATATCTATTATCCACCGTGAATTAATTTTTGTGAGTGGTGAGAGATGTGGATCCTGTTTCAGTCTTCTACATGTGGCTATCCAATTTTCCCAGCACCATTTATTGAATAGGGATTCTTCACTCCAGTGTATGTTTTTTTCTGCTTTGTCAAAGATCAGATGGCAACATGAGGATGGTTTTATATCTGGGATCTCTGTTCTGATCCATTGGTCTATGTCTCTGTTCTTGTGCCAATACCATGCTGTTTTGGTTACTATACCCTTGTAGTATAGCTTGAAGTCTGGTAAATTGATGCTTCCCAATCTGTTCTGTTTGCTTCAGATTGCTTTGTCTATGCAAGGTCTTTTATTGTTTTATATGAAGCATAGAATTATTTTTTCTAGATCTATGAAAAAAGATGTTGGTATTTTAGTGGGGATTGCCTGAATCTGTAAATCACTTTAGGTAGTATAGACATTTTAACAATGTTGATTCTGCCGATCCATGTGCATGATATGTTTTTCAATTTGTTTACATCCTCAGTGATTTCCATCCTCGGTTCATAGTTCTCCCTGTAGTGGTCTTTTACCTTCCTGGTTAGATATATCTCTAGGTATTTTATTTTCTTTGTTGCTATTTTGAAAGGTATTGAGTGTTTGATTTGATTCTCAGCTTGACTGTTGTTGGCATATAAGAATGTTACTGATTTGTATACCTTGTTTTTGTAACCTGAGACTTTGCCGAATTATTTATTAGTTCCAGGAATTTCTTAGCACAATCTTTGGGGTTTTCTAGATATAAGATCATATCATCAGCAAAGAGAAATGGTTTGACCTCTTCTTTCCCCATTTAGATACCCTTGATTTCCTTCTCTTGCCTGATTTCTCGGGGTAGGACTTCCTGCAATATGTTGAATAGAAGTGGTACAGTGGGCAACTGTGTCTGGTTCCAGTTCTAAGGGGGAATGCCCTCAATTTTTCCCCATTCCATATCATGTTGGCTGTGGGTTTGTTGTATATGGCTTTTATAATATTGTGGTATGTTCCATCTATGCCTATTTTGTTAAGCGTTTTTATCATAAAAGAGTGCTAGATTTTGTCAAATGCTTTTTCTTCATCTATTGAGAGGATCATATGGTCTTTGCTTATGCTTCTATTTATGTGGTGAATCACATTTATAGATTTGCATATGTTGAACCACCCTTGCATCTCTGGGATGAAGCCCCACTTGTCATGGTGGATTATTTTTTTGATGTGCAGGTGAATTTGGTTTGCTAGGATTTTATTGAGAATTTTTGCATCTATAATTATAAGGGATATTTGTGTGTAGTTTTCTTTTTTGTGTGTGTGTCCTTTCCTAGCTTTGGTATCCAGGTGATATTGGCTTCATAGATTGAGTTTGGGGAGAATTCTTCTTTCTTGGTATTACAGAATAATTTCTGCAGTATATGTATCAGTTCTTCTTTGTAGGTCTGGTAGCATTCAGGTGTGAAACCACCTGGTGCAGGACTTTTTTTTTTTTTTGGAAGGTTTTTTATTGCTTCTTCAATTTTGTTACTTGGTATTGATCTGTTCAGGAGTTCTAGTTCTTCCAGATTGAGCCTAGGGAAGTTGTGTGTTCCCAAGAATTTGTCCATTTCCTTAATTTTTTCAAGTTTATGTGCATAGAGATTTTTATAGTATTCACAGATGATATTTTGTATTTCCATGCTATCAGTTGTAATACCTACTTTTTCATATCTGATTGAGCTTACTAGAGTCCTTTCTTTTCTGCTTCTGGTTAATCTAGCAAGAGGCCTGTTGATTTTGTTTATCTTTTCAAAGAACCAACTTTTTGTTTCATTATTCTTCTGTATAATTCTTTTGTTGTCAATTTCATTTAGTTCTACTCTGACTTTAGTTATTTCTTTTATTCTGCTGGGTTTGGGATTGCTTTCTTCTTCCTTTTCCAATTCCTTCAGACATTTCATCAGATTGTTGATTTGTGATCTTTCTGTCTTTTGTGGCAGAAAAGAGATCTTTCTGTCTTTTGTGGCTGCAAATGTGGGCATTTACACCTATGAATTTTCCTTTTAAGACTGCCTAGGACAAATTTTGATACCTATGTCCCCTTTGTCATTTAGTTGGTAGAATCTTTGGATTTCCATCTTAATTTCCTCCCTGACTCATGAATTGTTCAGCAGTAGATTGTTTAATTTCCATGTACTTGTGTAGAGTTCAGTTTCTGTTGGAATTGATTTATAATTTTATTCCACTGTTGTCTGAGATGATACATGGTAAAATTTCTATTTTTTAAAGTTTTTTGAGACATATTTTGTGTCCTAGGATGTGATCAATCTTAGAGAATGTTCCATGAGCTGATGAGAGGAATGTGTATTCAGTAGTTTTGGGGTAAAATGTTTTGTAAATGTCTGTTAGGCCCATTTCTTCTAGAGTTCTGTTTAAGTCCATTGTTTCTTTGTTTATTTCTGCTTGGAGGATCTGTCCCATTCTGTTCAGTGCCATGTTGAATTCCCTGGCTATTATGATGCTGCTGTGTATCAATTTGTTTAGATCAAGTAGGGTTTGCCTTATGAATCTGGGTACACCTGTGTTAGGTGCATAAATATTTAGGATTCTTGTGTCTTCTTGTTGAATTGTTCCCTTCACCATTATCTGATGACCATCTTTGTCTTTCTTTACTTTTGTTGATTTGAAGTCATGTTATCTGATACGAGAATAGCTACATCAGCTTTCTTTTGGTTTCCATTTGCATGGAATATTGTTTTCCATCACTTCACCTTGAAACTAAATGAGTTCTTGTGGTTCAGATGTGTTTCCTGGTGACAGCAGAAACCTGACTTTTTTTTTTTTATCCAATCAGCAAGCCTATCTCTCTTGAGTGAAGAGTTCAAGCCATTAATAGTTATTGAAGGAACTGATAAGTGAGTGGATTGCTTTTCACCCTGTTGAGTAGAACTTTGTTGCTTTGTTTTATCTCTTGAGACATTGTGGTATCTGGCTTTTGACATTTAGCTTTTGGGTGATTTTACACTGGTGGGTGTCTATTGTAGTGATCCATGTAAAATGCAGTTATGAGTACTTCCTGCAGGGCTGGTCTTACCTTGACAAATTCCCTCAGTGTTTGCTTGTCTTTTTTTCCTTCTTATATAAGAAACTTAGTTTTGCACAATTCAAAATTCTAGACTGGCCATTATTGTGTTTGGGAAGACTGAGAATGGGGCCCCAATCCCTCCTGGCTTGTAAGGTCTCAGTTGAGAAAGCTACAGTTAATCTGATGGGTTTTCCTTTGTAAGTTACCTGATGCTTTCACCTTCCAGCTGGTAGGAGTGTCTTTCATGTTTATTTTGGCCAGTTTGATGAAGATATGTCATGGTGATTGCCTCTTTCCAATGAATATCCCAGGAGTCCTTTGATCTTCTTGTACCTGGAAATGTAGATTTCTAGAGAGATTAGGGAAATTTTCTTCAATTATTCCCTCAAATAGGTTTTACAATCCTCGTGTATTTTCTTCTTTGCCCTCAGGGCTGCCCATGATTCTTATGTTAGGCCCATTTCAATAATCCCATGTTTCTTGTAGGCTTTGTTTGTTCCTTTTATTTCTCTGCTTCTATCTCTTTGACTGACTTCTTTAATTCAAAGGTGTTTTCTTCAAGCTCTGAGATTCTTTTTTTCTGCCTGATCTAACCTATTCTTTAGGCTTTCCACTGTGTTTTTATTTCCTTCAATGAATTTTTCATTTCCAGATGATCTGTTTGATTTTTCTTTAATAATTCAATTTCTTTAGTGAAGTTTTCATTCATTTCTTGCATTGTTTTTGTGGTTTCTTTGTGTTGGGTTTCTATTTTCTCTTGTATTTTATTGAGCTTCCTTATAATCCATGTTCGAAATTCTCCATCTATCATTTCAGTATTCTATTTTTGGCTGCTATACATGCTAGAGAGCTGTTCCGTTTTGGGGGTGGCCTTTTGCTCTGATGCTTCATACTTTCAGAGTTCCATCACTGATTCCTTTTCATCTGGAGCAGCAGTTGCTTCTTATATTTGTTTTTTGTTTTGTTTACACAACAGCATGCCGAGTTTAATCTCTGAGACAGTAGTTGATGATTGTGGGTGATAATCAACCACACCCTGTATGATTAAGTCAGTAAATGCTCTTAAGTGTATGCAAATTAACCTCCCTGTCAGTAGGTGGTGCTCCCTGGAAGGAACAAGCTGCAATGTTGTTTTTGTGTCCTGTGACCAGCTCTAGTTCTTTAGGAGAAGCACTCATGCCCCAGATGGTGGGTGGAGCCCTAGAACTTCCAGGTGCTTCCTTATTCTCCATCACAACAGAGGAGAGTGGGGAAATGAGGCCGGGCAGGGCTGGGCTGTGTGATCTTGCCCTCAAGCTCCACAAAAGCTGGAAAGGAATCTGCTTCAGCAGAGGTCAAAGGTCAGCTCCCTGCCTCTGGGCAAAATCGCCAGGGAGTGGCTGAAGTGGCCCCACTCAACAAGAAAGTCTGCCTGTGGAGGCGTGGCTGTCTGAGACCTACAATCTGGCAGTCTGGAGTGGGCCTTGCTCCTTTCTGCCCTCCCCTATTCTGCAGTTTTCCCCCCATTGTCTGCCGACAGTCATGACCTCAAGCCATCTCAGATCCCCCATGACTGTGATGAGGGCTGGGAGGTTCCCTGCCCAGAATCCCAGCCTGAGCTGGGAGCACGGCCCTCTTGTGGGAGGAGGGGTGCCCTATGAGCACACTGCAGCTAGGACCCACACTGCACTCTTCATCCTGATCTGCTCCTGCAGGCAGCCACACCTCCCAAGACTAATTCACAAATATCCCCTCAGTGCTCCTGGGCAATGTGATGAAGACCTGGGGGTATGGGGTCTGGCCTGCAGGCCCATCCCTGGGGCCCCAAAGATCAATCCCTGACAATGCCAAGGCGAAGTGCACTGGTCTCAAGTTGCCCACGGGTTGCCCAAGCAGGTTCGATGTCCCTCCACCTTGGGGTATGCCTGATGGGGTCGCCAGGCAAGCAGCACCAGGGTGTGCCAGTAGGCAGGGAGCTCAAGCTCTCCCTTAATCTGGTGCTGGACCTGAAAAGGAAAGGTCTGAGCCTCACTCTCTAGAAGCAGAGTGTGGCAGCTCAAATGTCTCTCTCGGCAGCCACCAGTCGGGGAGGGGAAGGGGAGAAAAGGAGTCTAGATGGAGGAAAGCTAGCACTCTGCTCCTGTCCTCCCTCTCTCTGGGGGGAAGTCCACCCAGAATGACCAGGGTCTGGAGTTATGCAGATCACCTGGGACCCATTGGACCCCTGCGGCTCCTGCAGGCTGGGCAGGAGTTGGGAAATGTCTGTTTGGGAATGAGCAAGATGAAACCTGAGGAGTTGAAGCCCCCTGGGGAGGACAATGGTGCATGTTGGGTAGAGAAGCAATATGGTGCCTGCCATCTGGGCTTGAGTCCATGGGTTGGGAAGTGTCACATGGGGGCTGGAAGCCTTGTACCCTGTCCACAAGAAGCTCCCAGTTCACCGGTGCCAGCAGTTTCTGGGCTTGTGTGGGTAGAAGGTCTCCCCAGCAGCTAAGGAACCCACTGACTGTCAGGGATGCAAAGGAGAGAGAAACAAACTGCTCCACTGGTCTCCTAGCCTCTCAGGGGTTGATCTCTGCTGATACTTTTCTCTTTCCAGTTCTGCTCTGCAACTTCTTCCTGTGGAGTCTCCTGAAAGTTCTGGTACACTTCCTTCAGACCCTCATCTGATCTATGTTTGTCTGTTTTTTTTTTTTTTTCTTTTTCATCTAAAACTTCTCCTTCTTACTGAGATTTCCTGGCTGGTGTTGTCTCTGGTCCACCATCTTGGAGCCTCTAAATATTTATTTTCAATTTCATTGTTTTTTGCTTATACTTTTATTATTTTCTTCCTTCTGTTCACTTGCATTTATTTTGGTCTTCATTTTCTAGTTTCTTGAAGTGGGAGTTTAGATTACTGATTTGAAATTTTCCTCTTTTCCAATGTATACATTTAATATGGTGTATTTTTCTTTGAAGAATAATTTCAGAGGGTGCAGAAGTCTAGGTTGGTGTTTTTTTTCCTCTAAATTCTTTAAATATTTTACTCCACTGTCTTCTTGCTTGTATGGCTTCTGAGAAGTCAGATGTAATTCTTATTCTTGTTCCTCTGTAGGTAAAGGAGTTTGTTTTTTGTCCTCTGGTTTCTTTCAAGATTTTTTCTTTATCTTTGATTTTCTGCAGTCTGAATATGATATGCTAGGTGTATTATTTTGTTATTGTTGTTGTTTTTGCTGTTGTTGAATTTATCCTGCTTGGTGTACTCTGAGCTTCCTGGATCTGTGCTTTCGTGTCTGACATTAATTTGGGGAAAATTCTCAGTCATTATTGCTTTGAATATTTCTTCTGCTCTATTTTCTCTTTCTTCTCTTTCTGGTGGTATTCCTATTATGCATATGTTACAACTTTTGTATTTGTCCCACAGTTTTTGTATATTCTGTTCTGTTTTTCTCAGTCTTTTTCATTCTTTGCTTTCCAGCTTTAGAATTTTCCATTGACATATCCTCAAGTTCAGAGATTCTTTCCATAACCATGTACAGTCTTCTAATGAGCCCATCAAAGGCATTCTTCATTTCTGTCACACTGTTTTCAATCTACAGAATTTGTTTTTGATTCTTTCTTAGAATGTCCATCTTTCTGCTTACATTACCCATCTGCTCTTGCATGTTGTCTACTTTTTCATTAGAGGCCTTAGTATATTAATCAGAGTTGTTTTCAATTCCTGGTCATATCAGAGTGTAGTTCTGATGCTTGGACTGTCTCTTCAAACTGTGATTTTTGCCTTTTAGCATGCTTTGCAACTTTTTGTTAAAAGCCATACATGGTGTATTGGGTGAAAGGAACTACAGTAAGTAGATATTTAGTGATGTGGTGGCAACGTCTGGAGGAAGGGAAAGTATTCTATAGTCCTACAATGAGGTCTCAGTCTTTTAGTGAGTCTTTGTCCTGGCCTGTGAACTTTACAAATACTTCTCTGTTTTTCTCCCACCTTAGATGGGACAGGATGTCTAAAGGGGTCTAGAGTTGGTTATTTTCCTTGCTTCAGGATGGTTAGGCTATGGTAAAACCTGAATAGGTTAGGCTCTGTTAAAATAGTTTTTCTTAAGGGCAGGCTTTTTTAAGAAGAACAGAATGCTCTAGCATAATTAAAAATGTTTACATTTCCATTCCCTCTGCCAGAAGCATGAGGGAGTTTTTCTCCAATATTCACTGTGAGAATCTGGTAGAGCTCCTGGGAATAAAACTCACAAAAGTATATAGGGGCCCCATGTTTGGGCCCCTTTGAGTTTCTAACTTTGAGACTTGTCTACACTGAGCCTCCAGCACTTCATCAATTACAGTTTTAGTTTTCCTACGTTGGTACTGTTTCCCACGGAGGTTTCAACTCATGGGATTCTACTCCAGTAAGTTGTGATTCTCTGTATCTGCCTGTTGATCTCACCAATTTTGGGGGCAGTGGTTTGACCTGTAACTTCACTTATCTGATTGATCTAAGAAGAGTTGTTGATTTTCTATTTGTTCAGCTTTTTACTCATCGTTTGGATGAACTGACAACTTCCAGACTCCTCTCATGCCAGACCAGAAACCAGAAGTCCATTGTACTTTTATTCTTTTGAGACCTCCTCTTTGACCAATTGATTATTTAGAAGTGTGTTGTGTAACTTCCAAGTGTGTGGAGATTTTCCTGTTATCTTTCTGTTATTTATTTATACTTTGATTCAATAGTGATCTGGAACATATTCCAGAGCTCAAGCAATCCTCCCGCCTGGACCTCCCAGAGTGCTAGGATTATAGGCGTGAGCTTATAATTTCATGTCTTAGGTTTAAATCTGTAATCCATTGTGAGTTAATTTTTGTGAGTGGTGAGAGGTGTAAATTCTGTTTCAGTTTTCTACATATGGCTATCCAATTTTCCCAGCACCATTTATTGAATAGGGACTCTTTTCCCCAGTGTATGTTTTTGTCTGCTTTGTCAAAGATCAGATGGCAATATGAGGATGGTTTTATATCTGGATTTTCTGTTCTGTTCCATTGGTCTATGTCTCTGTTCTTGTGCCAGTACCATGCTGTTTTGGTTACTATAACCTTGTAGTATAGCTTGAAGTCTGGTAAAGTGATGCCTCCTGATTTTTTTCTTTTTGCTTAAGGTTGCTATGGCTATTCAGGGTCTTTTCTGTTTCTATACAAAGCATAGAATTATTTTTTCTGATCTTCAAAAAATGACATTTGTATTTCACTGGGGATTGCATTGAATCTGTAATCACTTTGGATAGTATAGACATTTTAACAATGTTGATTCTGCCAATCCATGAGCATGAATTTTTTTTCCATTTGTTTACATCCTCTGCAATTTCCTTCCTTAGTTTCATAGCTCTACCTGTAGAGTCCTTTCACCTCCTTGGTTAAATATATTCCTAAGTATTTTATTTTCTTTGTTGCTATTGTGAAAGATATTGAGTCTTTGGTTTGGTTCTCAGCTTGACTGTTGCTTGCATACAGGAATGCTACTGATTCATGTACACTGATTTTGTAACCTGAGACTTTGCTGAATTTATTTATCAATTCCAGGAGTCTTGGCAGATTCTTTGGGGTTTTCTAGATATAACATCACATCATCAGCAAAGAGCAATAGCTTGACTTCTTCTTTTCCCATTTGCATACCCTTGATTTCCTTCTCTTGCCTGATTGTTCTGGCTAAGACTCCCGGCACTATGCTAAACATAAGTGGTGACCATGGGCAACCTTGTCTGTTTCCAGTTCTGAGTAGGAATTCTCTCAATTTTTCCCCTATCAGTTTGATGACTGTGGGTTTGTCGTATATGGCTTTTATAATACTGAAGTATGTTCCATCTATGTCTATTCTGTTAGGAGTTCTTATAAAAAGGGTGCTGAATTTTGGCAAATGATTTTTCTGCATTTATTAATAGGATCATATGGTCTTTGTTTCTGCTTCTATTTGTGTGGTGAATCACGTTTATAGATTTGTGTATGTTGAGCCATCCTTGCATCTCTGGGATGAAGCCCACCTGGTTGGGGTGGATTATTTTTTTGACATGCAGCTGAATTCAGTTTGCTTGGATTTTATTGAGAATATTTGCACCTATATTCATAAGGGATATTGGTCTGTAGTTTTCTTTTTTTGTTGTGTTCTTTCATGGCTTTGGCATCAAGGTGATATTGGCTTCATAGAATGAGTTGGGGAGGATTTCTTCCTTCTTTATGCTATGGAATAATTTCTACAGTATAGGTACCTGTTCTCCTTTGTATGTCTGGTCAAATTCAGCTGTGAAACCATCTGGTACAGGACTTTCTGATGAAAGAATTTTTATTGCTGCTTGAATTTTGTTACCAGATATTGGTCTGTTCAGTAGTTCTTTTTCTTCCTGATTGAGCCTGGGGATGTTGTGTGTTTCCAAGACTTTGTCCACTTCCTCAATGTTTTCGAGTTTATGTGCATAGAAATTTTTATAGTATTCAGAGATGATATTTTGTATTTCCATGGTATTGGTTGTAATGTCTCCTTTTTCATTTCTTATTGAGTTTATTAGGATCCCTTCTTTTCTGTTTCTGGTTAATCTTGCAAGAGGCCAGTAGGTTTTGTTTATTCAGAATCTCACAGATTTTGGTCTTGAGTCCCCTTTGTTATGGAGTTTGAAGAATCTTTTGATTTCCATCTTAATTTTCTCCATAACACATGAGTTGTTCAGTGGTAGGTTGTTTAGTTTCCATGACTTTGTGTAGAGTTGAGTGTTTCTGTTGGAATTGATTTCTAATTTTATTCCACTGTTGTCTGAGAAGATACATGGTATAATTTCTTTTTTTTTATATTTGTTGAAACATGTTTTGTAGCCTAGGATGTGATCAATCTTAGAGGATGTTCCATGAGCTGATGAGATGAATGTATATTTAGTAGTTTTGGGGTAGAATGTTCTGTAGATGTCTGTTAGGCCCATCTGTTCTAGATTCCCATTTAAGTCCATTGTTTCTTTTTTTATTTTCTGCTTGGAGTGTCTCTCCCATTCTGTCAGTGGAGTGTTGAAGTCCCTGGCTATTATGATGCTGCTGTTTATCTTTTTTTTAGAACAAGAAGGGTTTGCTTTATAAATCTGAGTGCACCTGTCTTAGGTGCATAAATGTTTAGAATTTTTATGTCTTCTTGTTGAATTGTTCCCTTCACCATTATATAATGGCCATCTTTGTCTCTCTTTACTTTTGTTGATTTGATGCCCATGTTATCTGATATTCGAATGGCTGTACCAGCTTTCTTTTGGTTTCCATTTGTATGGAATATTGTTTTCCTTCCCCTTACCTTGAGTCTGAATGAGTCCTTGTGGATTAGATGTGTTTCCTGGAGACAGCAGATACTTGGCTTATTTTTTTTTTATCCTTTCAGCCAGTGTATGTCTCTTGAGTGGAGAGTTCAAGCCTTTCACAGTTATTGAAAGAATTGATAAGTGGGGGGGATTTCTGTCCATACTGTTGCATAGAACTTTATTGCTTTATCTCTTGAGCCATTGTGCTAGCTGGGTGTTGACCTTTAGCTTTTGAGTGATTTTACACTGGTGGGTGTCTACTGTACTGATCCATGTATAATGCAGATCTGAGTACTTCCTGCATTCCAGGGCTAGTTATGATGAATTTCCTCGATGTTTGCTTATCTGGGAAAGACTTAATTTCCCCATGAAATGTGAAACTTAGTTTTGCAGGATATAGGATTCTAGGCTGGCAGCTGTACTCTTTAAGAAGATTGAAGTTGGCTTGTAAGGTTTCTACTGAAAAGCCTTCTGTTATCCTGATGGGTTTTCTATTGTAGGTCAGTTGTTGCTTATGTCTAGCTGCTTGTAGAATTTCCTCTTTCATATTGACTTTGGCCAAGTTGATTACTATGTATCTTGGAGATGTCCTATTTGCTGTGAATCTTCCTGGAGTTCAATGACCATCTTGTATCTGGATGTCTGGCTCTCTGACAATATTAGGGAAATTTTTCTCCACAATTCCCTCAAATAGATTTTCCCTGGTTTTAGTGCTTTCTTCTCCTCCCACAGGGATGCCTATAATTTGTTTGTTTGTTCTCTTTGCATAGTCCCACATATCTCTAAGTGATTGTTCTGCCTTTGTTGTTCTCTTCTTTGCCTCTTTAAATGATTGGGTTAGCTTGAGAGCCTTGTCTTCAAGCTCTGAGATTCTTTCTTCTTGGTTTAACCTGTCACTGAAACTTTCTGCTGAATTTTGAAAATCCCTGAATGACTCTTTCATTTCTTTAAGTTCTATTATATCTTTCCTAAATTTGTCTATCTCTTTAGTGACTTTTTCATTAGTTTCCTGAAATATATTTTGAGCTTCTTTTTGCTGGTTTTCACCTTTCTCTTCAATCCCATTCATCTTATTTGCCATCCATATTCTGAATTCCACTTCTGTCATTTTGACAATTTCCTTATTGTTGGGTTTCAGTGCTGTGGCTCCATTGTGATCCCTTGGAGGTGTTGATCTGCTTTGATTTTTTATGTTGGCAAGGTTCTTTTGCTGGTTTCTTCTCATGTGATACCTCTTTTCTCAACTCAGGTCTAATAAGTTTACAGGGCTCCCATTCCTTGCTGGAAATTCTCCTCCTTTCTTAGAGTAAGAGGAGTTCACTGGATGGCACTCTTTTTCCCCCCTACTCTTGAATGTTGACATGGCAGAGGAGGGGCATGTGCACTGGGAGCCTGTAATGCAGCTATTCTGATTTGTTCATCTGTGTTTGCCTCTGCTCAGGCAGCAGCTGGATGCAATTGTCATGGGTTCCTGGCATGTGTGCATTTGCTGAAACCAGGTCTCAGTGTACTGGTGACTTTAGGCTGAAGGTCCCTGGCAGGGTGTTGGAGTTTGCAGCAGTTCTTCTGGCCCTTCTGCAGTGGTGGAGGCTCTGGGGTGGGGTTTTGTGTGCCGGTGCAGCACTGGAGACTTGGGGATGTTGTCTTGGGCCTGGTGGGGGTTCTGGACGCACAGAGGTGGAGTGTGAGAGCCTCAGAGTTGGGACTGGGAAGAAGCCAGAGAAGAGCTTCTGAGTGGGGCGAGGAGCCAGAATTATGGCTGGGTGGATGGTGGGGCTGATCTGACCTGGAGGGCAGGGTCAGGGCCAATCAGGCAGAGGGCAATTGGGGCCTGGAGGGTGGAGTCAGGGTTGAGCAAGTGGCAGGTTGTTTTGCAGGCTCAGGGGTCCCTCAAATGCCAAGTAAGGCAGGCAGACATTGGTTCTGGTGGCCCAGGGACTGTGGAGCTTTCCACTCCCCACCCAGAACCTGCCATATTGATCACCTAACGCCTCTCAGGTCGGAGCCTGCTGTACCCTGGTCAGTTCCCATGCTCAGCTCCCCTTGTGCTCTAGGGGAGTAGTGCTTATCTTCAAGGTACCGGGAATGGCTCAGGGAAGCCACAAGTCAGTCCACTCCCTCCCCAGCCCAGTGCAGACCTGGGGTGGTGCACGTGAGAGCTCAGGATGGCCTTAACTGCTGCCTGGTCCCCACTGTGCCAGTTGTCTGGTGCAATGCCTTTGCACAGACTCCAGGCAGGTCCCCAGTCCGACCAAGCAGAGGTCTGTGGGGATGATGGGAGCCATCTTGCAATTCAGTTTGCACTGTGCTAGCAGGGCAGGCATGGTGTCCCAGGGCTCTATTATCCTATTGTTCCCTGTGCATTCTCTGATCTTGTTATATGTATCACCCGTCATCTTTTTTTTTTTTCCACTCTGAGTGTCCCGCGTTGCTTCTCTGTGATTTTACAATGCTGCTTCAGGCAAGAGCAATCCATATGTAGGCGGCTGCGCGCACCTTTCACTTCTTTCCTTGGGAGCAGCATGATGGCAGGCTGCTTGTGGTCTGCCATTTTCAACCTCATTGTCAATTTGATTTCCGTTTACATAATGACTAATGATGTTAAACATCTTTTCATGTGTTTATTGGCAATTTGTATATCTTCCTTAGAAAAATGTCTATTGATCCTTTGCCTATTTTCAAACTGTGTTATTTGCCTTTTCATTATTGAGTTGTAAGTGTTCTTTACATACTCTAGATACCAGTTTCTTATCAGATATATAAGAAACTAATATATCTGATATATATATCTTGAAAAAATTATCTCTTATTCTGTGGGTTATCTTTTTACTTTACCGAAGGTATTGTTTGCAGCACCTCATGCAATTTTTTAAAGCTTTCGTTTATTGCACTCATCAACTACAGCATGAAAATTATTGAAAATGTCTTACCCGAACTATTTCACAGTCAACATTTAATTCAGTTGCAACAGCTTCAATTTTCTCTCTACAAACAGAGCCCAGGCTGGTCATGCCATTGTCCCAATATTTCTTAAGGGTGGCTAAGTCTCGGTCACTGAACTGAGTGCGGTCCTGTAGCTGAAAAGCACATTTTTAAATATTAGAATAATCAAAGGAAATAATGGTATGGAGAGAATTATCAGGGAGAGGTGTGCTAGGTCATTTTCATCAAATAATAGCAGCTAAATTCATTTCACAATTCTTAATCTATGTTCTCCTATTTTGAAGAAGATCATTTTTATTGTTTTTTTTTTCTTCAATAACCTAATACAGTATGCTAGGATGAAATGAGTAGAATTTTTTTTAACTGATAGCAATTAAACATTGTCAATTTTAAATGGTTTTAATTACATAAATAATACATGTTCATTGTAGGAAATATAAATAAAGAAATAAGAAGAGAACTTAAATCACCCACAACTTGCAAATAATGCTTGTTGACATTTTAATGTATATTCTTTCAAACTGTTTTCTATACTACAGGCATTTGCATTCACTCACATGCTACACACACACAATTAAAAAACAAAGACAGGATTACATCAGTGTGCTGCATTTTGATAAATTAATCTAGACTTGCCATATAAATCTAGACATTGGTTTCCTACTAATGTTATAATTAATTAAAATGGTAAGTAAAAGAAATGTAAGAAGATAATGTGGCCCTAAAAAATCATCAAATTTATGGCTTCAGAAAATTTCATAATAAGCCTACCCTTTTTGTTCTTGGGTTTTTTTTAATGAAATCAACTATGGGCTTTACATATTTTTTTAATTCAATGAATCCTGGAGGCATCCCTAAGTAAATCAGAAACATGATACAATAATGACCTCCATTTTGCTGATAAGACGTCAGGAAAAGAAAGGTCAAAGGGCTCATTAAACAGGGCACAGATAGTCCATGGCAGAGCTAAAAATAGAAATATCTGTGATTTTTTCTGGTTGCCTTATCCCTATAATTTCTCCAATTATCTCAAGAGGTGGTAGAAAAATCTAAACACAGAATTTAATTAAGAATATATATCCTGCAAAGCCTTGTGTATGTGTTTGTGATGAGAAAGAGAGAGAGAGAGAGACTGTGAGAATAAAAATTGGATAAAAGTGTTGCAAATCATGGCATGAGGTATAAGATTCTGTTGCTGCCTTTTGCCTAAGATGATATAATCTGATCCCACATGAGGCTAGAACTCAAACACTTCCTAGACATACATTGCTTTCAACATTTCCTCTCTAACTGAAATTTTGAAGGAAACCCTTTCTTGAATCAGATTCAGGTAACAGTTGAAAATAATATATATAACATATAAAACATGACTTAATAAAAAGGGTTAACCCTAGCTAAAACTGATGTAATACCAACTTTGTTTATTTTAAAGGTAAAACCTTTTGAAAAGTAATTTTAGCCACCATAAAGAAAAGCAACATATGAATTCTTGGTTTATTACCAGGAGAGTGAAGTTAGACTGAGTAATTAAAGCATGTCTCTTCATAAGCTGTATGACACCTTTGGGGTGTGTGTGCTAATATAGTTCATTGGCAGTTAATCTGTTTCCCCTACTTTAAAAAAAACCCAATGAGTAACATTTATTATAAGTACTAATACTAAATGACATGTTCCTAATAAATGAGTCAAAACATGCCATCCAAGTTTTTTTCAATCAAGAGGAATAACCTTAGAGTTATTAACAACATAAAAATCACATTAGGTGTTCATCCTACATTGATTGGACAATAGTTGTGAAGCTAAAATTCTCAAAATAAAACAGAAAGCAAAATAAATGGCAGTAAGGTTCTAGGTAGATTCCAATAATTCATCATAACAGCCACCATAACTATTCTCATAATTTTTCATTGCAACAAATTCTCTAGTGCAAGCTACCTACATTACTGTCAGAATGGAAGGAATAATGAACAGACACTGAACACACTCAGCCAATTAATTCGTAATTCATTTAGAAGACATTCAAAGCTGATTCATCCCTTAAATTGAACTAAATAAACCCTGATTTGATTTGGGAGAAATGTGCTGGGGTCTTAGCATTAGCAATGCTAAAGGCAACCTACTATGACAACGCCTATTATGTAGAAGCATATGGGGGAAGAGCAGTTATTTTTAAAGCTCCTAAGAGCATATTTTAACTAGGAAAATAAATAAAGTGATAAAAATCAATTAGCATTAAAACTGTGAATACCCATTTAGAGAAGGAAAAAAAAGGTGGGCACTTAAAGAAGAAGGTGAATTATTCCCGAAGAAAGCCTGAAGTTGAAGTCAGTTTTGTCTTTCTATTAGACTCTCGAGCCACTTTTACTTTATAAGGCATCCAAAAGCCTAAACCTCTGCCTCAGGTGAAGGAGACAGGTAATTATCTTGTTGGTTTTGTGAAAAGAGTAGCATTCCAGTAACCCAAGAAATCTAGGTGAAAGCTGAGGATTAGCCCAAGTAACCAGATAATTGTGCTAACTTCACTTGGCTTAAATTGCAATTCAATAGACAAAAATATCCTGGTCTTTTCATCAGCCTAAATAACACTTCTAAGAATTTTGTTCTTTGCTTTTCTTTTAAAAATAACATTAGGTGACAAAACTCTGATATAGGGGTGCAGTTTCCTGTTTTAAATATGTTTCTTTGTTAAATATGGAACTGGGCTACATATTTGTACTTAGATGAAACTCCTTTGAAATGACAATTATTAAAAATTTCTAACTCAACAAATACTTCTCTCAGCTTACACCCTCAGTTTTCCATATGTTGTTCACTATTCTGCCCTATGCATATCATCAATTCAGACACTAGCCCACCCTGTTGAGATTTCAAACTTGTTTCGTGAAAGGTTATTCATCCTTCCACTAGATTATGAGCTCTTTAATAGCAAGAATCATGCCTTATTTCTTTTATTTTATTTTAAAAATAAAAGTAATAATGTCCTTGATATAATAAATAGTTGAATAATCAGAAAGTTACAAAATAAGCTACAATCTTTCTCCCTTCCTTATTTGCAAATTCTCAATCCTGACACCAAAGGCAAACACTATCAGTAGTTTCTTCAGTAACATTCCAGGATAAAAATTAATATACACTTAAAAAGAAACCAAACAAATGGAGTGATACTTCAAACTTAAACTTTTCCACTTAACCATATATCTTAGAGATCTTTCTACTTGCTTAGATACAGATATACCCCAGTCATTTTTTGTGTGTGGTAAGAACACAACTTGAGATCAACCTTCTTAATAAAACTAAGTGTACAATCCAGTATTGTTAATTATAAACATATGCTGTACAGCAGATCTCTAGAACTTATTCATCTTGTATAACTGAAACTTTATATGCATGGAACAACAACTCCCCATTGTCTCTTCCCCCAACCCCTGGAAACCACTTTTCTACTCTCTGCTTCTATGAGTTTGACTATTTCACATATGTCACATAAGTGGAATCATGGAATATTTTTCTTTCTCTGCCTGGCTTACATCATTTAATATAATGGTCTTCAGGTTCATCCATGTTGTCCTGTGTGACATCTTTTTAAAGGCTGAATAATACTCCATTGTCTGTATATGCTGAAATGATGGTCTTGCTATTTTTAAACTATCTAACAGAGAAAAATAAACTATCTAACAGAAAAAAAGGTGAAAAATCATAGCACATAATTTCCCCTTTGAAGGGAAAGATCACAGCACACAACTACCCCTTGTTTGATTTACCACCTGTTGTTTTATTTGAGAGTTTGTTTTAACAGCCTTGAAGAGCTCCGAACAGATAGCAGGGGTGCGAGTTCTCCCTAGCTCCTGCTCTCACCAGACCACATTCCAAGAGCTCTGATAAGCCAGCCTCACAAAGAGAAAAAAAAAAAAAAAAAGGGAAAAACAAATGCAGCTCTTTCACAGCCATTTTATGTTATCAGCTGGCAGCAAACACTTTTTTTCCCCTCTGCCTCCCAATAAAAACCCTGAACCCCTTATCCTTCTGGTGACACTTCCCCTTTCTTCTCTCTTCCTTCCCTTTGGGAAGTAAAATAAACTCTCTTTCTTTGAAACTATTATAATCTTTGTGTTGAGAATTCTTCCTCATCCTGCATTATGAGCTCTCACACTAACATACACCACATTTTCTTTATTCATTCATCCCTTGATTGGCATTTAGGTTGTTTAAATATTTTGTCTATTGTGAATAATGCTACAATAAACATGGAAGGGAAGATAGCTCTTTGCAATCATAATTTCAATATTTTTGGATAAACACCAGAAATGAGGTTGGTGGATCATACGGTAGTTCTATTTTTAATTTTTTGTGTACCTCAGTCTTTTTAACTGATACATTGTGCTCCATCACATGGACATTCCACAATTTAGTTAAAGTGTTATCTATTGGTGGACATTTAAGTGGTTTTAAGGATATTGTTTTTAAGAACAATCTTTGACAAAGCAGACAAAAACATACACGGGGGAAAAGAATCCCTATGCAATAAATGGAGCTGGGAAAATTGGACAGCCACATGCAGAAGACTGAAACAGGATCCACACCTCTCACCACTCACAAAAATCAATTCACGATGGATAACAGAAGCAAACCTAAGGAATGAAACTATAAGAATTCTAGAAGAAAATGTTGGAAAAACTCTTATAAACATTGGCGTAGGCTAAGATTTTACGAAGAAGTCCCCAAAAGCAATCACAGCAACAACAAAAATAAATAAATGGGACCTGATCAAATTATAAAGCTTCTGCACAGCCAAGGAAACAGTCATTAGAGCGAACAGACAACTTACAGAATGGGAGAAAATATTTGCATGCTATACATCTGATAAAGGGCTGATAACCAGAATCTATAAGAACTCAAGCAAATCGTCAATAAAAATATCAAACAACTCCACTAAAAAGTGGGCCAAAGACATGAACAGAAACTTTTCCAAAGATAGACTAATGACCAAGAAACATATGAAAAAATGCTCCACATCTTTAATCATCAGGGAAATGCAAATCAAAACCACAATGAGATATCACTTAACTCCAGTGAGTATGGCTTATTAATATGTCCCAAAACAACAAATGCTGGCATGGATGTGTAGAGATAGGAACACTCATACACTGTTGGTGGGATTGCAAACTAGTACAAACTCTGTGGAAAATATTATGGAGATACCTCAAAGAACTAAAAGTAGAACTATCATTTGATTCAGCAATCCTACTACTGGGTATTTACCCAAAGGCAAAAAAGACATTCTATAAATAAGACACCTGCACTCGAATGTTTATAGCAGCACAGTTCACAATTGCAAAGATGTGTAAACAACCCAGGTGCTTGTCAATACATGAGTGGATTAATAAAATGTGGTATATGTATACCATGGAGTACTACTCAGCCTTATAAAAATGGTGAACTAATACCTTTCATAAGAACTTGGATGGAACCTGAGACCATTCTTCTAACTGAAGTATCACAAGAATGGAAAACCAAACACCACATATACTCACCATTAAATTGGAAGTAATGGATCAACACTTATATGTACATATGGAAAAAGCATTCATAGGAAATCAAGCAGGCGGGAGAGGAGAGGAGGCGATGGGTAAATTCACACCTAACAGTTACAATGCACACTATCTGGGGAATGGGTGCACTTATAACTTTGACTCAAATGGTGCAAAAGCAATTTATGTAACCAAAACGTTTGTACCCCTGTAATATTCTGACATAAAAAAGAAAAAAAAAAGAAAAAAGAAATAGACAAAAAAATGCTGAAGTACACATCCTTGTACATATATCTTGTTTTATATGTGCAATTATATGTGATGTGAAATTTCTAGCAGTGTGTTTTGATCGCCTCCTCTTCTTCCCATTGGCAAGGAAGAGATTCCTAACTAGAGTCATATAGATGGACAAAAACATGATTCTAAACACTGGGCAGATGAGAGGAACAAGTACTGTATTAGTCACATATTCTCACAGCCCGAGGAAATCTTATGGCATGCAGAGCCACATAGGGTTGGACTTAGGCACAGAGTGAACAAGCAGGGGCTGTGGGAGGCAAGCTTTGTAGTAACAAGAAGGTAGTATAATCCCTGCTTCCCACAGGAGGATATGATTGGCTTGTTTGAATCATTCTACTAGCAGGGAACTGAGGAACTACTCAGGAATAAGCAGGCATTTTGCATTGTGTCTGATGACCATGATAAGGAGGGTTGTTTGAACGGCATATTTTTTCTGCAGAACACAATAGTTTTTTCTAGATGACAAAACACACATAATATGAGGTCTTTATTTTAGGCCTTATAACACAAAGTGGGATTGGTGAGGCAAAGAGTATGTGCATTTAATTTTTTTTATAAAAGTCAAATTGCCCTTGAATGAAGGCAGAAATGTACAATGGTCCTTATTTTTTAATATCCTATCAGTGCTAGATTTTATTTCACTTTGTAATTTTTGACAATTTCTTGTTATCTTGTTTTGTTTTTTAAATATAAGTAAGAGTAATCATTTTTATATGCTTATTGACCATATGTATTGATTTTTCTGTTAAATACTCATTTAAAGAATCATGGTTTTCTTTCTTCTTTATTTTTAAAATTTCTATACCCCTAGGGACCAGAACTGTAATAAAATGTGTTAGTGTTATTTTATTTTGTACACAGTGATATTTTTAATCACATTGAATATATTTTCTATAATTAGCAATGGATTACCCTTTTAAATTGTGTATATTACCTTTAAAAAATCCTATGTTCCATAGATAAATTGTTCCATTCAATTTATTTATTGATATAGTCCCTATCTTTAGTGAAAATGTCTTGTTCTCAATTAGAGATTGAATATCAGGTCCTAAAAAAGAATTCTTTTATATGACTTTTTCTGAAAGAAAGTTTAATTTGACTGATGTTTTTTTCAAATTGTGGTAAAAGACACATAATATAAAATTTACCATTTTAACCACTTTTAAGTGTATAGTTCAGTAGTGTTAAGTATATTTACACTGTTGTACAACCATTCTGTAGAACTTCTTCATACCCATTAAACAACTCTCCATTTCCCCCTCCTCCCATTTTCTGGCAATAATGCTCTACTTTTTGTTTCTATGAGTTTAACTACATAAATAGCTCATATAAGTGGAATCATATAATATTTGCCTTTATGTAATTGGCTTTTTTTTATTAGCATGTCCTTAAAATTCATCCATGTCATGGTATGTCTCAGAATTTCCTTCCTTTTAAAGGCTCGATAATATTCCATTGTAGGCATGTACCACATTTTTGTTCATCCATTTATCCATCAGTGGACATTTGGGTTGTTTCCATTTTTTGGCTATTGTAAATAATGCTATGAGCATAGGTGTACAAATCTCTTCAAGACCCCATTTTCAATTCTGTTGGAATATACCCAGAAATGGAATTCCTGAATCATAGAGTAATTCTATTTTTAACTTTTTGAGGAATGTCCCTACTGTTTTCCCTAGCAGCTGCACCATTTTAAATTCCCACAATCAGTGCACAAAGATTCTAATTTCTCCACCTACTCAGCAACATCTGCTATTTTCTGTGTGTGTGTGTGTGTGTGTGTGTGTGTATTTTGACAGTAGATATCCTAATTGGCATGAGATGATATCTCATTGTGGTTTTGATTTGCATTTCCCTGGTGGTTAGTGATGCTGAGCGTCTTTTTATGTGCTTGTTGGCCACTTGTATATCTTCTTTGGATAAATGTCTATTCAGGTCCTTTGCCCATTGTTTCATTGGGTTATTTGTTTTTGTTATTGAGCTGCAGAAGTTTTCTTATATATTCCTGATATATACCCTTTCAATAAAAGAGTTATCTTTTACACCCTGATAATTTCTGGTCCTTGATTTTCTGAAATATATCCCTTTGGTGGTTAATTTAAGATGTAAATATGACTGAGCCAAGGGATGCACAGACATTTGGTCAAACATTATTCTGGGTGTTTCTGTAAGGGTGTTTCTGGATGAGATTAACATATGAGTCAGTAGGCTGAGTTAAGCAGATTGCCCTAATGTGTGTAGGCCTCATCCATTCAACTGAATACCTGAATTGAACAAAAAGTCTGGGTATGAGGGAATTCTTCCTTCCTGACTGTTGAGCTGGGACATTGATCTTTTCCAGCCTTTGAACTCAGACTGAAACATTAGCTCTTTTTGGGTCTTGAGCCTGCTGGCTTTGGGACTGGAATTTACTGGACTTGGCTCTCTTAGTTCTCAGGCCTTCAGACTCATACCAAAACTACACATCATCTCTCCCAGGTCTCCAGCCTGCAGAATGCAGATCTTGGGACTTCTCTGCCTCCATAATTATGTGAGCCGATTATTTATTTCCATCTATCCTATTGATTCTGTTTCTCTGGAGAACCCTGACTATTAACAAACCATTTATTATCCCAAGGCCACTTGTAATTTATTTTGGAAAAGAACTTCCCTCAGTTTTACAGTATAGCAGTTTGGGCAAAAGGTATCTTTTGATCTTCAGTCTCTGGAGTACTTTCATCTAAACCCCTGACCCAATTCCTTTTTGAAGATACCATATGTGAGAACTTGCTGTCATTTTTGTTTTAATTTGTCTCAAAAGACTAACAGTAAACTCTGGAGTTTCAACTGACATTGCCTAGCTAACATTTTTACTTGTCTCACAAGCAGTTTCAATCAACAATGCTCTGCTAAGGGAATGTCATACAAATAGAAAATTTCTTTCTACTGTCAAGCAGAAGTGGAACAAAACCCCTTATTATCATAGCTAAACTTAAAAGCATTAAATACAGATAACTAGACTTCTTAAGGAATTCCCTGGAGAAATCAACTCATTCTCTTTGGACAGAATTGAATAAGTTTTTCTTTAAACTTAGCAGCAGCAGCCTCAATATAAAATAGAGGAATTATTAAGCCTGTGTGTACAAAAGCAAACGTGCCAAAAACAAAACAAAACAAAATCACACAATGAGGCCCATCACTTCAATATATATACAAAACTTCTATTCTCCAGCAACAAAAATTTAAACCCCAAAGTAGCACATATTCTGATTATGATGGACACATTGTAGGGGCTTAGAATTGGTAACAAGTAGCAAGCTGCAATTTTTCTCCTCAGTACAATATCGTGGGGATTCAGAAAATCCTGAATTTGAATCTGAGCTCTGCCTCTTACTAATTGTGGACAAGTGAATTAACATCTGAGGCTTAGTTTCCTTATCTTAAAATGGGCATAATACTACCTACCTCACAGGATTGCTGAAAGGATTAAATGAGAAAACCCATGTGAAATAAATCAGGTTCATAGATATAGGGACCTAATAAATGTTAGTTTGCTTCTGACACCTATCCCACACACACCTACCTCTATCCTATAGAGGAAAAAGTGCAAGGTGCTACTGGGGGGAGACTAAACTTAAAAGGAGAATCGCAGGTATCTGAGAGAATAACCTTCTCTTTCAGAAAGAGCAGAGTAACTGGGCATGCTTGGAATTTGCTCCAGCTTCTTTGTAAAGGGCATCTCATCCTGCCTACTTTTTTGTTCTTTTAGAAATTATACATTTACATATCTTCAAAACAGGGGGTGTAGCTTACATTTTTACTATTTTCATTTGAGTCATGGCCCCTGTGGAACATAGTCACTTGGATGACAGCTAGCCTGTGGAAAGTCTTATTTCCTGCCTTGCCAGTATCTTCATGTCACCATTCAAACAATATAGACATAGCTCCTTTAGAAGCTCTTCTAGAGATTCCCTGGTGATGGCATCTTATGTTCTCATCTGCTACTGCCTGCTTCTATATGCTCTCTGAGGAACCTTATTTGTTGAATAAATTAAATGTTGGGGCCCAATACCCTGCAGCAAAGTTCTGGAGCTAAAGGGCTATCTGCTGCAGACTTCTGCAATATAACACCTGGTTGGCTCCCCACTTCCATCATACCTACTGCTAATTTACTACAGCTGTTAGACACCAGCTCTATTTCTCCATTGTACATTTGGTAATGGATAAAATTAGGAAGAGTTTAGTTAAAAATAAATCAAAATATGAAACCCACATCAAAATGTAATTTGAAAGAATTATTTTGTTGATGCAATAGAATGAGCATGTATATGTCTCAGAATGGCCAGATATAATAAAACAACAGCTGCTTAGACAGAAAGGGGGGGCAGTCACAGACAATGGAGGTAAGTACAATAACAAATTAGGCAGTTTAGCACTAAGGAAAATTTACTTAATTTTCCTTACATATCTCTCACAATCTTAATCCAACAGCAGAAAGAGTTGTTACACTTTTTAAACATTAAGTACATTTTGGCATCATATACAGTCATCAAGTTATCATATTCATATTTAACATACAATTTTAAGACATATTTAATGAAAACTTTTTTCATAGCCTTAAGTAAGGTGGGAAATAAGGTGGCAAACCTTCCACTAGACAGGACCTTTTGTCAGTCAGTCATCTAACATTATTAGGTATATACTAGGTATGTGGTACATAAGTATAAAGCAGCACTGTTTACAGGTTTACATTTGCTTCCACTGAAACCCATGTTTGACCAAGAATTCTGTAATATAAGTTTGAACCCCAGCAGACTTTTGCCTTTTAAATTCTTCTTTCTTTTAATCTCATTGTATTGTATAGTTTTTTTTCTTACGGTCTGTTGTTTTTTAAACATTTTAATCTTACTGAACTAAAGTACAACAAAGATATTAAAATGAGAACTATTCTTGTAAAATGTAAACTCCAAAAGGTTTATTATAAGGTATAACTTAACTGTGTTCTTTACTGTGAATGGGAAAGCTTCTGCAATGAATATAAAGCAAATATGATCATAAAAATTCAAAATTCAATTTATAGCATGTGTGAGACAGGGCAGTTTAATTTAATAGAATATTTATATAGCAGGAAATTATCCTGCCATCTCCAGCTCTACCCCATAAACCCCCAAGTGAAAGAAAAAAATTCATAATTACTCTGACAATGTGTTAAAAATATTCATAGCTTTAAATTGATAGTGTCAAGATAGTTCATGTCATCAAATTGCCCAAATTAGAACTATTTTGCTTGCATTAAAAATATGCCATTTTTAATAACATATAGGTTCATTCATAAAAACTGATGTTTCTAGACTGAATTAGAGAGCGACAAACAAACAAACAAACAGAAACACATCCATAACCGTCTTCTAAACAATAAGACTGAGTTTAGGGCAAAGCCATGACATACCAGCTAGGATGTGCCTAACCTATTCATGTATGAAAGAATGAAGAACAGAGCTACTCTGAAGAGGAGCACAATAGATTCAAAACCCAAATCTATGTGACTGCTGCATTTTCTGTTGAAAACACTGCCCTTAAGTGGGCTTCTATCCACATTTGGGAACACTATATAACCTTGTAGGTAAAGTAGACAGGCAAAATAATATTTAGTTCTGAGTCTTGACTCTTTGAACATTATGGTAAAAAATATAGGTATTTAAACATGCAAATTTTTCAACTTTTCAGTACATTTGCATCACTTAACACTTTTTTCTAAAAAAGAAAAATAATTCTTAAGTTTTTGATAATCAAATTAATTTAGGACCATTGTGAAAATTTGGACAATATATAAAGTTAAAAAGTAGTATAAATAAAACAAAAGGGTAGCATTATTCTCAATTCTGGCCTTCCTAATCTACCTATACAATGATGCTACCACCAATGCAGGGTAAAAAACTTTTGGGAAGGGAGACTTACCCTAGCAAATGTTTACAATTAACATGAATCTTTAAAGATCATTATAATTAAGTCACCCAGAGAAAGAAGAGGCTGTTCCTAGGTATTTTTATAACAACTCACATGAATTTTGAAATCTGATTTCATAAATGATAATCTAAATCATAACTAGAAAAATCTGTACCCGATCCAGAACTTAAAAAGGTTTCCAAAGGAATGTATAGTATATGTTTACTGTACTCTGTAGGTAAAATTGAAAAAAAATCATCTCAAGTCTATTTTCATCTTATATTAATGTGCATTTTATGCAGTTTTCACTGTTACCTTCATTAATAAGTACTAAAAATGTTAAAAGTCATCAAGACCATAGGTTTGGCTACATTTACCTGCTATTGCTATTATTGTTTTGTTAATATTACATTTTATCCCTGGATATAATCTTAATCTCTAGTCATACATGCCTCTAGTTCTGAAGTATATAGTTTTATAAATTTTTAAAATCATCTGCTATTAATAAGTGTAATAACTGATTCTATTTTTTCTAGTAAATTGTTAAGAGCTAATTTCTGTTTCTAATATTGGAGCTTACTGCAATAGTAGCCTCTGTTGTTTTTGACTAGTTATAGTACAAACATTTTTTATCATTTTCTAAAAATTTGCTTAGTTTTTAACTAGAAGCTGCTAAGGGTGGGCAGGGATTGGAACAATTAATTTCCCTTTTAATAACACCTAGTGTGGACTTAAAAGCATAATTCTGAGGCATGTGGCTCACATCAAACTGCAGGGGTAGCATAGATCTCCAGCAATTCTCTGGTCCAGGCTGGACAAATTCAAAATTATCCAAGATAAATGAGTATCAGTATTCATCTATGGTTATCCATCTTACCAAAGGAGGATCTATGCAAGCTTCCAAATTATTTTAATGTGTGACAACTTTTGCAACCTCATGTACTTAAATTGTTAGTAAAAGAATAAAGGAAGTGACAATGATTTCTCAAACATTCCGTTGCACAGTAAAATTGCTTAAAGAGCACATCTGAAAAAATTTGTATCTTTAACATGTTCAACAATAAGACATTCAAATGGAGACTTGCCTCATAACAAGAAAAATCTAAAATGTGGGTAAGTGTTATTGGTTGAAGCAGATGAACGTACAACTTGAGAACTACTCTACAATCAATTTGACTTTGAAAAATTAAGATTTCATGCAATCCATTGTAGGTATTATGCATATCTCTACAGCGTTCGGTTGTAAAGTTCAAGGTGTTTTGACAAATTTATAGTGTCACGTATCCAGCATTATAGTACCATGTAGACTAGTGTCAATACCCTAAACTAAATCTCTTATGCTTCACCTATTCAGCAACTCCTCCCCTGATTCCCTGGCAACTACTAATCTGTTTACCATCTCTATAGTTTTGTCTTCTTCAGAATGTGATATAAATAGAATCATGCAGCGTGTAGCCTATAGAACTGGCATCTTCTCTTAAAAATATGCATTTAAGATTCACCGATGTCCTTGAATGGCCTGATAGGTCATCCCTTATTAACACTGAAGAGTATCCCCATGTACTGATATACCACAGTTTGTTTATCAGTTCGCCTATTGAAGGACATAATGGTGGTCTCCAGTTTTTGATGACTGTGAATAAAGCTGCTATAAATATTTTCATGAAGAATTTGGCTGGACATAAATTTCAAATTAAATGGGTAAATACCCAGGAATGCAACTGCTAGATCATATGGTACGACTCAGTTTAACTTTGTAAGAAATTGCCAACAGTCGGTCCAAAGTGGCTATATCATTTTGCATTGCCAACAGCAATAAGTCATTGTCCATCATTAACTAGAATTCTCAGGGTTTTGGATTTAGCCATTTTAATGGGTGTATAGCTTTTTAATCTAAAATATTAATATATGCATTCAAAAATCACATGGAATTTTCACACTAAGGACACTGCAAAATTACCCTTCCATGAAACTTTCAGGTTATTTTTTTCAGAATAATCTTAAAAGCTGTAATTTTATTTTTTATCTTAAAAGCTATTCATGCTAAAATGTATTCTTGCTTAGAAAATATTTTTTAAAGATTGGAACTATTTGCTACAATATGACTTGAAAAAAATCACAGGAACTCACTCATTTTTATCAATTATCTTAGAATTTGGTATGCTATTGGCATACAGAAAATGCTAGATTGTGGTCAAACTTTTCAGTAACTTTGACTTTTAACCATCAAACAATCTAAATCTAAATAAGGAAATTCTGAAATACCAATACATAAAAATAAGGGTTAAATGGAATGTCTTTGTGCTTTATCTGTGTAACACTAAAAAAAGCTAAAATTGGAAAGCAGAACATGCACTCTCTTGTACCTGAGAGCTCATGGTTCATGATCTGAAGTGTCTTCACCCCTCCCAGTGGAGACACAAGTGCAGAGAGGAGTCCATAATGTAGGATAGTGTCCCCATCCCAGAGCAGAAGCACCACCAGAGCCCAGGAAGGGAAATGGAGATGGGACCTCCCCTCCTCCAACCAACCAATGCTTCCAACATAGCCACTCTGTTCCCAGATATGAACTTTTGGTGCAGGTGTGCTGTGGGATGCACTGTTCTGGGCTTTCGGGGGCATACACACCAATAGTATTCTGCTCACTGCACCTGGGCTCTTCATGGATGGCACAGCTCATGTCCCTCCCTTCACAGGCAGGCAGCATTTTTGAAGCTGTCCTGACCTGGGAATCTCAGCCTGTGGGTCTCTATATCACTGGATCTACTGCCAATGCCCCCTAATCCCACTTGAACTATAACAGCTTTGGGGGGCCAGTGGGTTCCAGGGAAACTTTGGGTCTCCTGGAGCTTGGACATTCAGGGTGGGCTGTTTCTAGCTGAGAGGAGAGTACAGCATGCTGGAGGGCCCCTTAGGACAAAGAGGACCAGGGCACCAGCTTCCCACAATTTGATGCCTTCTCATTCTCCCCTCTCCTGCCCACTGCTGCTGAGTCATCTGCAGCTATTTCTACTTGGGACCAGTGAGAGTTCCACAGGGTACAATTAAACCAGGACACATGGGAGCAGCTTCCCCACCTCTCACAGAGTACCTATCACACCCAGGCTTCCACACAGCTTGAGGATCACTCCTTTCCCTACAAAAAGCTTGAGCAAGTGCTTTCCTGTGCCTCAAGGACAAAAACTACTGCGTCCATCTAGGGAAGGCAGGGCTAGCAGTCCTAGCTACCTGTCTCTTCTGGAGAGGAGCCCACCCTTCCTGGAGGCAAGTCCTTGGCACAATCACACTTTCCCTGCCAAAGCAATTCAGACACAGCCCATAGCCAGTCTGGTAACCCTGCACTCAGTAAGTTGAGCTGCCTCCACAACCAGTGCTGCAGCTGGGTCAGGGTGGGAACTGGGAATCTGGGTAGTTTTATGCCCTGAAATGACAGAGACTGCTGTCACTAATGAGAGAGGGAGGTGTGAGTTGCTTGTATGCCCCACAGCTGCCTGCCTCTGCTAATATCATCAAGAGGGGCCCTGCCTCTCCTGTCCCTGGCTCAGAGTGCATCCACCTTTCTCCTGCCTAAATATTTTTCCAGAGAAAGAGATCACCTCACTCTTCACTATCACAGCCAGCACTTGAACTCACAGAGGCTTGAGGGCAAGTTTGCTAACCCAGTCTCAGTCTGGTCCAGGGGCCTGGGAACTGGGAATTATATAACCTAGTCCACCACTGCTGGGACCTGAACACTCTTCTAGGTGTCTGAGGTCCAGCTAACCCAAATAGCCAGCAACACCACAATGGGTACCTACCTGCATGAGCTGAAAGGCAGTGTACCTCTCCCTCTCTACATTGAGCAGCAGAGTCCCTGGCAGAGGAGAACAGGTGAACCTCAAAGCTATCTGTTTTGAGCTGAGGGAGGAGGTGCCAGATGAGAAGGAGCCAGCATAAGAACTATGGCAATATGAGAAAACAGGCTGTTTCAACACCCCCCCCCAAAAGACCACACTAGCTCTCCAGCAATGGATCCTGCTCAAAAGGAAAGTGTGGCTATGTCAGACATGGAATTAAAAATATGGATCACAAGTAAGCACAATGGGATTGATGAGAAAGTTGAAAATCAACACAAAGGAAACAAAAAAATCATTCAGGACATGAATAAAAAATTCACTAAAGGGATAGATATTAAAGAAAAAACATAACTTGACTTCTGGAAATGAAAACGCCATTTATGGAATTTCAAAATACAATGGAAAGTTTTAACAACAGACTAGACCAAGCAGAAAAAAGAATTTAAGAGCTTGAAGACAAGGCTTTCAAACTAACCCAGTCAGTCAAAAATAAAGAAAAAAGAATCAAGAGAAATAAACAAAGTCATCAAGAAATATGTGATTATGAAAAATGCCCAAACACAAGAATCATAGGTATCCCTGAGGGAGAAGAAAAAAAAGCAAAAAGCACGGAAAACCTATTTGAGGGCATAATAGAGGAAAGCATCCCTGGTCTTCCTAGAGATATAGACATCTATATTCAAGAAGGTCATAAAACTCCTGCAAGATTCATTGCAAATAGGATATCACCAAGAAATGTGGTCATCAGTTTGGCCAAACTCAAAGTGAAGGAGAAAATTTTGCAAGCTGCAAGACGAAAACATCAAGTAACTTACAAAGGAAAATCCATCAGACTAATGGCAGAATTCTTAGCAGAAATGTTACAAGCCAGAATGGATTTGGGCCCCATCTTTAGTCTTCTTAAACAGAATAACTGTCAGCCCAGAATTTTGTAACCTGTGAAACTAAGTTTCATAAATGAAGGAGAAATAAAATATTTCCCAGAAATACAAACACTAATGAAATTTGTCACCGTTAGACCTGTCCTACAAGAAATGGTCAAAAGTACTCTAAACACTGAAAAGAACAGTCAATACTCACCAGTGTAAGAACACTGGAGAGTAAAAACTCATAGCTCTTATAAAACAGTAACACAAAGGAGAATTACAAAGCAACTAAGTAACAATCAACATAATGTCTTGACCAGTATCTCACATATCAATATTAACATTAAATATAAATGGTCTAAATGACTCATTTAAAAATATAGATTGGGAGAATTGATAAAAATAAATAAATAAAATAAAATACCTAGGAATATACTTAACCAATGAGGTGAAAGATCTCTGCAAGAACTACAAAACACTGATGAAAGAAATAGTTGATGACACAAGCAAATAAAATGAAAAATATCCCACGCTCGTGAATTGGAAGAATCAATATTCTCAAAATGACCATACTGCCCAAAGTAATTTACAGATTTAATGCAATGACTATCAAAATACCAACATCGTTTTTCACAAAATTAGAAAAAAACAATCCTAAATTTCACATGCGATCAAAAAAGAGCCTGAATAGCCAAAGGAATCCTAAGCAAAAAGGAAAAATCTGGAGGCATCACATTACCTGACTTCAAATTATCCTACAAGGCTATAGCAACCAAAACAGCATGGTAACTGGTATAAAAGTAGACAAATAGACCAATGGATCAGAATAAAGAACCAAGGATAAAACCATATGGCTATAACCAGCAGACAAAAACATACACTGAGGAGAAAAAATGGTGTAGGGAAAATTGGAGAGCACCGTGCAGAAGAATGAAACTGGATCTCTGTCTCTTACCATACACAAAAATTAACTAACGATGGATTAAAGACTTAAATGTAAAACCTGCCGCCACTAAAATTCTAGAAGAAAACTCAGGGAAAACTCTTCTGGACATTGGCCTAGGCAAAGAATTTATGAGTAAGACCCCAAAAGCTAATACAGAAAAAAAAATAATAATAATTGGAATTTAATTAAACTAAAAAAAAATTCTTCATGGCAAAAGAAATAATCAACCAAGTAAACAGACAACTTGTAGAATGAGAGAAAGTATTCACAAACTGTGCATTCAACAAAGGACTAATATCCAGAATCTACAAGGGACTCAGAGAAATCATGAAAAAGAAGAAAACCTCATTGAAAAGTGGGAAACAGACACGAACTGATCGTTTTCAAAAGAAGATATATAGATGGCCAGTAAACATGAAAAAGTGTTCAACATCACTAACCATCATGGAAATACAAATTAAAGCCACAAGGAGATATCACATTACCTCTGCCAGAATGGCTACTATTAAAAAGTCAAAAAACAATAGATGTTGGCAAATATTTGGTGAAAAGGGAACACTTATACACTGTTGGTGGGAATGTAAATTAGTATAACCTCTATGGAAAACAGTATGGAGAGTCCTCAAAGAACTAAAAGTAGACCTACCATTCGATCCAGCAATCCCACTACTGAATATCTACTCAAAGGAAAAGAAGTCATTACATCAAAAAGGCACATGCACTCATATGTTTATCACAGCATAATTCATAATTGCAAAGATATGTAATCAACCTAATGCCCTTCAACTGATGAGTGGATAAAGAAAACGTGATACACACACATACACACACACAATGGAATACTACTCAGCAATAAAAAAACAATTAAATAATGTCATTTGCAGCAACTTGGATGGAACTGGAAGCCATTATCCAAAGTGAAGTATCTCAGGAATAGAAAAACAAATACCACATGGACTCACTTACAAGTGGGAGGTAAATGATGGGTATACTGGTCATACAGAGTGGCATAATGTACTTTGGAGACTCAGGAGAGGGGAAGTGGAGAGGGGGATGAGGGATCAAAAATTCTCTATTGGGTAAAATGTATACACTATTCAGGTGATGGGTACACTAAAAGCCCTGACTTCACCACTATACAATTCATCTATGTAACAAAAATCAGTTGTACCCCTTAAATCTACTGAATTTTTTTAAATGCTAAAATTTACTTTGCTGGCCTTGAGACTTTCAATCTTTAAAAAAAGAGTGCGTGTTGTTAAATTATCATTTGGGAGCTATGTCACCACCAGAAGGTTAAAATCCATGTCTTTACTCCATATTTTAACAAACGACAACAACGAGTTAGTGCCCAAAAGAGATTTCAAGTTTTAAGTACACTGAAATCTGTGTATTGATTTAGAACTGATCTTGGTTTTTACTTATTTGAATATATTGCAATGGACTTGACACTAAGCAACTTAATATAGAAATTTTAGTTGTCCAATAGTTTAAAATAAACTACAAAGTATTGACTTGTTAACCAGTCTAAGTGACATTCTTCTGGACTATATAACCAGATAGCCAATCTCCTTCAACAACTGTAAAAAATGTTCTGTAAACTAAGCTATTTCAACTTAATTTAGATTTCCTCAAAATTAGAAAACAAACAAACATACATGTAGGTAGACATTTCAAAATGTTTATCATGAAAACATCACATCGTAAACTTTCATGGGAGTTTTATATAACACCCACTCAACAGAAGATGTATGTGTTCTACCAGATACACACTAATACTAAGTCAGAAAAAAAAGGACATTAATTTGCAACAGGGAAAAACAGGGAGGAAAAAACAGCGTGCTCCTTTAATGCAACTTTAAATAAACCAGACTAGTAATCTCATTAAAAAATTTATGTCATAATTCTTCATTTTTGATTAACCGTTTTAAAAGAAAGGCTATCTTAACTGACAAGGAACTGTTCTAAACATCTGATTCCCAACAAAAAGAATGGATTGATCAAGTTAATTTCTTGGATTGTAAAAAATATCTGAATTATGCAAATATTTTTAAAAACATATACTCATGTTGTTAAAACATAGAGACCTTCTGTGATTCCTATTACATATACTTCCCGCTGTTTTCCTAATAACATAGCTGTGCCATGTCTATAGGATATTAAAGCAATGGTATGATTCAACACATTTAGAAATGACCAGCAGTTTTTAAAAAATCACCAAACTGGTTTTTGTCCAATAATTAGTCAGTGAAGAAAAAATAGCTGATCGAAGGTTTTCAAATAGAGAATACTCTAGCATAATACAGTACCAATTCAATTCCACATGTTTAAAGACTCAGAACTTTATTAAGTATCATAGGTGATTGAAGAAAAGTTTGCTGAAGAGACAGGATATACAAACAGAAAATGAAAGCTACATGAAACAATGCAATGATGGCACAAACAGTAAGCTTTATGGAATTTCAGATGGAAAGAGAATAATGTAGTTCAGCCACCAGGGAGGACTGTGAGCTGAGCCCTGAGGCATAAGGAAGATTTGGCTAGAGAGAGATAAGAGAGAAAGTGAGAGCAGTGACAGTGAAGGTAAAGAAACCAGAGAACATGATATACAGTTGGCCCTACTTATCCATGGGTTCTGCATCCATGCATTCAACCAACCATGGATCAAAAACATTCATTAAAAAAAACGAATGGTTGTGTCTGTACTGAATATGTCCAGATTTTTTTCTTATTATTCCTTAAACAATACAGTATAATAATTGTTTACATAGCATTTACGTTGTATTAGGTATTATACATAATCTAGAGATGATTTAAAGTATACAGAAAGATATGCATAGGTCACATGCAAATACTATGCAATTTTATACCAGAGACTTGAGCATCTGAAAATTTTGGTATCTGAGGGAGGTTGCAGAACCAGTCCTCCACAGATACTCAGAAATGACTGTATCTATTTCCATCAATAATTAGGTATATGATCTTGGGCTGGACCATAAAATCATAAAAGTGTTGTGTTTTCAGCATAATGAGATGAGAGGGATTACTTCTATTTGAGCTTATTGAGCTCAAATATTTAATACCACCAAATTATGATTATTGTAGAATGTTTTGAACACATAATTAGGCATAGTATAGAATAAATTTAAAACTGTAAAAAAATTTTAAAAAATGACTCTATCTGCTCCAGTGAGAAAAGGAGGCAACAACCTCCATTAGAAAATACATTTAAACAAGCAAGGTGGAACCAGGCAATAGTGAGCTTTAATGCCAAAATAAGTTTGCATTAGATTCCACAGGCAATGCAGTGTCACAGTGGCTGCTTCAACAAGAGAGGAACATGAAAAAAATATATAAATGATAAATAGGAATACAGAAAGTGAACTGAGGCTCCTATACTTTGCATATCATGGTGGAAGAAAATATAACTATGAATTCCTATTATTAAAACAAAGCTTCATATGTAAGTATTAAATAATGGACAAATAATTAATATATAAAAGTAATATACCATATTTTAAAACCTCCTAGATTTTATAACAATTAACACTAAAGGAATTCCACAATAGTGTTGCTGAAATTGCAAAGGCGAAACCTTTTGACTAATGAAAGGGTCAAATATCAACATGCACGTTGCAGTAAATATTCTTTTACCACAATGAGGCCTATTTAATACTACAATCTGCCCCACACCCCACATCTTAGCACTTATGATCCCCCTTACCTTGTGTTCTTATTTCTCCATAGCAGTTATAATCTTCTAATACATAATTCTTTTGCTTATTATATTTAATTGCTTACTGTCTATTTCCCCTGACTACAAAGTGAGCTCCATAAAAGCAAGCATCTTTGTGTGATTCCTGATATATGCCACGTACCTAGAGATCAATGCCTAGAACACAGTGGGAGCTCCAAGTCAATATTTGTTGAGTGGATAATTGAATGAATGGATGAATTTGGGGATTTTATTAAAACAAACCAAAATCTATTGCAGTCTCAGTTTATAGACGTGAGATATGAATAGAATTATTGAAAAAATAAGTGAAAAGGAGAAAACGGGAGGTGTTATACAAATATTTATATTTTTAACTATGTTTATCCTTCAAGTTTCTTGAGTTAAGTACATTGATTTGAGTGGGAAGTTTGAAAGGGGAGATGTGTGAAGTAAAGAGAATAGGGGAAATTAAATATTACCTCATGGTAAAAAATGTTATGAGAGTCCCCTTTTGCAAAGTGCATATATTCATACAACTTGGTTAATATAAGAAATTAAGGCAAATGAAAATTCCTCATTTCTTGTGTATTGGTAATTAAGTTACTTTTTCTCAGTTTCAAACACACTCTTTTATACTACTTTTCTGATACTACTGTTGGGACTATGCAAACCAAATTTCTGCTTTTACAAACTGGCTTTGTATGACATTATGACAATAGTGAGCACTGGAGGGAGAATGGAAGGCTGGAAAAGGGGAGAGGACAGTTGTTCCTTCCTATTTTGCTTCCTGTTTCTGTCAGTGTCACCCCAGGAACAGACCTTTATCCTGGCATTGGTTGTTGGTAATGGTTCTCGTTTTTCCACACTACCAGAAACAGCTTTCTTGTGCTCCCAGAGGTACCAGCATTAGCTGGCAGTGTATCCTACTCAGAGGCCTGAGTCCCAGTTCAGCAAAACCCCTTCTTTAAGTTTGTATCTTCTGGAAATCCAAATTTCTCTCCTTGGTTTCCCCAGCCTTAGGAATGGTAGCTGCTTCCTGCATTTATACTCTTGTTGCTGTAGTGTTTCTTTTTTTTTTTTGCCTTTTAAATCCTCTAAAACCTGTCTAAACAATGTCTTATATTAAATTCCCCCTGGTGTATTTTATTTTTTCCTGCTTGGACCCTTACTGACACAGACTGTCCATTTAATATTCAGTCAGTTCCATAAAAATGACCTTTCAAGATGATGTGTAGGGACAGTAACTTTTACATGAAGAGAATGCTAAAAAGTATTCATACTGAAGTCAAGATGTATACTGGTGAGAAGAAAAAGCAGCCGCTGTTGTCCAAAACTGATCTGATGTTCACAGCTAGACCTCAATATTATTACAAGCTGGCCTGATACTCACAGGCAAGCTATTTTGTTTTCTTTTTGGGTATAAACACCTCACAGACTATAATCTAAAACAAGATTACTCTGAGACCATGACAAAACAAGAATACTTCAAAATTTTGTCTAATCACAGACAAAATCAAAGTTGCTGTGCCACCTACAAAATATCCAATCAAGAATTATCCCTGCTTTCCCACAATATACAATCAAGAACAAACCTCTACTCCAGTATACCCTCCTTCAAATCATCCAACCAAAGCCCAAATCCTCTCATAAGTTATTTCTAATATCTTCTTACTGAGATATGCCATGGTTCTCCATGGTCTGTGTTCTCCTTTGCTGCAATGAGTAATGAACCAAACTTGTTTAACTACTGGTGTTTTTTTGGTGGGGTTTGGCTGAGGGGCATTGACACTAGTAAGATTTTCTTTGAATGTGGGGGTGGAGGAATTTTCAGAGATGGTGATTATATTTCATTATGTAGGTAAAGTGGGCCTCTAGAAGAACCCAGAAAAGATCCAACATGGTCATTTGTTACAATTGCCATTTTATATTTGATTATGTGATTATTTCATTAATATTTATCTTTATATTAGATCCAGATCATTAGTTCCATGAGAGCAGGGAATATGTCTTATTTTCCTCACCATTGTATCCCAAGGATCAAAGACAATGCTTGGCACATTGTGGACCAGTGTAGTACAATATAAATATAATATGAACCATATATTATATTTATGGTTATAGGCTTAAATTTTCTATTAGCAACATTAAAAAAATGAAAAGCTGCAGGTAAAATTAATTTTAGTGATATATTTTATTTAGCTCAATAAATCAAAAAATCTTATCACCTCAACATGTAATTAATATAAAAATTATTAATAAGTCCTTACCAGATGTCAGTAAGATGGCAGAATAAGAAGTTCCAGCCCTTGTTACCCCATGTACACAGATTTAACAATGATATAAGAAACAAAATACCTTTATGAGAAGTCCAGAATCAAGTTACAGTACCCCTAGATGAGCACAAAACTGAAATCAGATGCACAGAAATGGGTAATAAGAACAATTTCACTTTGCCTGCATTATCCCCACCCCCAAGCCTGCACAGCTCAGTGCCAAGAGAAACTGACTCCTCCTTGCAAGGGGAGAAAGAGAGAATGGGACAAATGTCTAATGTCCCTGGACTTTCAGTACACTCTCTGAGGGTCCAGCTTCTGTCTTGTCTCACATAGAATGCTGAAAATATAGCAAAGCCTGCATGTCTGTAACAGCTAGGGGGACAAGCACCTGGTATAGCTCTGCAAGGCTTAGAGAAGGTGCAGAACTGAAGTCTCGCCTCTAGGAGTGAGGGAGGATTGAAGCATGGCTCCAACGTTCCCAGTCTTTTAGTGCACTCCCCAAAGCATTGGATTCTGCTATGTCTCACACAGAACAATAAAGAAACTGACACAGTCTGGACACTTGGTATAGCTGTGGCCAGCAGTTATACAAGGCTTGGAGAAAGTGCAGAAATGTTGCACCTCCTCTGATAGGGAAGGAGTGTAGCATGTCTCCAATGTCCCCAGACTTTCAGTGTGCCACCTAAGGGACTGGTTTCTATCTTGCCTCATGTTGAATGCTAATGGAACCAACATAGTCAGCTAGCAGTGGAAGCAAGAGATTACAGGCTCCTAAAGAAAAAAAGAAAGTATAGATAACTAGGGAAGTTAGGGAACAAAGATTCTACGTTCATTCTGTGTTCAGATCCTTTGTCTGGGCTGACTGGTAAAGGTCTTTCCCATTCAAAGCCAATCCATAGAGGGGAGAGTAGGCTGTTTTGTCAAATGCACAGACATGAACACAAAGATATAAGGAACATGATGAATCAGGAAAAATAATATAATCAAATGAACAAAATAAACCTCCAGTAACTGACTCTAAAGAAATGGATATCTTTGAATTGCTGAAAAATAATTTAAAATAATCATAAAGAAGCTTGATGTGTTACAAAAGAACAGATAGACAACTAAACTAAACCAGAAAAAGTATGCATGAACGAAAGATGAATATCAACAAGGAAATAGAAAATATAAAAAAGAATCAAGCAGAAATTCTGGAGGTGAAGAATATAGTAAGAAAACTACAAATTTCACTAGAGGGATTCAACAGCAGACTTGATCAAGCAGAAAAAAGAATCGGTGAACTTGCAGACAGGTCACTTGAAATTATGCAGTCAGAGGATCAAAAAGAAAAAAGAATAAAAAGGAGTGAAGAAAGCCTAAGGGAATTATGGGATACCATCAAGCAAAAATCAGTATATGCATGATAGGAATCTCAGAAGGAGAAGAGAGAGAGAGAAAGAAAGAAAGAAATAGAAAGCTTACTTAAAGAAATAATAGTTGTAAACTGCTCAAATCTAAGGAGGGAAATAGACATTCAGATTCATGAAGCTCAAAAGATCTTAAATAAGATTAACCCTGAGAAATCTACATCAAGGGACATTATAATAAAAAAACAAAAACAAATTGCAAAAAGTCAAGGACAAAAAGACAATTTTGAAAGCTGGAAGAGAAATACAATGCATCACATACAGGGGAGCTCCTGTAGACAATCAGTGGATTTCAAAGCTGAAACCTTGCAGGCCAGAAGGAAGTGGGAGGATATATTCAAAGCGCTGAGAGGCAAAAAAAAAAAAAAAAAAAAAAACCCTGCCAACCAAGAATACTTTACCCAGCAAAAACATCCTTTATAAATGAAGGAGAAATAAAAAAGTTCCAGAGCAAACAAAAGCTGAGGGAGTTCATTACCACTAGCTCTGTCTTACAAGAAATGCTGAAGAGAGTTTTCCAAGTTGAAATAAACAAACACTAAACAGCAACATGAAAGCATATGAAAATATAAAACTCACAGGTAAAGGTAAATATACAGACAAATACAAATACAGTAATAATGTAATGGTGGTGTGAAAATCAATTTTAGCTCTAGTATAAAACTTAAAAGATAAAAGTACTAGAAACAAGTATAAATAAAAAAGTTGTTAAAGGATACACAATATAAAAAAGATGTAAAGTGTGATACCAAAAACACAAAGGGGGGAGAGGTAAAAGTGTAGAGTTTTTGTATGTGATTGAAGTTATTATCAGCTTAAAATATACTGTTAAATTTATAAGGTGTAAATCTCATGGTAACCATAAAGACAATACCTATATTAGGTACACACACAAAAAAAGAGCAAGGAATCAAATCATATGACTATAAAAAAGCAATAAGTCAAAAGGAAGACAGTGAGAGAGGAAAAGAGAAACAAAAGAAGTATAAAACAGACAGGAAACAATAAACAAAATGACAATAGTAAGTCTTTACCTATCAATAATTACTTTAGATATAAATGGATTAAACTCTCCAATCAAAAGATAAAGAGTGGCTGTATGGATTAAAAAATTAACCTAGCTATATGCTGTCTGCAAGAGACTCACCTTAGCATCAAAGACACATAAAGATTGAAAGTGAAGGGATGGAAAAACATATCCATGCAAATGGTAACAAACAGAAAGCACAGGTGTCCATACTTATATCAGACTAAATGGACTTTAAGTCAAACACAGTAACAAGAGACAGGAGAGGTCATTATAGAATGACAAAGTATCAGCTTGTCAGGAAGATATAACAATTATAAATATATATGCATCTAACATCAGAGCATCTAAACATATAAAGCCAACATTGGCAGATGTGAAGGGAGAAATAGAAAGTAATACAATAATACTAGGAAACTTCAATACGCCACTTTCAACAACTGATAGAACATCCACCCAGGAGAAAATCAATAAAGAAACTGTGGATTTGAACAACACTATAGAACAAATGGGCCTAAAAGACATACACAGAATAGTCCACTCAAAAGCACTAGAATACATTCTTCTCAAGGGCACACAGAACATTTTTCCAGGACATATCACATGTTGGGTCACAAAACAACTCTTAACAAATCTATGATTGAAATCATGCCAAATACCTTTCCTGACCACAATAGAATGAAACCATCCATCAGTAACAGACATTCCAGACATTCAAAAACCAACACATAGACCAATGGAACAAAATAGAAGGCCCAGAAATAAACTCAAACATGTACTGTTGGTTAATTATCCAAGGGTGTCAAGAATTCACAAGGGGGAAAATGATAGCCTCTTGAATAAATGTCTTGGGAAAACTGCATGTCAATTTGTAATAAGAATGAAATCGGACCCTTTTCTAACACCATACACAAAGATTAACTCAAAATGGGTTAAAGATTTAAATATAAGACCAGAAACCATAAACTCCTAGAAGAAAACGTAAGGAAAAACTTCTTGATATTGACTTTGGCAATGATTTTTGATTTAATGCCGAAAAGCTCAGGCAACAAAAGCAAAAATAAACAAGTGGGACATCAGCCTAAAAATCACAGCAAAAAAAATCAGCAAAATTAAAAGGCAACCTATAGAATGAGAGAAAATATTTGCAAACCTTATATTTGATAAGGTGTTAATATCCAAAATATGTAAGAAACTTCTACAAGTCAATAAGAAAAAAACCAAAATAACCTGATTAAAAAATGGGGAAAGGACTTGCATAGACATTTGTCTAAAGACGTACAAGTGACTAACAGATATATGAAGAGGTGCTGAACATCACTAATCATCAGAGAAATGTGAATGAAGACCACAATGAGATATCACCTCATAACGTGTTTGGATGGCTATTACCAAAAAGCCAAAAGATAACAAGTGGTGAAAATGTGTAGAAAAGGTAACTAACAGTGTTGATAAGAATGTAAATTGGTACAGCCATTATGGAAAACAGTACAGAGGTTCCCAAAAACTTAAAGATAAAAATATCATATAATCTAGCAATCTAGCAATCTATTTTCTGGGTATATACCCAAAGAAAATGAAATCAGTACCTCAAAGTGATATCTACCCTCCTATGTTCATTGCAGCATTGTTTAGTGCAGCTAAGATATGGAATAATCTAAGTGTCTGTTGACAGATGACTGAATAAAGAAATGTGTATATGGGCTACTATTCAGCCTTTAAAAGAAGGAGATTCTGCCATTTGCAACAATACAGATGAACCTGGAGCACATAATGCTAAGTAAAATAGGCCAGACACAGATAGAAAAATACTGCATGATTTTACTTATATTTGGAATATAAAAACGTCAAATACGTAAAAGCAGAGTAGAACAGTGGTTACCTGGGGTGCGGAGGTGAGGGAAATGAAGAGATGTTGGTCAAAGCGGATAAAGTTGAAGTTATGTAGGATGAAGAAATCTAGAGATCTAATGTACAGCATGATGACTACAGTTAATAAAACTATTATATATTGAAAATTTGCTAAGAGAGGAGATTCCAGATGCTCTCATCGCAATAAAAAATGGTAACTATGTGAGGAGATAGATATCTTAATTTGCATGAGTATAGTGATCATTTCACTGTATATGTATAGCAAAACATCACATTGTATACCTTAAATATATATAATTTTTAATCTAAAAATATTAAAAATAACAACCAAAATAAAGATGAATATGTTCTAAAAATCTGCTGTGCAACATTGTGCCTACAGTTAACAATACTATATTATGCACTTAAAATTTAAGACAGTATATCTTAAGTGTTCTTCCCACAATTTATAAAAATCGTTAATGATATATTTTCCATACTATTTGTTTACCATAGTAAGTCTCTAAAATGCAATGCATATTTTACACTTACAGTACATATCAATTTGGAGGTGAAATTATCACACACACTTGATCCATATTCAAATTTCGTAAGATTTACAGTTGAAAAAGTCGATTCAAATACTCAGGTTTTCCAATAACTTAACTGAGTATTAGGTTTTTAAAGCTTTTTAAAGGTATAATTAACACACAATACATTGCATATATTTAAATTGTACAATTTGATGTTTTGATATGTGCACGCACTCAAGAAACCATCACCAAGTCAAGATAGTAAACATATCCGACACTCCCCAAAGTTTCCAAATGCCCCATTTTAATAAATTTTCCCCTCCCTTTTCCCCTCCTATCTTGCCAGTCAGTGACTTATCTGGTTCCTGTCATTAATCTGCATTTTCAATAGTTTTATACTATATAGTTGGACGCATATAGTATGTGCTCTGTTTTTAATCTGGTTTATTTCACTCAGCACAATTATTTTGAGATTCATACATGTTATTGTGTGTATCAACAGTCCATTTTTTTTACTGTCAAGACGTATTTCCCTATACATAATAGATATACACAATTTGTTTATCCATTTACCTGTTAATGAACATTTGGCTTGTTTCCAGTTTGGGTTATTACAAATAAAGTTGCTATAAACGTTCATGTACAAGTCTTTGCATTGATATGTGATATAAATTCTCTCGGGTAAATGCCAATTAGTGGAATAACTAGATCATAGGATGGGTGTATGTTTAACTTCTTTAGAAACTGTCCAACTGTTTTATAGAGTGGTTGTACCATTTCACATTCCTGACAACATTTTGTCAGTATTCCAGTTCCTTCTGATTCTCACCATTTGGTATGATCAATCTACTGAATTTTAGGCATTCTAGTAGGTGTGTAGTGGTCTCATTGGGATTTAAATTTACATTTCCCTATGACAAATGGTATGAGCACCTTTTTGTGTGCTTATTTGCCATCTCTATATCTCCTTTGGTGAAGTGTCTTTCAATATTTTGCCCATCTTTTATTGGGTTTTGTTCTCTTATTATTAAGTTTTGAGAATTCTTTATATATTCTGAGCACAGATCCTTTATCAGATATAACTTTTGTAATATTTTCTCCCTGTCTGTGGCTTGTCTTTTCCTTCTCTTAATGGTGTTTTTCTATAAAATTTTATTGAAGTATATTTTACATATAACAAAATTCACTTATTTAAAGTGCACAATTCAATGATTTTTAAAAACTTTATTGAGTGGTGCAAACATCACCACATACCAGTATTAGAACATTTTAATTCCCCTGATAATATCTCTTATGCCCATTTCTAGTTATTCCATATTCTTACATTCTCATCTCTAGCCCCTAGCAACTCCTGATCTACTTTTTTTCTCTATAAATTTGTATTTGTCTTTTTTGGACATTTTATATAAATGGAATCATACAATATGTGGTTTCTCTGACTTCTGTCACATTGCATAATATTTTTGAAGTTCATCTATGATACAGCATGGATCAGTAGTTAATTCACTGTAGGCTTTTCATATATGTCCTTTATCAGGCGAGGAAGTTCCATTCTATTCCAAGTAAACACTGTCTTTAGAGAAGCAGGAGTTTTTAATTTTGATGAATTCTGATTTATCAATTTGTTCTTTTATGGACCATGCTTTTAATGTCAAATCTAAGTAATCTTTGCCTAACCCAAGGTGACAAAGGTTTTCTTTTCTGTTTTATTTTAGGTTTTTAAGATTTTCTATGGTTATGTTTATGATCCATTTGAGTTAATCTTTGTGTGTGGTGTGATATATGGATCAAAATTATTTTTATTTGCAAGTGGATATTCAATCATTTTAGAACCATTTTTTGAAAAGACTATCCTATTTCCACTGAATTGCCTTCACAACTTTTTTGAAAATCAATTGTCTATATATGTGTTTATCTATTTCTGGACCCAATGTAATGTTCCATTGATCTATGTGTCTAACCCCAATACCACACCATTTTAATTACTGTAGCTTTGTAATAAGTTTTGAAAGTATGCAGTGTTATCCTTCCAATTATATTGCTCTTCAAAGTTGTTTTGGATATTTCTAGGTACTTGTAATTACCATATGAATTTTAGAATCAGTTTATCATTTTATACAAAAAAAGTAAACTGGGATTTTAATTAAAATTGTTCTGAATTTATAGAAAATCATGGGGAGAATGACCTCTTAGAAATATTAAGTATTTTCACCCATGAAAAATGTACATCTCTCCATTAAAACCTTTCTAAATTCTCTTAACAATATTTTATAGTTTTTAGTGTACAGGTTTTGCATGTTTTTCAGATTCATCCCTCAGTATTTCATATTTTATTCTATTTTTGGAAGTATCTTTTAAAATTTCAATTTTTGATTATTTGTTGGTAGTATATAAACACACAATTGATTTTTGTACATTGATCTTTCCTGCAACCTTGTCAAACCCACTTATCAGTTTTAGTAGCTTTTTTCATAAATACCATGGGATTTTCCACATAAATTATCATAGTGTCTGGAAAAAAGACATATTCATTTCTTTTCTTCCAGTTTGGATAACTTTTATTTTTCATGCCTTTCTGCACTGTCTAGAACCTCCAGTAAAAAGTTGAATATAAGTAGTAAAAGGGAAATCCATGTCTTGTACCAGAACTTAGTGGGGAGGAATTCAGTCTTTCACCATTAAGTATGATGTTAAGTAGAGGGTTTTTTTGTACACGTACTTTACTAAGTTGAGCAAGTCCCCTCACATTTATTTATTTTTTTGGACAGGAACAACACATTTATTTTTAGTATATAATTTTATTTTAATGACATAAAATAATTGTACATATTTATGGGGTACATAGTGATGTTTTAATACATATAATGTATAGTGACCAGATCAATGTAATTACCATATCCATCATCTAAAACATTTATCATTTTTTTTGTTTTGGAAACATTCAATATCCTCCTTCTAGCTATTTGAAACTACATAATATATTATTAACTATAGTCATATGACAGTGGTATAGAAGGCTAGAACTTATTCTTCTTATCTAGCTATAATTTTGTATCCTTCCACAAATCTCTCACTATCTGCTTCTTCCCCCCACCATTCCCAGCCTCTATTAATCCCTGTTCTACTTTTTACTTCTAAGAGTAATTTTTTAGCTTCCACATATAAATGAGAACATGTGGTGTTTGTCTTTCTGTGCCTGGCTTAATTCACTAAACATAATGTTCTCTAGTCCCATCCATGTTGCCACAAATGATAAGATTTCATTCTTTTGTATGGCTGAATGATATTCCATTGTGTATGTATACCACATTTTCTTTATCCATTCATCTGTTTTTGGACACCTAGGTTGATTTCATATCTTGACTATTGTGAATAGTGCTGCAATAAACACGAGGGAGGCAGAAGTCTTTTCAATATACTGATTTCCTTTCCTTTGGATAAATGCCCAGTAGTGGAATTGCTGGATCACATGGTAGTTCTCTTTGTAGTTTTTTGAGAAACTTCCATACAGTTCTCCATAGCAGCTGTATTATGTTTTTGATGTACTGTTGGATTTGGTTTCCTAGTATTTTGTTGAGGATTTTTGTGTCTATGTTCATCAGGAATATTTGTAGTTTTCTTTTTTTGTTGCATGCTTGTCTGGTTTTGGTATCAGGGTTACACTAGCCTAATAGAATGTGTTAGGGAAAATTTGCAGGTCTTCAATTTTTTCTAATAGTTTGAAAAGAATTGGTATTAATTATTATTTAATGGTTCAGTAGAATTCAGTAGTGAAGCCAACCAGTCCTAGACTTTTCTTTGTTAGGAGACTTTTTATTACTTATTCAATATTATTACTTGTTATTGGTCTGTTCAGGTTTTCTATTTTTTCTTGGACCATTCCAGGTAGGTTTTGTGTATACAGGAATTTATCCATTTCATCTAGTTTTCAAATTTATTGGTGTATTGTTGTTCATAGTAGTCTCTAATAATCCTTTCCATTCTGGGGTATCCATTGTGACATCTCCTTTTTCCTTTCTGATTGCATTTATTTGGGCTTTCTCTCCTTTTTTCTTAGCTAGTCTATGTAATGGTTTTTCAGTTTTGTTTACCTTTTAAAAAATGAAGTTTTTGTTTCATTGACCTTTTATTTTTTTAGTCTCAATTTCATTTATTTCTGCTCTGATCTTCATTATTTCTTTCTTTCTACTAATTTTGAATTTGGTTTCTTGCTTTTTGACTTCCTTGAGATGTATCATTAAATTATTTATTTGAAATCTTCCTAGTTTTGTGATAATAGACATTTATTGCTATAAACTTGCCTCTTAAATCTTTTGCTATGTCCCATAGGTTTTGGTATATTGTGTTTCTATTTTTTTGTTTGTTTGTTTCAAGAAAATGCTTTATTTCCTTCTTTATTTCTTCCTTTATCTATTGGTTGTTCAGGGCACGTTTTTAAAATTTCCATGAATTTGTATACTTTCAAATGGTCCTTTTGTTGTTGATTTCTAGTTTTACTCCATTGTGGTCAGATAAGATAACTGATATCATTTCAATTTTTTAAAAGAATTTTTGATACTTGTTTTTTGTCCTAATATATGGTAAATCCTAGAGCATGGTCCATGTGGCTGATGAAAAGAATGTGTATTCTGTATCTGTTGGACAAAACATTCTGTAAATGTCTGTTAGGTCCGTTTGGTCTATGGTGCAGTTTAAATCCAAGGTTTCTTTATTGATTTTCTATTTAAATTATCTGTCCAATGCCATGAGTGTACAGATAATCTAGACAGAAAATTATTAGGGATTTTTGTTTGAAGTTGTTGAATTCCCCAACCATTATTGTATTGGAGTCTATCCATCCCTTTAGAATTAATTATATTTGCTTTATATATTTGAGTGCTTCAGTCTTGGGTGCATATATATTTACCAAACTATATGTTGCCTACAAGAAACTCACCTCACCTGTAAAAACACACATAGACTGAAAGTAAAGTGAGGAAAAAAGATATTCCACACAAATAGAAACCAAAAGACAGCAGGAATAGCTACACGTATATCAGACAAAACACACTTCAAGTCAAAAGTTGTAAAGAAAGACATTATATAATAATAAGGGGTCAATTCAGGAAGAGAATATAACAATCAAAAATATATATATACCCAACACTGGAGAAAGTTCCTTTCTATTCTTAATTTTGTAAATACTTACCCAGAATAGATATTAAACTTTGTCAAATGTTCTTTCTGTGTCTATTGAAGTAATTGTATGGTTTTTCTTTTTATTTGCCAGTATTATGAAATATATTACTTTTTAATGTTAAAGCAACCTTGTATTGCTGGGATAAACTCCACTGGATTCGAGTTGCTCAATTTTTGTTTAGGATTTTGCATCCTATGTTCACGAGATATACTGTTCTCTCTCAATATCTTTGTCTGACTTGGGTGATTTGGGTATCAGCATACTGCTGGCATCTTAGAATCTGCGGTAAGCATTCTTTCTCTTCAATTTTCTGTAATTTGTATAAAATTAGTATTATGTTTTCCTTAAATATTCTGTAGAGTTCACCAGTGAAGATTTTCTTTGTGAGAATGTTTTTAACTTTGATTTATTTAATAGATATAAGGCTATTGCACTTATCTATTTCTTGTTTTGGGGCTTTTTAGTTTTTCCATTTCATCTAAATTGTTGAATTCATTTCAGTAGAGTTGTTCATAATATTCACTTACTATCCTTTTAATATTTGTAAAAACTATACTGATGCCACATCTCTCATTTCTGATATTGGTAATTTGTGTCTTCTCACTTTTTGTCCTAATCAATCTGGTTTATCAATTTCATTGATTTTCTTAAAAAAATCATCTTATGATTTCAATTACTTGCTATATTAGATTTCTATTTTCTCTTTCACTGGTGACCATTCTGAGAGTTATTCTTTTTTTGCTTATATTGGATTGTGAGGAAAACTGAACTCATTGATTTGAGACATTTTGATGGATTCTTACTTTCTAATATGAACATTTGGTGTTATAAATTTCTCCTTAAATATTGCTTTAGTGGCATCCTACAAATTGTTCTGTTTTCAATAGGCTATACCATATAGCCTAAGTATGTATTATGCTATAACATCTAGGTTTGTGTAAGTTGATTCTATGATGTTCACACAATGACAAAATTGCCTGACAACACATTTCTCAGAACATATCCACGTTGTTAAGTGACGCATGATTGTAGTTGGGTCTTGCATATTATTATCCAATCTGACTGTGCATGACATTTAATTGGGATGCTTGGACTATTTACATTCAATGTGATTATTGACTTGAATATATTTAAGTTTATAATTTTGCTATTTGTTTTCTATTTCTCTCATCTCTTCTTTGTTCTTCTTTACACTCTTTTTCTGCTTTTTAAGAAGTAATTATGGAATATTTTTTATCATTCCACTTCATTTACCTTTTTGGCTTATTTGCTTAATTTTTTGTTTTATTGTTGTGCTGGTTGCTTTAGGGTAGGGTTCCTCAAAAGCAGTGTTACTAACATTTTGGGCTGGGTAATTCTTTGCCATGGGAGAATGTCCTGTGTATTGTAGGATGTTCAGCAGCATCTCTGGCTTCTGCCACTAGATGACAGTAGCATCCCTTCCCCAGTTGAGAAAAGCAAAAATGTGTTCAGACATAGCTAAATGTCCCCTGGGTGGCAAAATAGCCTCTAGATGAGAACCGATACTTTATGATTTATAGTATACATCTTTAACTTATCATAGCTTACCTTACATGATATACTGTTTTATGGATAGTTTAAGAATTTTGTAGTAGTATTTTTTCTGCCCTCTAAGTCTTTATGTTATTGTTGTCATATATTTTACTTTTACTTATGCTATAAATCTTACATTATATTGTTATTGTTTTATTAAATATTTAAGTATTTTTAAAGAGACATAAATGATAAGAAAAAATTCTTATACATTTACCCACGTCGTTAACATTTCCAATGCTCTTTGTTTCTTTGTGTAGACACAAATTTCTACTTAGTGTTATATTCTTTTTTGGTGAAGAGTGTCCTTTAACAATTATTGTAGTATCAATCTGCTAACAATGAATTATTTCAGTAGTTGTATATATGAAAGAGTATTTATTTCATGGTCAGTTGTGAATAATATTTTAGTTAGGTATAAAATTATAATTGACAGGTTTTTACCAACACTTTAAAGATGTTGTTCCACTGTCTTTTCCTTTGTATTGTTTATGATGAGAAATCTGACGCCATCCTTATCTTTGTTTCTCTGTTTGTAACACATATTTTTTCCTCTGGATGGTTTTAATTTTCTCCTTCTCATTGGTATTGAGCAATTTGATTACAATGTGCCTTGGTGTAGTTTTATTTGTGATTCTTGTACTTGGGCTTCATTGAGCTTCTTAGATCTATATGTTTATATTTTTAATCAAATTTGGAACATTTTCACCCATTTTTTGTTCAAATAATTTTCTGCCCTCCCTCCAACTTTTTCAGGGACTTAAATTATGCATATATTGGGCTGCTTGAAGTTGTCCCTCAGCTGACTCATGTTTTTAATTTTTTTAAAGTTATCTTTTCTTCTCTGTTTCACTTTGGATACTTTCTATTGCCATGTCTTCAAATTCAATAATATTTCTTTCATAACACCTAATCTTCCATTAATCCCATCCAATGTTTTTTTCACTCCAGACATTGTAGTTTTCATCTCTAGAAATTCTATTTGAGTCTTTTTATATCTTCCGTGTTTCCACTAATCTTGTTTTATCTACTTAACTTATCAAACATATGAAATACAGTTATAATGACTATTTTAATATTCTCTTCTGCTAATTCTAATGTGTCACTTCTGGGTTGTTTTCATGTGATTGATTTTTCTCCTCATCATCATTCATATTTTCCTGCTTCTTCATATTCTAGGAATTTTTGACTGGATGACAGATACCGTATAGTTTGCCTTTTGAGTGCTATATATTTTTATATTCCTACAAATAATATTGAGCTTTATGCTGGGATGTCAATAGGTTGCTTGGAAAGTAGTTAATCCTTTCTGGACTTGCTTTTAGGATTTATTAGGCAGAATAGAGCAGTATTTAGTCTAGAATTAAATTTATGTTTGTGCTACACAAAAGTCCATGAATTATCAGGTTTTCCAGTCTGGCTAGTGGGGACAGCCATTATTACTGGCCCATATGAGCACCTATACTTTTCTAATCTTTTTAACCTTTTTGGATGGTTCTTTTCCAGGACTTAGTTTCCCTAAACATGTGGGTACTCAGTACTCAGTGGAATATTCAAGGGTGGCCTTCTGCAGATCTTCTGAGTTCTCCCTCTGTACAGTTCTTGCCTGTCCAATATCTGTCTTGCAAGCTCTAGCTTTCTTTTTCTCCCTAGATTCTTAGCTCCATCTTTTCAACTCATGGAGTCCTTTCAGGCTCCCCTTGGGCTCCTCCTCTCTGCACAACATTCTGGTAACTTTCTCAAGGCGGTAATAAGTGCCAATAAGCTTTCGCATCACTGCCATTAATTGCATGTGGTGAACAGTCTCTAAGGTAGCACCCCCATTATCCACATTAGCTGGTTTTATTACTTTGTATATCCCTTCCCAATGAATGTGGGTGGGATCTGTGACTTGCTTCTAACAACAGAATACGGCAAAGATAATGGGATGCCACTGTTGTGATTGTTACTTTATCAAAGACTTTGTCTGGCTAGCAGACTCACTCTAGAGACTCTCCTTGGTGGCTTGATATAGCAAGTGACCATAGTTTTAAAGTCCATATGATAATAAACTGTGGGAAGTACCTAGGACCTGTGAGCAGTGTCTAGGAACTGAGAATGGCCTCTTGAGCTGTAGGCAGCCTCTTCTAGGACATGAAAGCAGCCTCCAGCTAACAGCCAGGAGGAGTCTGGGGGCTAAGTCTTACAGTCACAAGAAAATGAATTCTTTCAGCAAGCTAGAAGTCTATTCATCCTCACTCAAGCCTCTATATGTGAATACAGCCTAGTCAACACCTTGTTTACATCCTTGTGAGACCCTAAGTAGAGGGTCTCATGCCATGCCTGGACTCTTGACCCACATAAACTGTGAGATAACAATAAATGTGTGTTATTTTAACCTACTAAGATTGTGGTAATTTGTTATGCAATGACAGATAATTAATACAATTGCCTGATATCCGGTGTTTTGAAAACTGTTATTTCATATATTTGGTTCAATTTTCTTGTTGTTTCGGGTGGTGGTATAAATCCAGTTTTCATTACTCTGTCTTGGCCAGAGGTGGAAGTTCATGAATTAGATTTTAAATTCTAATTTAAAACAATTAAATTAAATTAAATGTGAAAATTCCGTTCCCCACTTGCACTAGCCACATTTGAAGTGATCAATAGCCTAGCCACACGTGCTCATGGAAACTGTATTCGACAGTGCAGTGGTAGACACTGTAATCAATATTCGACTTGAATAAATATATGGCAGTTAGCATGACTCAGCATTCTCATCCTCAGGCCTTATATCAGTGGAATATGTTTTCATGGAAAGTTATTTAAGAAAAATGAAATAAAGAGCATTAGAGACAGAAGTGCCAGATTAACCCTACAGCAATGATTACAGATCATTTGTGTTATAGAAACTGATAGAGAAAAGTCATGAATGATGGAGGTCTGGGGTTAAAAGCTAAAGAGAAGAGGGAATTGAAAAGGGGGTGTGTGTGTGTGTATGTAAGAGGTATTGAACATGCCAGTATTAGAGTGCAATCTAACGACCCCTTCAACCTATTTTCAATTTCATTGATTTCTGCTCTTATAAATTACATATCTCTTTGCTTTGGGTTTATTTTGCTCTCATTTTTCCAGTTTCTTGAAATTCAAATTTTGATGATCAATTTGAGTCCTTTTTTCATTTCCAATGTAAGCATGTGGTGTTGCAAAATTCTTTTTCAGCACTGCTTTAGTTATAGCCTGCAGATTTGATGTGCTGTATTTTCCTTTTCACTCATTTCTATGTATTTTTGATACTTCCTCTTTGATTCATGGATTACCTAGAAGTGTTTTTTAATTTTTATGTAGTTAGTTGATTTCCATGTTGTCTTTTTGTTATTGATTTCCAGTGATTCCATTATGGGCAGAGTACACACTTTTTATGATTTCAATATTTTAAATTTGTTGAGGTTTGTTTTATGGTTCTGGGTAAGATCTATCTTGGATAATGTTCCATGGGTCCATTAAAAATATGTATTCTTTTCTTGTTGGATGGAGTGTTCTATATAAGTTGTTTAGTTCCTGTTGTTTGATTAGATTGTTCAAATCTTCTATGTCCTTGTTTATTTTCCATCTAGTAATTCTATCAGTTTCCAATAAAGGAGTGTTGAAGTTCCCACATACAACTGTAGATTTGTATATTTCTCTTTTCTATTTGATAAACTTTTTCTTCATGTATTTGGAGGCTCTGTTGCTTGGAGTATACGCGTGTAGGATTGTTATGTCTTCCTGGTGGATCAATCATTTTACATCATGTAATGTGTCTTTGTCTATACTAACTTTTTTGTTTCAAAGTCTATTTTATCTGATATTAATATAGCCCTCACTCTTGGTTTTTATAAGTAATGTTTGGGTGGTATAATGTTTCCTATCCATTGACTTTCAACCTATCTATATTACTGAATTTGGAGTGAGTTTCTTGTGAACAACATGTAGCTGGGTTGTATTTTTCTATCCACATTTCCAATCTCTAACTTTTACTTGATGTATTTAGAACATCTATATTTAAGATAATTATTGATATATTAAGCCTTACCTGTCATTTCATTGTTTTCTGTTTCCTCTGTTTTGTATTCCTGTGTTTCTTTTTCCTTGCCTTCTTGTAGGTTAGCTGAACATTCTTTCTAAGATTTAATCTTGATTTATTTTCACTGTTTTTGAGTGTGTTACTCTGTATGGTTTTCATAGTGGTCATTCTAGCTATTATAACACATACAATTTATAGTGTACTGGTATCAACATTTTATCACTTCTAGTAAAGTAATAAAAATTACTTCTGTTTAAGTGCCTTTATCTTCCCAACTTTTAAGTACCATTGTCTTGAGTACCAGATGGTGCTATAACTTTTGTTTCAGTCATCAAATATGATGTAAAACATTCATGAGGAGGAAGATAACCATATTTCTGCTTTTTCTGTTGCTCTTTCTCCCTTCCTGGTGTCCCAAGTTTCCTTCTTTCTATCATTTTGTTTCTCTTTGGAGAACTTCCATTAACCATTCTTTTAGGATAGGTTAGCTATCAACAAATTCTTTCGGTTTTCTTTTGCCCAAGAATATCATTATTTTCCCTTCATTCCTGAAGGATAGTTTTGCCAGATATATAATTATTGGTTGACAGTTCTCTTCTTTCAACATTTGAAAAATGTTATGCTTCTTCCTTCTTGTCTCCAAAATTTCAGGTAAGTCCACTGTCATTTGAATTAGTGATCTCCTATAGATAATGCATGATTTCTGTCTGGCTGCTATCAAGATTATTTTCTTTGTATTTAGTTTTCAGGAGTCCAATTATGATGTGCCTAGGTGTGGATTTCTTTGCATTTCTCTTCTTTGGGGTTCATTTAGCTTCTTGAATCTGTGGGTTTATATTATTTTTTCCAAATTTGGGAAGAGTGTAGCCATTATTCCTTTGAATACTCTTTCAGTCCCCACTCTCCTTCTCCTCTTCTTGTGGGACTGCAATCATACAAATATTGGATCTTTTGTTGTTGCCCAACAGGACTCTGAGGCTCTATTCATTATTTTTCAGTTTATTTTCTCTCTTGTTCAAATTGTTCAAATTCTACTAATCTGTCCTCAAGTTCACTGACTCTATCTTCTTTCATCTCCACTCTAATATTGAGCCACCTAGCAAGTTTTTGATTTTAGGTATTCTATTTTTAGCCCTATAATTCTTATTTGATTCTATTTCATAACTTCTATTGCTTTTTTGAAATTTTCTATTTTCTCTATTTGCTTTGAGATCATTTGTAATTGCTTTGTTAAAGCACTTTTCCAATGGATGCTCTAAAATCTGTATCAGATAATTCCATCATCTGATTCATCTCAGTGTTTGTGTTAGTTGATTATCTTTTATCATTCAAGTTATGATATTCCTGGTACTTGGTATGATGGGTAATTTTCATTTGTTTCTTGGACATTTTGGCCATTACCTTAGGAGACTTTATGTCTTATTTAAATCTTTTTATTTTTGCAGGCGGTCACCCAGTTATGTTTAGCACACAGGTCTTGGCCTACTTTTATGGGTTATGGTTTCAATGATAATTCAATATTCAAAAACTTCATGGTGTTAATATCATCTGCTTGATTTGTCTTGTGCCACTGATGTTTCCACTGATCATTGCTCATGCCACCTAAGGAGACAGAAGGACTTTATCTAGCTCAGGCACTTGTGAGGAGATCCCCCCTGTTGGTTCCATCCAACAAACTAATGTCTCTAGGTGGGAAAATGGATTCTTCATCCTTCAGGGATGAATAGTGGACTTCATGGGTTTAGTGCTTGTTGTGGCTTGATTCCTCTTCTTGGTGCCAACCAGTCACCTGGTTCTCAAGGTGGAAGAAATAGTTATCTGGTTTATAGGAACAAAGAGCCTCCCAGGCCAAGTGGCTGTATCTTTTCTGACATTACTGTCTGGTGTCCCCAGGTGAGGGAGAGAAGTTTCAGGTCCAGCAGGGGAGGAAAGCACTTCCCCTGGCTGCATAGTGTCAGTAGAGCTTCCAATGGATCTCTCTTCTGATGTTACCAGGCTTATTTCATGTTTTTTGTGGGATTATTGCTCCATCTAGGGCAGACATGAATCTACCCAAGCTGTCTTCTGTTGCTAGGTTGGGGGTCATGAGTTGCCTGGCTTGAGTAGCCCTATACTGCTAAGTGTGGGACAAAACACCCTGTACTTCCTCTAAGTCCTGGAGTTCTTAACAAGTTGCCTTCTAGTTCACACCTTTCAGAGTACTCCTTTGGTGGTGGCCTCTTGTATTATTTCCAGGGTTTATAGTTCTATTTTGTGGGGAAGAGAAGAGAGAGAGGAATCTAGACAATACTCCTAATACTGAAGTCCTAGCTTCAGTTTTATTTATCACTAAATCTATCCATTATATGGTAACTCAAATTATCTTTCGTAAAGGCTATTCATGACTGTTTTATGGTTAAAATCCTTTAATATTATAGTTTCTTATCTATGGGCCAGTTACATAAACATCTCCTGGGGTGCAGCTAAAATGCATATTTATAAGTCCTACACACACTGGCTGAATTATATTCTTTCAGAAAAAACAATTTTACTGAAGTTTTGTTATATTACTATTATAAAAATTACAACAGATGTAGCAGAAAGTCAGAGAACAAAATTGGATTGTTAAAAATTAATTACTCATCACTTCAAAATACCAAACTTCACTAAAAAGAAATGGTAAGGTAAATTATTTAACACTGATTGAGATATTTTGTATCAGTCATGATTCAATTGTACAATAAAATTAACTGGGCTAATTAGACATAGAAAAAATTATGGTATTTTATGAATTATCTTTGAATGCTTTCTGAAACTGAAAAATCTGGCCTCAAATTATATAGTATGATCATTTCTATATTTTATTTAAGATTACCTTTGTGGTATATATAAATATTATGATCTAAAAATATGTCCTTTGAGACAACGTTGTCTTATCAAGGTTCAGTTTTGCCAGCTATACAAAAATCACAATGTTCTCAGTGATATTTCTATTAACAACACAAGGGAAACCCATTTGCTGCTTTAAATGAAAGATTACTTACTGCTCTTTTTCTAGAACACCCTGTAATCCAAGGCACAGTAAGGTTTCCTGAAATCTGTGGAAAAAACAAATGGAATCTCAGTAAGGTATGCATTGACGCTACTTGGAATGTTGATCAACACCAAAGAACTCACACAAGATGTCAACACAAGTCTTCATTCAGAGCATATTCCCCACATAGACAACGTTGCTTCCATATTAAACTCAACAGATTTAAAGGGCCTTTCTTTTTGGAGAAATTTTAGATGTTGATTTTCTGCCTCAATAATCTGTCTAGTTCTGTCAGTAGAGTGTTGAAGTTCCCAGCTATCATGATATTGCTGTTTATTTCTTTCCTTAAGTCTAGTAGTATTTGTTTTATGAATCTGGGAGCTCCTATGTTAGGTACATATATGTTTAGCATTGTAATATCTCCTTGTTGATTTGATCCCTTTATCATTACATAATGACCATCATTATCTTTTCTTACTGTTGTGAATTTAAAGTTTATTTTATCTATATAAGAATAGCTACTCCTGCTTGCTTTTGGTTTCCACTTGCATAGAATTTTTTTCCACCTTTTTACCTTGAGTCTATAAGAATTTTTACAAGTTTAATGGGTTTCTTGAAGACAGCATGTATTTGGGTTGTGATTTTTTTGATCCATTCTGCCAATCTATATCTTTTAAGTGTAGCACTTAGACCATTTACATTCAATGGTAATATTGATATCTGAGATACAATACAAGTCATCAAGTTAATTGCTACTAAGTTGCTTTGTTTTCTCACTTGGGTTACTGTTTTATAAGTGCTGTGAGTTTTTTACTTTTACTTTGGTGGGTATCAATTGTACTGTTCAATGTATAGAGCACTTTTAAGGATTTCATGTAGGGCAGGTCTAGTGGTAACAAATTCCCTTAGTGTTTGCTTGTCTGGGAGATAATTTATTTCTCCATCATTTACAAAACTTAGTATTGAAGGATACAAAATTCTTGTCTGACAATTATTCTATTTAAGAAAACTAAAGACATTGGACTTAAATGGAACTCTGTAACAAATAGACCTAAGAGACATTTGTGGAACATTCTACTCAAAAACTGCAGAGTATACATTCTTCTCATCAGCAAATGGAACATTATCCAAGATAGATCATATATTAGGCCACAAAACAAGTCTCAGCAAATTTTAAAATCAAAATCCAGGTACCCTCTCAGACCACAGTGGAATAAAACTAGAACTCAATTACAAGAGGAACTCTCAAAAATAAACAAATATATGGAAATTAAATAACCTTCTGCTTTACTAACCTTGGGTCAATCACAAAATCAACAAGGAAATCAAACAATTTTTCAAATTGAATGACAAAAGTGACACATACTACCGAAATCTCTGGAATACAGCAAAAGCGGTGCTAGGAGTGAAGTTCATAGTACCAAATGCCTACATCAAAGATACAGAGAGATCACAAATTAACAACTTAATGTCACAGCTCAAGGAACCAGAAGAAGAATAAACCAAACGCAAAGCTACCAGAAGACAAGAAATAACAAAGATCAGAACATAAATAAATGAAATGGAAACAAAAAAAACCAATACAAATATCAATGAAACATAAAGTTAGTTATTTGAAAAGATAAACAAAATCAATAGACCGCTAGATAAACTAGGAGCAGAAGAAAAATGATTCAAATAAACCCAATCCAAAATGAAAAAGGAGACATTACAACTGATACATGGCAATACAAAATATCATCCAAGAAGACTATGAAAACTTCTATGCAAACAAACTAGAAAATCTAGAGGAAATGGATAAATTTTTGGAAACACACAACCTCCTAAGCTTGAATCAGGAAGAAATAGAAATCCTGAACAGACCAATAATGAGTAGGGAGATGGAAACAGTAGTAAAGAAATCTACCAACCATAAAAATCCATGGAACAGATGGATTCACAACTGAATTCTACCAGATCTACAAAGAAGGACTGGTACCTACCTTACTGAAATGTTTAATAACATCAAAAGAAGGGAATCCTCCCTAAATCATTCTGTGAAGCCAGTATCATCCTGATACCAAAGCCAGGAAAGGACACAACAACAAAAAAAGAAAACTACAGACCAATATCCTTTATGAACATAGATGCAAAGATCCTTGACATAACACTAGCAAACTGAATTCAACAGCACACCAAAAGATAATCCACTATAATTAAGTGGGTTTCATCCCAGGGATGGAAGGATGGTTCAACATATACAAATCAGTTAATATGATTTATTAAATAAACAGAATTAAAAAGAAAAACATATGATCATCTCAACATATGTAGAAAAATCATTCAATAAAATCCAACACTCCTTTATGATAAAAACCCTCAACAAACTAGGAATAGAAGAAAATACCTCAAAATAAAAAGCCATGTATGATAAACCCACAGACAACATCATACTGAATTGGTTAATGTTGAAAGTATTCCCCCTAAGAACTGGTAGAAGACAAGAATGCCCATTGTCACCACTTCTGTTGAACACACTACTGAACGTCCTAGCCAGAGCAACCAGGCAACAGAAAGAAATAAATAGCATCCAAATCAGAAAAGAGGGAGTCTAACTATCTTTGTTAGGTATTATACCTACAAAACCCTAAAGACTCCTCCAAAAGACTCCTAGATTTGATAAATTCAGTAAAGTGTCAGGTCACAAAATTCATGTACACAAATTGGTAGCATTTCTATACACTAATAATAGTCAAGCTGAGAGTCAAGTAAAGAACGCAATACCATTTACAATAGCGTCAAAAAACAAAATACCTAGGAATATACTTAACCAAGTGGTGAAAGATCTCTAGAAGGAGGACTACAAAACACTCATGAAAGAATTATTTGGTGATACAAACAAATGGAAAGCATCACATGTTCAAGGATTGGAAGAATCAGTATTGTTAATACGTCCACACTGCCCAAAGTGATTTACAGATTCAATGCAATTACCATCAAAATACCAATGCCATTTTTCAAAGAACTATAAAAAACAATCCTAAATTTCATATGTAATAAAAAAAGAGCCCAAATAGCCAAAGAAATCCTAAGTAAAAACAACAAATTTGGAGGCTTCGTATTACTTGACTTCAAATTATCCTATAAGGCTCTAGTAACAAAATCAGCATGGTGACTCATATAAAGGTAGACAAGTAGATCAATGGAACAGAAGAGAGAACCCAGAAATAAAGCCATATAGCTCTTACCAACTGATTTTCGACAGAGCAGACAAAAACATACACTGGGAAAAGGATGCCCTATTCAATAAACAGTGCTGGGAAAATTGGAGAGCAATATGCAGAAAAGTGAAACTGGATCCCTATCTCCCACCACACACAAAAGTTAACTCAAGATGGATTGAAGAATTAATTGTAAGACATGGCGTCATTAAAATTCTAAAAGAAAACCTAGGAAAAACTCTTCTAGACATTGGCCTAGGCAAAGAATTTATAAATAAGACCTCAAAATCAAATATGGTAACAATAAACATAAATATATGGAACTTAATTAAACTAAAAAGTTTCTTTACAGCAAAGAAATAATCAACAGTAAATAGACAACCTACAGAATGGGAGAAAATATTCGCAAACTATCTATCCAACAAAGGACTTATATCCAGAATCTACAAGAACTGAAACAAATTAGGGAAAAAATATAACCCCATCAAAAAGTGGGCTAAAGATATGAACAGATTTTTTTTCAAGAGAAGATATACAAATGACCCAGAAACATTTGAAAAAATGCTCAACATCACAAATTATAAGGGAAGTGCAAATTAAATGCACAATGGGATACCACCTTACTCCTGTCAGAATGGCCATTACTAAAGAGTCAAAAAACAATAGATGTTGGTATGGATGCATTGAAAGGAGATTGCTTATACACAGTTGGTGGGCAAGTAAGTTAGTACCTCTGTGGAAAATAGCATGGAGATTCCTCAAAGAGCTAAAAGTAGACCTACTGTTCGATCCAGCAATCCCACTACTGGGTATCTACCCAGAGGAAAAGAAATAATTACATCAAAAAGACACCTGTACCTGAATGTTTATCACAGCACAATTCACAATTGCAAAGATATGGAATCAACCTAAGGGCTCATCAACTGATAACTGGATAAATAAAATGTGTTATATGTATACCATTGAATGCTACTCAGCCATAAAAAGGGATAAAATAATGTCTTTTGCAACAACTTGGATGGGACTGAAGATTATTATCCTAAGTGATGTATCTCAGGAATGGAAAAACAGATACCACATATTTTCACTCATAAATGGGAGCTAAATGATGGGTATATATGGTCATAAAGTGTAGGGGACATTGGAAACTAAGAAGGGGGGAGGGTAGGTAGGGTTGAGAGATAAAAAATTACCTATTGGGTACAATGTACACTATTCTGTTGACAGGTCCACTAAAAACCCTGACTTCAGCATTAAACAATTCATCCATGTAACAAAATATACTTGTACTCCCTAAATCTATTGAAATTTAAAAAAATAACCTTTTATTAAAAAAAGAAAAAAAGAAATTTTACAAGTGGTGTAAAATTCCCCTAGAAATTCAAAAAACTTTCTAGGGTATTGTTGGGGCCCTATTGGGGGTTTGGAAATCTATGGGCACTACAATTATTATAATAAAAATGCAATGCTTTGTGGAACAAGTGAAAAAGTTACAAAAGCTATAGAATACAGTAGTCTCCACTTATCCATGGGAGATATGTTCCAAGACCCCCAGGGGATGCCTGAAACCATGGGTAGTACCAAACTCTATCTGTACTATGAGTGCATAGGTAGATGAAAGAGTACACAAACACACACACAAACACTTACAATAAAGTTGAATTTATAAATTAAGCACAGTAATAAATTAGCAATAATAACTAATAAAATACAATTATGACAATATACTGTAATACAAGTTATGTGAATGTTGTCTATCTCTTAAAATATCTTATTGTTCTGTACCACAGGTAACTGAAACCATGGAAAGCAAAACCGTGGATAAAGGGGGAGTCACTTTTTAAATAGGGCATCACCACAAAGCAAGAGATGACTTCATAATGAAAGGTGTATGCTATAAACCATTTAAACACACTACTTGTATTTACTTTGAAAAATCAGCACTAACAGAATTATTACTACATGTGCTTTCTTAATACAAATCTTATGCCTACAGTACAAACATCTGAAACATTATTTCTCCAAACTATAGCCTCATTAGAAATCTATTCACTATGCCTTCCACTCTTTCTTATAAAATGGTGAGTTATAGGGCAGGCATGGTGGCTCATGCCTGTAATCTTAGCACTCTGGAAGGCTGAGGCAGGAGGACTGCTTGAGGTCGAGACCCTGTCTCTACCAAAAATAGAAAAAAAAATTAGCCAGGCATGGTGATGCGTGCCTGTAGTCCCAGCTACTTGGGAGGCTGAGGCAGAAGATCACTCGAGCCCAGGAGTTTGCTGTGAGCTAGGCTGATGCTACCATGGCATTCTAGCCTGGATGACAGAGCGAGACTCTGTGTCAAAAAAAAAAAAAATAGTAATAATGGTGAGTTATAGATTCTAATAAGTTCATTGGCTTAAAGAAAGATTCTTTTGCATCAATAATGTATGTATAATTGCAAAAGGGAGAAAATGTGAACATTAACCATTATTATCTATACATTGAACTTTATATAAAAATATGCGTCCAATAAATTCTGTTCTTTTCTAGTTATATTCCAATGCTTAGTGTTGCTACTGAAGTTTGGCAATGTTGAAACCTTGAGCAAATATTCCTTGCATAGTGCACAAGTATTTCATACTTGAACAAATACTTTCTAATAATTTTCCAGAAATGCTGAAAGATTTTGACCTTTACAAATGGAGCAGGGTATTATGGTTGCTAAAGATATATTCATTTTCAATACTCTTTCATCTACCTATGCACTCATACCTCAAGTTGAAATAATGCTTGTAAAAAATTCTATTTGAATGTATGGTAATCCCTTTGTAAATAGAAACTACTAAAGCAAATGGCCAGCAACAACTTGTTACCTCAGCATTGCCACACAGGGAGATATATGGTACTCCAGTGGGATTCTCAGGAGTGTTTACAAAGACCAAGGTGGTCCTGTGAGCTGTGGTTCAGGTTTTCCTGGACTTAACCATACTTTTTCATGGGAAATACAAAGATTAGGAAGTACTCCAAACTCTCCACTTGTCCTCTCCTTCTCTTCCAAATGCATACCTCCTGATAGACTGACAAGTCAAATCAGCCCTGGTAGGTAGTGGTGGTGGGAAAGTGGCATTCAATCAAACATTTAATGTTTTTGATAAATTATATACAATGGTGGCATATATAGTATTATTCCTACTCACAAGCAGTGATGATCAAACAGTCCATGTAAATAAGTAAAGTTGTACCTTCAATTATTCAAACTTCAGGTAAACTATTACTGTTCCTGACCTGTCATTTAACTTTGAGTTCCAAATATATAACTATGCTAGGGATAGACTAAAAATGATATGAACTCAAAATAATACTTTTAAGAATAAATTTAAAAATATTTTTACTCAAGATAAAATCCCATTATAGTAAAATGGCAATTAACTGGAATGCTACAGGATTATGACAAAGGTATGAATATTTGCTTTTTTAAAATGATGAACTGAGGGTAATAAATAAATTTCTTCTGAAAAATTCTTCAAAGTGTATATTTTCTTTTCCTCCCACCAATACATCCTGGGTTTGCAAAGTAAATTAATTATTAGTCTCAATAAGGAAGGTAAATCTGCTAAAATAATCACATAATATACTCTAAAAAAATAGAAATACTCAACTGTTTTGGATTATCTGTGCACATTCATTAGTGAGGATAATTCCAAACTGGCTATATAGAATTTCTAGAGAAAATATGTTAAACCAAATAAATTACAAACAAGACAAAACAAAAGCCCAAACCATTAACTACTGAGAAGTCACATATAAATAATAAAGATGATACTTATGACAAACATTGTAGTGGAATTTGTACAAACATTGACATTTTACAGTTTAGGAAAATATAATGTGATTTCCCTTTAAGTCAATTGTATATAACCAAGAAAATGGAAAACTCCTATAAGCATATTAATATACAAATATTGTAAATTTCATGTGATTTGGGAAGAGATAAAGTTTCACTTCTTGGTTTTCTAATTCTGTGACAGCAGTTATGTGATACTTAAATGATATATCCAACTAACCTCTACTATTTACTTCAAATCTATTCTTCAATTCCTTATGTTTCTAGTAAAATTCAAGAACAACCAGGCACAGTAGCTGAATTTATAGGCTATTTTGAATCATATAGTACTGTATAAATATGTTTCCCAAAATTTTGGAAGTTTTGTTTGGTGCAATATTGATAGCAGGTTTTCTCACTCACCAGAAGCTATAAAATAACAGTACTCCAATTAGAAGAGTAATACACTTCTCCTTTAAATGATATTTCAATTCCAAACACACGTTAAACAACCTAATTTGGAAAACTACAAAATGAATTTACAAGGAGACAAGACTGATTCAAAAAATATTTTAAAGCATACACATGCAAATGAGTGCTGTATGTTTCAAAGTAGAAAACTTGAGATATTATAAACTCATTACAATCATGTTGCCATCATTTCAACAATGATGTTGAAAGCATTTTGGGAACTTTTCTTCTGGAATTATCAGTTCATGCTTCACCCTGAGATTATTTCTCATTACTTCACACTCCTTTTATTTTAACTGAAAATATTATAATAACAGCCCAGATTGAGCATCCATATTATTCACTAAATATGGCTCAGAATGAATTCTATTTTTCAAAATCAAATTTTGCCTCAAATGATGATTTGTCACCACTGAAAGCATTTAAAAGAATCCTACAGGCTCTTAAAACAATTGTAAAAGAACTTCCAAAAACTTTTTGACAAATTGAACATTATTGAAATAAGTATATGTAACTTTCCAAGGTAACTAATCTAAATTCTGTTCAAATGTTTATCAAGTTCCTCTTCTATGCAAGTGTTTTAAGTGCTACAGGAAATAAAAAGATGGGTAAAACATAATTTCCTGAAGGAAAAAAACTATGATTTGAGAGGAATAGATAAGACAGGTACATGGAAGACTATGATAAGTGTCATAAGGGAGGTACAATAAATGAAGTGCAACAGGTTTCAAAATATGGCAAAATTATATCCACTTGTGGATTGATATCTCAGGGGAACCTTAAAAGACGGGCAGAATTTTGATAAAAATAAAAAAGAGAGCACTCCAAGGAAAAAGAACGGCATGAGCATAGTGGAATGACAGGATAGGCTGTGTTTGGAGAATGGTCAGTTCAACTAGAACCAGAAAGGGAGGCTGAGGTCACTTTGTGGAGAACACGAATGCCAAGGTGCATTTGTATCTAAATCTGTATAAAATGAGGGAGCTGCTCAAGTCTTTCAAGCAGATGTATGGTATGGTCACAATTGTGTTTTCATACATTAGGAAGCTTAGTTTGTCTATGTATGTATAGTGAAATGAATAAGTATAGAAACTTTTATAATAGTTTGGGCAAGAAGTAATCAAGCTCGGGACTAGGGTAAGGGAGATAAGAATTGAAAAAAGAAATCTAAAACATATTTCTAAAGAAAGTTCTTGCACATGAGATAGAAGAGAACTGGACAGCCTGGAGATAATGGAAATAGTCTTTTTTATGGCCATGATAAAACTGTCCCCTGCAATGTTTGGTCAGCTTAAGGCAATGGAGAGTCACAAGTTTAAATGTAAATGCAAGGAAGTGCTTACTCTTGGAAATATGTGTTTCATGGCTAGGAATGGATACATTAAAGGAAGAAACACACTTATTTGGATATAAACTGGAGTCACTTCATATGCATAGTTAAAGTTTGTGAATTCAACTATAACATACTTGTCTGTCTCATGTAAAATTATACTTTAAACAGAAAAAAATAAATAGACTCTGCATATCAGAATATTAATTAAATACTATACTCATTACTGCACATGGTTGTACAGTCACAAGAAGGCATGCATATAGTTAAGTTTTATGGATAATTTAAGGGATTTTTAAAGGAAGCTTTAGTGTTTAGACTCTACATATGACTGTAATATTTCTGCTAGACTACTAGATTCTTAAGGGCAAAGTATCATGTTTAAAATAATTAGTCTAATTATTTTATATAGCCACATAGGAATTATATGTAAAAAAGCATTCATTTGATTTCAAAAATCTTTCTTTTATAAAATAATTCTACACATATGCTGGATAACCTATTTTAAAAATTTCAGATGAATTTATGGGTTTAGTAAAGCTACTATTTGAAATATATATATTTTATGTGAGCCAGAAACATGGAATATCTGATTAACTATCATTTTATCAAATGGAATTTGGTTAAATGAAGCAATCAAACAACAACCAGCTCTCTCAGCAAAGTTCAGGAGTAAGATAATCATAAATCAATGTTTTAGCTTTCCATCAGTTGTTCTGGTATTAGCTGAGCAGTGAAATCTATCAATCATTCTGCGTTAGTTGGCTGGGTTCCCTAGGTGTTTTTCAATTATAAGATGTACAGCACAGAGAACATTGCTGGCCATGTGACAGGCACTAAATAAATATTTACTTATTGATATTGATTAAATTAACTTGGGTTTTTATTATTTACTAGCTATCACTTACTGAAATTCAACAAAAAGCAAAAAGTGGCAATATACATGAGACCACTGCACAGGCTAAGGATTTGGGGGAGAAGAGTAAGGTGCTTTTGATTGAGAACAATGTGTTCTGGAACAAAGAAGAAAAGATGTCCTGGCATATATAAAAATATTTTCCCCTCTTCTCTCCACCAAGGCTTTGGAAAAACTTTCAGAAATTGGATTACCTTTACAAATTAAAGTTTCAATATTATAACTTTCAGATAAACAATTAACTTATTCTAAAGCATATCAATTTGTCTTCTATTAAGAGATAGAAAACTGGTGTTTAGAAAAGTTTATTAGTCTGAAAAGTTCTTGCAATCGACAGCCAACATGTTATTTGGAATTTTTTTCTATATAATCCTATTAGTTAAATTTTACAAACATAAGAAATTAAGTTCAGGAAAACTGGAATTCCAAATGTTTCAATGAAATTACAAAAAGTACTCAGACATAACAAATTTAGCTTTATCCTACCGATTTTTGAGATACTGGCTGTTAAACATAATGGAAGCATATAAGCAAAATAATATATATTACATGTGGAATGATTATCATCTGATCCAAAGGCACTGAGACTGTACAATTACAAATCTGAATCCCCTGAAAATATACTTTCTAGCATATTTCAAAATATTATCTCAATTCCATTCATGTAAAAAGGCAGACATTTGAGGAATATAAAAGTTCTTTACTACTTCCAGAAAATAAATTGTTAAATGTTAGCTTTAAATTCTAAATATATCTGTATAGCTGAAATGAAGTAGTTTATTATATGTATATTCATAGATCAGTTCTCCAAATAACAGCAAAAGATTTATTGCTCTTATCAAGCTACCATCCTTGCTGGGCTGAACTAGAGTGTTCACAATGAATCATGGCTTCATAACTTTACTTTGCACATGGCTCCTTACTGAACCAAAAGATAGAATTTTAAAAGAAATTAAATACCTTGGCTGTTTGTTCACTAATACTATAGGGGCGGATACATTCTCTCTGCAATTTATAAGAAGCAGCAGAGAAAAGTTTGCAAGATGAAGGACTAGGAAGCTCTAGACTTTTGTCCTCCCAGAAATATTAAATAAACAACTAGTGAATAACTGAAATAACTTTGTAGTAGCTTGGAAATCGCATTCACAGCAATCAAGTGAGTGCCCAATTAACAAAATGCCACATCCAAAATAAGAAATTTCCTGGTGTTTTTAATTGTTCTTGTCACATCCCTTCCTCCTGGTATGGCATGAGACGGTTTGGGGGAAGTAGTGGCCTGATCCCGTCTCTTTTGTGAACAAGAGAGAGTGAAGTAGACTGAATTTGCAACATTATAACCTGTCTGGGGGCTGCTTGAGGGATTGGTTTCTTTATCTTCTAATTTGGAGTTCAAATAGCCGAAAGTGCCACAGCTCAGATCCCAGGCTACAGGAAGTGGCAAGAAGCAGGAGACAAGGCTTGTGAAGACCTCGAGGAGACTGCAGACCCACCAATACCTGGGGAAAGAGACTACTGATTGAGGAATATAATAGAACAGCTGAGGACTCTGGGAGAAGCAGGAGTGAGACTCTTAGGAAAATGAATGTATTTGAAAGAAGCAATGTAGAGGAGGGGTTTCAAGATGGCTGACTAGAGGTATCTGGTATTCACTTCTTCCACAAAGAAGAACCAAAATAGCAAGGAGATATTCACATTTCAAACAGATCACACAAGATAGAAGCCTGGAATTCAACAAAGGAGTGACATGGGACACCTAAGGAAAGGAAGGAAAGGGAAGCCAGGCAGCCTTCTGGGAGCCTGGAGAGGCTCCTCAATGCAGGAAAAGGATAAGTTAGTGACCCCCAGTGGTCCACATTCCCACCATGGACTCCTGCAATCCTAGCCATGGAAGATTTCCTCAACCCACATGGGTCCTGAGACTAGCATAAGGAGCTTCCTTGAAACCACATGATGTCATTACTCCAGAGAGGGATCTCATGCAAGGTCACAACCCCACCCCCCAAGACATGAGCAGCTATAGCATGGCACCATTTTGAATACCCAACCTCACCAGACTGCATCCTGCACTGGTGCCCAATAGCTTATACATCTCCACATCCCTCAAGCCCTATTGACATTATCTACATGAAGCTGGGCACTGTTGCTTTCTGTTGCTGCCAGGGGTAAAGAACAAGACATTGGCAGCAACTCCTGCACCCCCAGGAGCAGGGCTGCTGTGCATTTAAAAGATCCCAGAGCAAAGGCTACTCCACATATAGCCACCACCTGGGGCCAAAGCACACACTCCCCAGCTGCCTCTTTGTGACTGCTGCCACTGAATGCAACCCTGCCTTCCCCAGCAGCACAGCTGCAGCATAGCCACTGCCAGCCCCACCCAAGCATTGAACCAGGGGTTTGGGGATCACCCCACCCCTGACTACCACAGCCAGTGCCTGCATGCACCACTGTGGGGCCTCAGGACAGGCCCACCTGGCCCCACTCCACCCTGCCCCCCTCAGTGCCCAACCACACTGTCCAGGAACCTGTAGATCACCCTGCCCAATCCACCACCATTGGCACCAAAGAACACCTCTTGGGGACCTGAGGATGGGCACAGCCAACCTACCACAATCACAACAAGTGGCATCCACCTACACATATCACATGCAGGCCTGGGGACTGGCCTGCCCAGCCCATCACGGCAACTGTTAACACCAGCATGGACTCCTTGGGAGCTAGAGGATTGTCTCATCACTATTACTACCACTGCTCATGACATACCCACTACCCAGGGTCTTGAGGACCTGTTTACCTGCCTAGCCCACTGCTGCAAATGCTGGTACCTAAGCAAGCCACACAGAGGCCCAAGAATGGGCCCTCCTGTACCCTCTAACACTGGTCCCAGAGTACATCAACCTGGAGCACAAGAAAAGCTGCACTTGGCCCACAGCTGCCACCATAGGGACCTAAGTAATAGCCCACCTGATGTCCCCATCCCAAGGAAAACTTAATCACAGCCTCCACTAACAACTGCACTGTAAGTCACTGAGAAAATCATAAAGACTACTGACACTGTTTATAGCTGATGAAATCATATGGGGACTATACTAATGTATACACATAGAATCAAAGCCAAAGTGTTCTACTCAACCAACACCATAGGCACATTTTCAGGAAAAAGTCCTCCCCTATGAATGCAAATTCAAAAATTGTAAGAAACAACTGTTACACCAGATATGCAGGTATCAATGTAAGAACACAAGAAACATGAAAAAAGCAAGGAAATATGACACCTCCAAAGGAACACAATAATTCTCCAGTAACAGATTCTAATGAAAAAGAAATTAATGAAATCCTAAAAATGTAACTCAAAGATAGCAAAGAAGATCAGTGAGATACAAAAGAACTAAGAAAAACAACACAAAGAAATCACAAAAACAATTCAGGTTAATGAGAAATTTACCAAAGAGATAGATATGAAAAAGAACGAAACAGAAAATCTGTAACTGAAGGATTCATTGCATGAAATACCAAAATACATTCAAAATCTTCAACAATAGACTAGATCAAATAGAAAAAAGAGTTTCAAAACTTGAAAACAGGTCTTTTGAAATAATCTAGTTAGATAAAAAGTTTTCAAAAAGAATAAAAAAGAATGAACAAAGCCTATGTGACATATGGGACAACAAAAAGTGACCAAATATTCAAATTTTCAGTATCCCAGAAAGCAAAGAGAAAAGCACATGGATAGAAAACCTATTTAATGAAATAATACCTGAAAAGTTCCTCAGTCTAGAAAGAGATTTAGACATCAAATTACAGGAAGCTCAGAGATACCCAAACAGATACAATTCAAAAAGATCTTCCCTACATGGCACATTATAGTCAAACTGTCAAAAGACAAAGATAAAGAAAGAAATCTAAAAACATCAAGAGAAAAGTATCTAGTCACTTATAAGGGAGCCCCCATCAGACTAACTGTGGATTTCTCAGAAGCCCTACAGGCCAGAAAAGAATAGGATGATGTATTCAAGGTGCTGGGGAAAAACAAAACAAAACAAAACAAAAAACCTTTCAGTCAAGGATACTATTAATATATCCAGCAATATCATCCTTCATAAATAAAGGAGAAATAAATTTTTCTCAAACAAACAAAAGCTGGAAAAATTTATCACCATTAGACCCACTCTACAAGAAATGTATAAGAGAGTTCTACATGTAGAAGTCAAAGGACAATATCTACATTCATGAGAATACACAGAAGTATAAAACCCACTAGTAGAGCAAACACACAAACAAGGGAGAGAAAAGACTCAAATGTTACCACCAAAAAAACCCCACCAAACAACAGTGATAAATAAGTGAGAAAGAAAGGAATCAAAAATACACAAAACAACTAGAACTCAATTAACAAAATGGCAGAAATAAGCTCCCATATATCAATCATAACCTTGAATGTAAATGGATCAAACTTTCCACTTAAAAGATATAGAATGGATAAACAAAATGACCCAACTATACAAAGCGTACAAGAAACTCATCTCACCAGTAAATACACATATAGACTGAAAGTAAAAGGATGGAAAAAGATATTCTATGCAAACAGAAACCAGAAAAAAGCAGGAGTAGCTATTCTTGCATCAGACAAAAAGACTTTAAGTCAAAAACAGTATAAAGAGAAAAAGAACCTCATTATATAATGACAAAAGAATCAAATCAGCAAGAGGATACAAAAATTCTAAACATATATGTCCCTAACACGGGAGCACCCAGATATATAAAACAAATTTTATTAGATCTAAAGGGAGAGAAACTCCAACACAATAAAAGTTGTGGACTTCAACAATCCACTCTCAGCATTAAATAGATCACCTAGACAGAAAGTTAACAAAGAAACATTGGGTCTAAATTGCATTTTAGACCAAAAGGACCTAATAGATAGACATTTACAGAACATTTCATCCAACACTTACAGAATGCACATTCTTCTCATTAGCACATGGAAGATTCTCCAAGATAAACCATATGTTAAGACACAAAAAATGTCTCAACAAATTTTTAAAAATCCAAATCAATCATATCAAGTACCTTCTCAGACCACAAAGGAACAAAATGAGAAATGAATAACAAGAGCAACTTTGGAACCTGTACAAATACAAGGACATTAAAAACATACTCCTGAATTGACCATTTGGTCAAGGAAAAAATTAAGGATGAGATAAATTTCTTGAAACAGATGAAAATAGAAACACAGCATACTAAAACCTATGAGGTATAGAAAAAGAAGTACCAATATGGAAGGTTATAGAAATAAATGCCTATATCAAAAAAGTAGAACATTCTTAAATAAACAATCTAATGATGTACCTCAAGGAGCTAGACAAGCAAAAACAAACCAAACCCAAAATTAGTAGAATGAAAGAAATAATAAAGATCAGAGCAGAACTAAACCAAATAGAGACTTGAAAAATACAAAGGATCAATAAAACAAAAAGTTGTTTTTTTTGAAAAAATAAACAAAATCAATAAATCATTAGCTAGACCAACAAAGAAAAAGAGAGAAGACTCAAATAAATAAAATCATAAACGAAAAATAAGACATTAAAACTGATGCCACAATAATGCCAAAGATCATCAGAGGCTATTATGAATAACCATATACCAACAAACTGGAAAACCTAGTGGAAATGAATAACTTCCTGGACATACACAACCTACCAAGACTGAATCAGAAAGAAACAGAAAACCTGAACAGACCAATAGTAAGTAATGACATTGACTCAGTAATAAAAAGCCTTCCAACAAATAAAAGTCTACGATAAGATGGCTTCACTGCCAAAATCTGCCAAAATTACAAAGAAGAAATTACTGCAATTTTTCTCAAACTATTAAAAAAGTTAAAAGGAGAAGATTCTCCCCAGTTCATTCTATGAGTCCAGCATTACCCTGATACCAAAACCAGATAAGGATGCAACAAAGAAAGAAAACTACAGGCCAATATCTCTGATGAATGTAGATGCAAAAATCCTCAACAAAATACTAGCAAACCAAATTCAACAGTACATCAAAAACATAATACACCATGATCAAATGGGATTTATCCCAGGTATGCAAGGATGGTTCAACATATGCAAATCAATATATGTGATGTATCACATCAACAGAATGAAACAGAAAAACCTTATGATTATCTCAATAAATGCAGAAAAAACATTTAATAAAAGTAAGCATCCCTTCATGACATAAACTCTCAACAAATCAGATAGGGAAGGAACATATCTTAATATAATAAGGGCCATATCATGAACCCACAGCTAACATCATACTGAAAAAAGCTGAAAGCCGTTTCCTCTAGGAACTGGAACAAGACAAGGATGCTCACTTTCACCACTCTTACTCAACATGGTGCTGGAAAGTCCTAGCCAGAGCAATCAGATAAGAGGAAGAAATAAAAGACATCCACATTGGAAAAGAGGAAGTCAAACTGACCCTCTTTACAGATGACATGATCTTGTTTCTAGAAATAACTAGACTTCACAAAAAAAAAAAAAACCCACTTAGATCTGAGAAATAAATTCAGTAAAGTTGCAGGATACAAAATAAACATAAAAATCAGTAGCATTCTATACACCAATAATGAACTAGATGAGAAAGAAATCAATAAAGCAATTCCATTTACAATAACTACTAAAAAAAAAATCCTAGTAATAAAATTAACCAAGGAGGTGAAAGATCTCTACAAGGAAAACTACAAAACACTAATGAAAGAAACTGAATATAATGCAAACAAATGGAAAGATATCCCGTATTCATGGGTCAGAAGATTTAATATTGTAAAAATAGCCATACTACCCAAAGTAATCTACAGATTCAATGCAATTCCTATCAAAATACTAATAATATTTCTCAAACAAATAGAAAAATCAATCCTAAAATTCATATGGAATCAATAAAGTGTCAGAATAGCCAAATTAATGCTGAACAATAAGAAAACAGCTGGAAACATCACATTACCTGACTTCAAAATAGATTACAAGGCCATAGTAACCAAAACAGCAGGTATTGGTATAAAAGCAGACACTTAGACCAATGGAACAGAATAGAGAACTAGAAATACATCCACATATTTACAGTTAACTGATTTTTGACAAAGGAGCCAAGAACATACATTGGAGAAAGAACACCCTCTTCAATAAATGGTACTGGGGAAATCAATTATCCATATGCAGAAGGATGAAACTAGACCCTTATCTCTCACCACATACAAAAATGAACTGAAGGTGGATTAAATACTTAAACATAAGAAACAAAAATATATAACTATTAGAAGAAAACATAGGAGGACATTGATCTAGGCAAAGACCTTATGGCAACAAAAACAAAAATAGAGAAATGGTACTTTATCAAACTAAAAAGCTTCTGCACAGTCAAGGAGATGATCAATAGATTGTTGAATGGGAGAAATATTTGCAAACTATTCCTCTGACAAGGAACTAATGTCCAGAATGTACAATGAATTCAAACAACTGAACAGCAAAAAAAAAAAAAAAATTCCCCAACAACAACAAAAAAGCAAAAAACAAACATTTAAGATTGGGAAAAGGATCTAAATAGATGTCTCTCAAAAGAAGACAAACAAATGGCCACAAATTCTATGAAAAAATGCTTGACATTACTAAATCGTTAAGGAAATCAAATCAAAACTATACTGAGATTTCATGTTACTCCAGTTAGAATGGTTACTATCAAAAAGACAAAAAATAATAGATGCTGCTGAGGATGTGGGAACTCTTATACACTGTTGGTAGGAATGTAAATTAGTATATCCACTATGGAAAATAGTACTCACAAAAACCAAAAATAGACCTACTACACAATTCAGCAATCCTACTACTGGGTATACATCCAATGGAAAAGAAATCAGTATATTAAAGGGATACCTGCACCCCCATGTATACTGAAGCACTATTCACAATAACAAAGATATGAAATTAACCCTAATGTCCATCAACAGATGAATGAATAAAGAAAATGTAGTGTGTGTGTGTGTGTGTGTGTGTGTGTATATATATATATATATATATATATATATATATATATAAATGGAATACTATTTGGTCATAAAAAATTAAATCATGTTATTTGCAGCAACATGCATGGAAGTGGAAATCCTTATGTTAAGTGAAATAACACAGACCGAGAAAGACAAATATCACATGTTCTCACTCATATGCGGGAGCTAAAAAAGTTGATCTCATGGAGGTAGAGAGTAGAATGATAGATACCAGAGACTGTTATAAGTATGTGCCAAGAGGGGTGGATAAAGAGAGGTTCGTTAGTGGGTACCAACATACAGTTAGACAGAAGAAATAAGTTCTAAGTTCAATAGCAATGTAGGGTGACTATAGTTAAAAATAATGTACTGTATATTTCAAAATAGCTAGATGAGAGGATTTGAAATGTTCCCAACACATAGACATAAATATAAATACTCAAGGTGATGGATACCCTTAAATACCCTGATTTGATCATTATACATTCTATGCATGTAACAAAATATCACATGCACCTCATAAATATGTACAAATATCATGTATCCATAAAAAATAAAAACATGTGTTTATACAGGGGAATTGGTAATCTTCATGTACAAAGGCCAAGGGAAGACACAGAGGAGGCCTGAGAGACCTTAAGATTTCATGCCAGGCTCATTGGTGAAAGCTTTCAACTGCAGGAAACCAGAATGCAAAAACTGGTAGAGGTTTTGCTTTTTGTTATTCTGCAAATGGCCAATGTAAACAAAAAGTTTCACAATGTATACAAAGAAACAGCAAATATTGCCCAAAGAAACAAAATAAATCTCAAGAAAATGTTTCTGAAGAACCACATGCATTGAGTTTACTAGACAAAGACTTCAAACCAACTATTTTATGTTTTATGTAAGCTTCACAGTAACCATAAAGAAAAAAAAAAACTTCTAGTAAATACACAAAAGATGCAGAGAAAGGAATAAAAGCATACCAGTACAAAACAAAAAGCCAACAATCAAGAAGAAAGATAGCAAGAGAGGAAGAAGGGAAGAAAGGAACTACAAAACAATCAGGAAAAAAAAACCTAACAAATGTTAATAGCAAGTCCTTACCTATCAATAGCTACTTTAAGTGTAAATGGACTCAATTGTCCAATCAAAAAACACAGAATGGCTGAATGGCTAAAAAACAAAAACAAGATCCAGCAATGTGCTGTCTACAAGAGATTCACTTTAGCTTTAAGGATATACCTAGCCTGAAAGTGAAGGTATGGGAAAATGATATTCCATGCAAAGGGTAACCAAAAGAGAGCAGAGGTGGCTATACTTACATCAGAAAAAACAGAATTTCAGTGAAAATCTGTCACAAGAAACAAAGAAGTTCACTATACAATGATTAAGTGGTCTATTCATCAAAAGGATGTAACAATTGTAAATATATATATGCTTCCAACATTCAAACACCCAAATATATAAAGCAAATATTAAAAGAACCGAAGGAAGAAATACATAGCAATACAATAACAGTATGAAACTTCAATATTCCACTTTCAACAATGGAAGATTATCCAGATATAAAATCAATAAGAAGAAAACCCCAAAAGCAATCTCAGCAAAGCAAAAATAAACAACTGGGACCTGATCAAATTAAGAAGCTTCTGCACAGCCAAAGAAACTATTGCTAGAGTGGATAGACAACCTACAGAATGGGAGAAAATTTTTGCATGCTATACATCTGACAAAATACTAATAACTAGAATCTATATAGAACCCAGGAAAATGAGCAAGAAAAAATCAAACAACCCCATTAATAAATGGGCAAAGGTCATGAATAGAAACTTCTCAAAAGAAGACAGACTAATGGCTAAGAAACATATGAAAAAATGCTCACCATCTGTAATCATCAGGAAAATGCAAATCAAAACCACGATGAGATACCACCTAACTCCAGTGAGAATGGCTTATATCACAAAGTCCCAAAACAACAAATGTTGGTGGGGATGCAAAGAGGTAGGAACATTTATACATTGCTGGTAGGACTGCAAACTAGTACAACCTCTATGGAAAGGAGTCTGGAGATACCTCAAAGAACTAAAAGTAGAACTACCATTTGATCCAGTTATCCCACTACTGGGTATTTACCCAAAGGAAAAAAAGACATTCTATAATAAAGACATCTGCACTTGAATGTTTATAGCAGCACAGTTCACAATTGCAAAGATGTGGAAACAACCCAAGTGTCCATCAATAGATGAGTGGATTAAAAAAATGTGGTATATGTATACAATGGAGTATGACTCAACCACAAAAAACAATGGTGAACTAACACCTCTTGTATTATCCTGGATGGAACTGGAGCCCATTCTTCTAAGCGAAGTATCTCAAGAATGGAAAAACAAGCACCACATGTATTCACCATCAAGTTGATACTAATTGATCAACTTACATGTGCACATATAGAAGTAACACATTAATTGATCAACTTTTATGTGCACATATGGAAGTAACATTCATCAGGTGTTGGGCAGGTGGAGGGGGAGGAAGGGGTGGGTAAATTCACACCTAAGGGGTGCAAAGCACACTCTCTGGGAGATGGACATACTTGAAGCACTGACTTGGGCAGAGTAAAGGCAATACATGTAACCTAAATGTCTGTACCCCTGTAATACTATGAAATAAGTGAATAAATTTTTAAAATAAATAAATAAATAAAATCAGTAAGGAAACAGCAGACTTGAATAATGTTACAGACCAAATGAACAAAACATATATATTTAGAATATTTCATCCAACAGCAGCAGAATACACATTCTTCTCAAGAACACACAGAATATGCTTTAGTATATGTTAGGTCAGAAAACAAGTCAATGAATTTAAGAAGATTGAAATCATGTAGAGTATCTATTCTGACTACAATGAAATGAAACTAGAGATCAAAAACAGGAGGAAAATTGAAAAATTCATAAATATGTGGAGATGAAACAACACGCTTCTGAACAACCAATGAATTGAAGAGGAAATAAAAAAAAATACTGAAACAAATTAAAATGGAAATAAAACATACCAAAATTTATGGTATGCAGCAAAAGCCGTTCTAAGAGGGAAGATTATAGCAATAAATGCTTATATTAAAAAAGAAAGATCTCAAATAAACAACCTAACTTTATACCTCAAGGAGCTAGAATAAGATCAAACTAAGCCCAAAGTTAGCAAAAGGAAGAAAATAATAAAGATTAGAGCAGAAATAAATGAAATAGAGACTAGTAAGATGATAGAAAAGATCAACAAAACTACAAGTTGGCTTTTGAAAAGGTAAAATTGACAAACCTTTACATAGACTAATGAAGAAAAAAATAGAGATGACCCAAATAAATTATAAATGAAAGAGAAGACATTATAACTGATACCACAGAAATATAAAAGAATAGTAGAGACTGTTAGGGACAGAAAAACAAGTGACAGGTAATGGAAATCAGAAAAGCAGAAAGGAGAAAGCATTTATAGAAAAACAATAAGGAGGAAATGGCTACAGAAAAATAACCAGGAGAAACAGTTCTTTCAGTCTTAAAGAATGGGGTAATTAGATCACGGAACACTGACCAACAATCAGAAAATAGAAAAACACCCTAAACGGTGACTTTCTCCATTACACGTATAATTCAGTCCCCAAACCTTGTGACATATAGTCATAGGTGATTATGACTAACCATGTTACTAATCTTTACATCAACATAAATTGCTAACATATAAAAGGAGGAAGGTTAGAGTTAATTAGCGTCTGCTCCACTCGCGGAGACAGACCCATTTCCCCTTAGGAAACGTTTGTGCTTTCTTCCCTATACTATCTTATAACTTCACTATTTCCAATAAATCCTTCACACATACTTGCTGAGTGTCTGTCATCTCTTTCTCTGTTGTGCAGGCCCGGCTTGCGATTCTTCCAAGCCAGGAGCCCAAGAACTGGGGCAAAAATTCAAAGTCCAGCCATGGACACCGGACCGTGACAAGACTACTATGAACAATTATATGATAGCAAATTGGATAACCTAGACAACAAATTTGATAACCTAGAATAAGGATAAATTCCTAGACACATAATAATCTACCAAGACTAGAACATGAAGAAATAGAAATTCTGAACATACTGATAATGAGTAAAGAGATATTTGGAACAGAAATCAAAACCTTCCACCACCACCACCAAGAAAAAACCCAGGAGCATATGTCTTCACAGGTGAATTCTACCAAACATTTCAAGCAGAGTTAACACCAATCCTTCTGAAACTCTTCCCAAAGATTGAAAAGAGGGAACGATTCCAAACTCACTTTGTGAGGCCCATATTACCATCATGCCAAAGTTAGATAAGGAAACTATAAGAAAAGAAAATTACAGGTCAATATCCCTAATGAACATAGGTGCAAAAATCCTCAACAAAATACTAACAAACTGAATTCAACAACACATTAAAAGGATCACACACCATGATCAAGTGAAATTTATCCCTGGGATGCAAGGATATTTCAACATACACAAATCAATAAACATGATAAACCACATAAAGACAATAAAAGATAAAAATCTTATGATCATCTCAATAGATATAGAAAACACATTTGACAAAATTTAACTTCCTTTCATGATAAAATCTCTCAAGAAATTAGGTATAGGTGGAATGTACCTCAATATAATAAAAGCCATATATTACAAGCCAACAGCCAATATCATACTCAATGGTGAAAAGCTGAAAAATGTTTTTTTAGGATCAGGAACAAGAAAAGGATGCCCACTCTCACCACTTATATTCAACATAGTGCTGGAAGTTCTAGCCAGAGCAATTAGACAAAAAACACAAATATAAGACATCTGAATTGGAGAGCAAGAAGTAAAACTGTCCCTGTTTGCAGATGGCATGATCTTACACTTAGAAAGTTCTGCAGATGTCACCAAAAAACTGTCAGAATAAACGAATTCAGTAAAGTTGCTAGATATAAAATCAACACACCAAAATCAGTTGCATTTCTATACACTAATAATGAACATTCCAGAAACAAATTAAGAAAACAATTGCATATATAATAGCATCAAAAAAAAAAAAAAATATTTAGGAATAAATTTAACCAAGGAGGTGAAAGATCTGTACAATGAAAACTGTAAGACATTGGTGAAATAAATTGAAGAAGACATAAAGTAATGAAAAGATACCTCATGCTCATGGATTAGAAGAAGTAATATTGTCAAAATGTCCATATTACCCGGAGTGAGCTGCAGATTCAATGCAATTCCTATCAAAATTCCAATAGCATTTTTCACAGAAATAGAAGAAAACAATCCTAAAATTCTTTGGAACCACCAAAGATGTCAAATAACCAAAGCAATATTAAGAAAGAAGAACAAAGCTAGTTAGAAAAACACTTTCTGGTTTCAAACTATATTACAAAGCTTTAATAATCAACACAGTATGACACTGACATAAAAACACACACATAGGCTAATGGAATAGAATATAAAACCCAGAAATAAACCCATCCATATACGGACAACTAGTATTCAACTAGGGCTCCAAGAATACACAATGGGGAAAGGGTAGCCTCTTCAATAAATGGTATTGGAAAAATTGGATATCCACATACAAGAGAATAAAATTAGACATTTATCTTACATCATACACAAAAATTAACTGAATGGATTAAAGACTTAAATATAAGACCTGGAAACATAAAATTCCTGGAAGAAAACACAGGGGAAACGCTCTTGGACGTTGGTGTTGGCAACTATTTTTTGGATTTGACATCAAAAGTACAGTCAACAAAAGCAAAACTAAACAAGTGAGAATATAGCATGCTAAAAAGTTTCTGGCACAGCAAAGGAAACAATGAAAATGCAACCTAAAAAGTGAGAGAAAATAGTTGCAAACCATATATTCGATAAAGGGTTAATATTCAATATATATAAGGAACTCCTACAACTCACTAGTAATAAAAGCAAATGATCCAATTAAAAATGGGCAAAGAACCTGAACAGACCTTTCTCCAAAGAAGACATACAATTGGGCAACAGGTAAGGTGAAAAGATGCTCAAAATCACTAATCATCAGGGAAATACAAAATCAAAATCACAATAACACCCCACATCTGTTAGGATGCCAATTATCAAAAAATCAACAGATAACAAGTATCAGTGAGGATGTGGAGAAAAGAGAACTCTTGTACACTGTTGGTGAGAGTGTAAATTGGTACAACCATTACAAAAGATATTATGGCGTTTCCTCAAAAAGTTAGAAAATAGAACTACCATATGATCCAGTAATCCCACTTCTGAGTATATATCCAAAGGAAATAAAATCATTATCTTGAGGAGATATTTGCACTCCCATATTCACTGCAGTATTATTCACAATAGCCAAGATGTGGAATCAACCTAAGTGTCTATCAACAGATGAATGGACAAAGAAAATGTTCTATATGTATATGAATATACATATATGTATGTGTGTACACACACACACACACAGTGGAATACTATTCAGGCTTTAAAAATAAGGAGATGCTGCCATTTGTGACAACATGGACAAACTTGGAGGAGATTATGCTAAGTGAAATAAGCCAGATACATAAAGACATGATCTCACTTACATGTGGAATCTTAAAAAAAAAAAAAATCAAACTCATAGTAACAGAGAGTAGAATGGTGGTTACCAGGGGCTGAGGGTTGAAGGGAACGGAGAGATTGGTCAAAGGGTACATATACTTTGAGTTATAAACTGAGTAAGTTCTGGAGACCTAATGTACATCATGGTGACTTTAGTTATAATAATGTATTGTATGCTTGAAATTTGTTAAGAGATCAGATGCCAAGTGTTCTCACCACACATAAAAAATGGTAACTATGTGAGGAGATGCACGTGTTAATTTGCTTGATTGTAGTAATAATTTCACCATATATGTATATCAAATCATCATGCTGTTCATTTTCTGTACAATGTTTATTAGTCAATTATACCTCAATAAAGCTGGAAAAAAATAAAGATAATATCAGCCAGCCCACCCAGATATTAACCATAAGTACAGCTTCTGAGAAAAGCATTAAAGTAAGATTTCTACTAAGACAAATAGTGTTTCCACAAAAGCCAATGTGAAGATTTAAAAAACTTTAATATACTTATTACAAAATGCAATAAGCCAAAAATCCAATGCACAAATAAATATTGGGCTGCTTCTTAGATATATGAAAACAAACAAAAAAGAAGTAGTCAGAACATTCATCATCATAATTGAGTGATATTGTTATATTAATAAATAAAATAAGAAAAAATATATTAAGAAAGCAATTCCATTTAAATTAGCAGCAAAAACAGTAATATACTCACAAATAAATTTAACAAAAGAAGTGCAAGTCTTATCTGCTTAAAAGTAGATAACATTGTTGAAAGAAATTAAAGATCTAATGAATGAAAAGACATATCATGTTCATGGATCAGAAGACACAGTATTATTAATATGAAGTATTAATACATACTACAACATGGAAGAACCTTGAAAATATTATACTAAGTGGAAGGATTAGTCCCTAAAGGTCACATATTGTATGATTCCATTTATATTAAATACCCAGAAAAGGTATGTCCATAGAGACAGAAAGTAGATTAGTGGCTTCCTAGTGCTGGGATAGGAGGTGTAGCGTGCTAACGGGTATGTGGCTCATTTTTGAGGTGATGAAGTGTTTTAAAACTAGATTCTGGTGCTGCCTGAACAATTCTGTGAATATATTAAAAACCACTGAATTGTACACATTTAATGTGCAAATTCTATATTATGTAAATTACATCTCAATACAATTGTTTAAAAATGATCCTTGCTAACTCTACCCACTCAACACAGATTACTATTACTTTTTAAAACTTGAATATTTTCCTGAGAGTCATTTTGACCAAGTCATTTTGGCCCTCATTTTCCCCAGGTAAAAATGACATTCGTGTTGGTATAGGTTAGGGTGTCATGATGTTTAAAGTTTCTACAACTATTAATCTTTCATGCTTATTTTTTTTAAAAGCACTGAAGTCCACAAGTACTGAAGAAAGTTGGAAGATATTACCAAGGCACTTTTACTAATGGGAATATATTGTACTTATAAAGTGTTTTTTAAACGAAGTTCAAGTGCTCTACTTCTATTCATTCTTAAGACCTTATGAAGTCTGTAAGAGATGAAAATGCAGTTAATTATCAGGCCACAATAATAATTGAGATGATAAATCCTATATTTATAGCACCTGTCTTCCAAAGTACTTCAATATCTTCACATAGATGACCACTACTAAACTTTAATCACAACAGCACTCTTATGATAAATAGGTGGTCTGACATAGAGGTAATATGAAAAGTGAATAGCAACTTTGGAGGGAGACCAATGTGGTTGCAATCTGGCCCCATGAGTGAGGTTAGCCTGGATAATTTTTGAAATGGATCTGAGCTGTGAGCTCCTAGTATAGGCACATTCTGCCAGTTACCTTAATACCACTTTAACCCATAATATGGTATTTCCAAGAGGCTCCAAACCAGAGCTGCTTTCAACTTCTTAGTATCCTCTAGGATTTCCTCAATTTGTACTCATTCTCCTCGATAGCTTGGAACTAGACTATCCTCCAGAAATAAGATCTCAGCTTGAAGATAACTGGTACAACAGAGAAAAGAGGCAGATATCTCTGTTATATAGTCCCAGGGTCAGAAACCCAAGAGACTTTCTTGCTTGTTTTCAGATTCATAGCTAGAAAGTTGTCAACATGGCCATAGGTTCTATCGTAAGTCCTGTTCCAAAAGTGTGGGTGATAAGGCTTCATCAAAACCTTGGAGGCTGACCTCCAGTGATTTCACCTTCCAAGGCTGCCTTGGTTTTCTCAAATCTCAACTAACTAAAAGCAAGGTGGGACAAAGTGATGTCCCAGGGGTTCTCTGCAAACTCTCTCCAACATACTGTCTCAAGTCAAGTTGGCTAGACGGAGGTCTGGAATAATGTAAATAGGAATACATGGGCTTTTATAATCGGTGAAGGTGATAGCTGACCTCCAGTCTTCTCCCAGCCAGTACTACATGCTATTTCTTCCTCAGTTACCTTGTGAAAATTGAGGGCTTTGCAATATTTTGCTTGAAATGGAATGTAAATGAGACCTGGACTAGCAGAGTTTCATTAATTTTCCAGCTATGAGTTCATATGTATAAGAAAGTTTATGTGCCAGGGAAGGTAAAAAGAGCCTTGTACAGATTGTGTCATATCATGTCACAACATTCCTGTGAACTAGGTGTTATTAACCACATCGTACAATGAGGAAACTGTTACATGGAGAGGTTAAGTCACCTAAGTCACCTGTGTGAAGTCACGCAAGTAGAAAGTGGTAGGTAGACCCTGGATTTGAAACAAGGTCTGTCCAGGCTCTAAGCCCATGCTCTAAATTGTTATGTCAGGTTGTCCTTCTTGTAGGAAGATTACTATTCATAAAACAGTTGCTAAGTTTTATTGCATTCAAAAGGTTCTTTTATTTAAAAAAAACAAATTTAATTTCTTAAAAGTTCTGTCAGAAAATAGAGACTATAAAAAGGTAAAATCACAAGTTAAATTATCCTTAAGGGAGTGGTGGGTTTGTGATAAATTAAAAATTATACTCCGCATTCTCAGGCCTCCTAGTAAGTCAAATAGAGTTCAAATAGTTATGCTGTATGGTAAAGTAGAAAAAATAGATGAATAATAAATTCCTGAGGTGGCATACTGTTACTTACTAGCTGTGTGTTCCTAGGCAAGCAATTAAAATGTGGATAAAATGCTTATCTGTCCTACTTATGAGGATTAAATGAGATGGGGTATATAAAATGACTGATGGTGCCTGGCACATGGTAGGCCCTCAAAAAATGGTAAATGTTATTGCCATTGCTATTATTAAGAACAACACTGAAGGGGTGAAGAAGTACAAAAGAGTAGGTGAATGAAAGGGTTTGGGTTGGGGAGGATCTTAATGTTATCATTCAATGTTACTTCAGCATACTTTAGTAAAGAGCAAACATAGAAAAATGAGTTGATTCTCAATAAGGAATGATTATTAATGACGATGATGAAGTTCTTCTGTTAGGGCCAGGTGCCAGAGGGATACTTCCTATACCATGTTATTGCTTTTCATTTTGAAGCAGGGAGTAGTAAGATGGAGGAAGTTTAAAGAGGATGGTTCCTTAAATTGGTTGAGAACACCCTGGAAGTATCTTAAATCCAGATAAACCTTAAATATTGTGGTTGAGCAGATAAGAGTGTCTAGCTATTAGCAAGGAAAAATGGCAGACATTTGTGTTCTGCAATTCAAATTCTCTAAAGCAGGTTTTTCAAAGGGAAGATTTATGGCCATCAGAGATTTTCTGTGGTAGGCTTATAACTCACTGTTAAAGTGATTATTTGAAACACATCTGAGCAAATGAATATGTGAAACAGCAAAGAAATTATACCCATCTTGTGCACAGGTCTAAAGTTGCTTTAATTCTTGCTCAAATGTCTTTATAAACATTTTTTTAAAAAACTGTCCAACTAGTGTTTCACTAAATGTCTTAATAAAGCATTTACTTTTAGAAAAAGCAGTTGGCTTGAATACTTCAGGCTCTGACTTCTCAGCCATCTAGAGAAATGACTGAATTGCCTGGCTATATACTCAGAGAAGGCACCACTCATCTGGTGACATCTGCCCAAAATGCAAGTAAAAACCACTACAGGAATAAACTATGTTCAAGAGGATAAGCCTAGCCAATTTAATCCTATTTTAATGATGGGAAATGCCATGCTTCCCATAAAGCTACCATTCCCTGAACAAAATAGTTTTAAATGTCAGGGGAAAGCTGCCATGTTATAAAAATGACTATATTCCATGGGAAAAAAATCTGATAATTTCTATACATGACAAAGAAAGCATGAGATTCTTCAAGGAGTTGACCCCAAGCCACTACTTTGAAGCAAAAGTTTCAAATTACTTCAAAATATGAGTGAAGTGATCCAGGTCCCAAGTCTAACTAGGTATAAACACAGTTTTTTTTTAAAAAAAAAAAACTTTTATAAAATAAGTTTATACATTACCTGGTAATTATTTTGGTTTTGTGATAATCTCAATTGGTTTGATGATGCAAAATGTGGAGAAAAATTACTCCGTGATGGATTTGTATTACTGTACACTGTACTTGATGCTGTATGTAATGAGGTCCGTGGTGTCAAATGGTAGTCTCTGTTTTGATAAAGTACATTGTCTGACAAATCTCTAATATTCGCCATTTGTGAATTTGGCATATTTCTTCCTGGCCCAGGCAAGGTTGTACTTTGGTTCTCAGCTCGAAAGGAACTGCCACTTTCATAAAATCTCGAATAGGTTGGTATCTGTGCTCCCATCAATGCCAATTCTTCCTCTCTGGCATATTCATCCTCAGCATCTCCAGTCTCCATTGCAATGGACAAATAAGCTCCCTCTGCTGAGATAGGCTTCTGTGGGGCATTTCCTCCCAGAATTCTCTGGGGGTAATCACTAACTGCCAATGAAAACACTTCACGGATTTCCAAATTTTGTGTTCTACAGTAAGGGTCTCTAATAGTTGGTTTTTGTCCACATGAATTATGTGATGCTGGACTTGTGTGTTCAGGCTTATATGACCTTTGAATCCCAACTGGCTCAATTTTGCAAGGTCGGTGGCACACAGATGGCTTTTGAGGTACTGTCATTTCAGAAGCTTGCACTGAAGAGCTTCCATAGTTTTTCTTTGTGTGATTGAATACCGAGTTTCCAGCATTTAGCACACTTGTCTGTCTTGACAAAATAATTGTTTTTTCACCTAGGAGCAGGGAGGCATTTTTACAGTGTGCTACTTGTCTTTGGACAGGAATGTGCAATTGAAACTCAGTATCATTTTTACTGGCTGTTTTCTGAAGAGGGATTTTATGTGCTTCTGTAATTTGTGTATTTGTATGTTTGGTTGTCCCTTGCCTACTTGATGAACTGGCTGGACTGTATATACCAGTTACAATGACATCATTATTGGCAGATGTCCAAGAAGACTGTTGGCTTGAGGGTCGAGAAATATTAACTACATTTCTGACTGTGATGTCTGGAGCTGCCAAAGAGGTACCGGAAACAGTTCCTGTTGTTGCTGTTCCTGATTCAGAATTCTTACTACTCATTTTTCTTCTCTTATTGCCAACCCACGTCTGGAAGGATAAAAAATGTTATTATGAAAAATATCTTATCAATAAATTAAGAAAAATCAATTTCTAAGAGATATATTATATTCTCATTTGTCACAGAACCAAGGCCTACACAAAGGTAAAAGAAAAAGATACAATAAAAGAAAAAGTAACTAAAGTATAAGGGCAAATATGATTAAGAACTCATGCTTAATAAATATCTAGGAACTTTGAGAACACAATATATTATTGATCCTCCTCAAAACCCATCTAATTAATATGTATCAAAAAACCTAAAAATGTTCATATCCTATAACCTAGTAAATACATTTGTGGTAATTTATCCAAAAAATAGTCACAGATGTAGACAAAGTTACATGCAATGATGTTCACCATATACTTATTTATAATAGTGAAAAACTGGAAGCATACTAAAGGTAGGCTATTTAATATTAGAAAATACCCATAGTATTGTTAAACAAATATACATTTGCAATACTCAGGTTCAATGACTTCTATTGTATGACTATATCATAAAAAAATTCATCATTATAAACTGTATTGCAATATACCCCATCATACATGCGTCTCCGTGCTGTTGGTCCATGAGAGTGCAATACTGGGAGGGAAATTTCTAGGCTCTGATATTTTTAAAGTGCCCTCCATTATATGAGTTATGGTTTCTTCACACTCTCACCAACAGTTTGCATTAACTTTTTGTAGTCTTTACTAGTCCAGGAGTTAATAAAAGGTATATAATTGCTGTTTTGATTTGATTTCCTACGGTTACAATATTACTTTGATAGAATTGCTCATCCATTACCTTTACTCATTTTTATGTTGGGGCGTTTGTCTTTTTAAATTGATTTGTAAGAGCAATTATCTACCAAAGATAATAATACTTTGTCAAGAGTTGCAATTTTTTTTCAATTTGTAATTAAGTTATGGTAGTTATATTCTTCTTTATACTTTTTTCTACTTACCAAATTTTGCATAATATGTATTACTTTTATAAACAGAAAAAAGTTATTAATAAAAATAATATCAGTGGTTGGCATTTAGGATTTGATTACAAAATACACACTTTTATGTAAGTAATTTATTATAATTATCTTAGTATTTTTGCTCTGAATCATGGTTCCTAAAGTATGAAATTGTAATAAGAAATATTATGTTCTATAATGTGATTACTAAACTTTATTCATATACCATGATTATTCCAAAATGTATACCATATTATAAACTACCAAAACACATTAAACTGTTAAGAATTAAACAAAATAAATGAATAAACACAAATTTTAAATGAACTAGCCTTGGACAAACCTGATTCAGGGTATATTTGTTTAACTTTTGTATGAATGTGTTTTTGAAGGGCACATAAATTATTCAATTTCAGTGTTTATTGTACAAAGTATATTTATACAATGTATAATTATATACAACATTAATGTTGCTATAATACTGTAAATAAAAGCTTACATGTACTGAATCCCCATTATGTGTTCTTTATACATATAACCTACTTTGCTAGGTGTTTTTCTTTAATTGTATAAATGAAGAAACTGAGGTTCAGAAATAATAAGTAGGTCGTGAAAGGATATCCTGGTAGCAAGTGGCAGAGCCAATTCAAAGCCAATTCTACCTCACTGCAAAGCACATTCTTCCACTACCACACATGTAGAGGTTAGAAACTCCTGAAATAGTCATCTCTATTTTACTTTTATAATTATTATTTCTCCCATAAAAAATGTTCCAGAAACTGTGATGCTTCATTTTGCTTCACATGAGGCAATGGAAATTTTAAATTCACTCTGATTTACTTTCATGAAAGAGCAGGAATGATAACTACAAGTGGAAAGACATAGACATAAATGTCACAGAAGACAGGGGAGAAAAACTAAATGGTTTAAAGTATATACTCAAGAAATACTTAAAAATAAATGTGAAAAGGTGAATTTTACAAATATTCAAAATAAGTTGCCATGTTATGGCTTTTCAAGGAAAAAAACACCTGTAAGAAGTATGATATATTTGTATATAATTTTTACAAAAATATATAAGGGTTCCATTAAAAACAAACTTTTAATGGGAAAGAACAGTGAATTGGTAAAATCTGAATTCAAGAACTACTACATTTGGAGGGCAGCTCTAGGCCATTTTTCAAAAAAGACTCCAAAACCTACTGTGTTTTCATCACACAATACCTACCTTAACTCTGGAAGTTTGAGTGATCTTAGTGCATTGCAAATTTATGGTTTACTTACATAGTTTTATAGTTTATACATATATATTATGTATAGTTATATAGTTTACTATATATATACACATATAATGTACCCATCAAAAAGTAAAATGCAGAATAATATCCATGTATATACATAACTCAGCTATCTAGCAAACTAGCAACCTCACTTTTCCAGAACACAGCCGACACAGATGACACAAAATCCGTGTACTTCACAAATAGGACAACCTCTAACTTTAAAACCCACTTTCTCTAATTTTATACATAATTTAAACAAATCTGGTATCCCAAACTACAACAAATTGGAAATAACAAAATAGAAGGGGCATTGGTGATAGAGGTTGCTGTTGGCAAGCACCCTGATAGTACTCAAACTAAAAATGTTCACTAACATCGCTCGCTAAAAAGAAGAAAGGGAAAACATAACAAAACTGATGTGAGAAATCACTAAATAGCAGTCTAGGGTCTTTTAATGAAGGGAAAAATAACCCCATATACCTTACCAAGTTGTGAGCATTATTATTTTATAACACAGTATAATAATTGATTTGCATAACAAAAACCCTGAGTCAAAAAGAAAGGATTCAATTATTTTCCATATTCTCAATTGAAGAAAAGTAGGAAAGTATATAAGTAGGAAAGTATATAAGAAATATTTCTATTTAAAAAGTTGAAAATAAAGAAATCTCATTGTCTGAAGTTTCCTAATAACTGAATTAAATTTTACTAAAAGTTGTTCAGTTTACCAGTGTTTATAAGATGTAAATGATTCTCCTTGTAAATGTCTCATTGGTGAGAAAAAAAAATGAGTCAAACAAAATCGATATGATGAGAATTGAGGGTTAGGAACTAACAAAGCTATTCTACATAGGAAAAAAAAGAAAGAAAGAAAGAAAAGTCATTTGGGTCACCAATTCTTGGTGTCCATAAAATTCTCTTTCAGTTCTCTCTTAGAAATTCACCATCTCTAAACCTCTTGTCCTTTTTCTATACCTCCTTCTTTGTTTTCCTGTTCCTTTACCCCACTATATTTATTTCTTCTTGAATGTTTTAACTTTTTAAGTTCTCGTGACATTGGGATCAAGTTCTTCCTACAGTGGAACTTGAGTTCTTTTTAGGAAAACACAACAAATAATATATTAAAAATAATAAAGAAAGGTCTCTTTCAAGTAGAACATACAGATATAGCAAAATATCAGGGGCAGGGGAGTGGAGTTGTGGAATGATGAGTCTTCAAACAACTCTTTTTTCCTGAAACTGGAAAAGCCATCAAAATTGCATTGGGATTTAGATTAGGAGGACTGAATTTCTGTACAATTGACACTCTCCTGGAATGGAGAGAATGAATCCGTTTTATACAATTTCTTAAAACATATAACATTTTACTTGAAATCTTACATTCTAAGAATTTATATCATTCATTCCCATTGTTTGTTTCAGATTTTCACACCATCCGGAACATAAATATAAATCTCTGTATTTCAACACTCTCAATATTCAAGCACAATCAATCCTTTATGAGGGGTTATGAGTTATGAGGGGAAGATAGCAATAACAAATTGGAAATATGAAAGATAAGAGCCCACAATGCAGCTGCCTGGGAAAGCTTTTCACTTTCAGGTAATGGTAAGATAAAAGGAAGGAAAAAACAGAGGAAATTCCTGCAGGAAAAAACTGAGTCAGTACTTATAAAATGCAATCTCGTCAATTTGAAATGGTACACACTTCTATATTACTCTTTCTAAGACAATTAAACATTTTTCTGAAGGAGGTTTAGTAAAGGTATTTCAAATAGGTCACTCAGAGCTATCAATAGATATTCTTACACAAATCTGAGTATGATGGTTGATTTCAGCAAATAAGAAGCAGATATCCTAGATATTTTTCCCTAGAATTGGTGTCATTTAATTCCTTATTTGAAAGTGAATATATCCTTTAGTCTTTAAGAAATATATTTTCCAAAGAATTTTTCTTATCAAGAGATTTTTATCTTTAGAGTCTTTGAAGGAACATCCAACGGCAAAATAAATTTAAAAACAGACGTCCTTTCTCGTTCCTAAATTAGCCTAATTAATGCCAAGGATGGGAAAGTTGCTAATCTTTGAATCACTAAGATTTCATACCAAGAGGATTTGTAGCATGTTGAAACAGACATGAAAGGACGTATGCATTCAATAAGCTCTGCGACTAGTTCTGTTAGATCCATCTCTTGCCTCCTCTCTATCACGTTCTCATTGCCTTTCACAAATGTGTAGCAGCTTTTGATTTTTACAGCTCAATAACTATGATTGTGATAAAGAAAAATTTCCTCCCTTGGGATTTCTTGTTCCTTTCTCGCTAACCCACTAAAATGCATGCATTTTACTTAGAAGGATAAGGTATTCACAAAACACACTAGGTTTTTCTAAAAACACAAAAATACTAAAGTTATAAATGTTGGATGAAAAATTAAAATACAACAAAAATGTGCTAAGTGCACAGTATTCCTTCAGTCAATGCCTGTTTTATGATCTCATTTTGGGGGGTTACTGCTACATAAATATGCAATTTAAAGAAAACATAAGATCAACAAATAATCTTAAAGGTATGAGTTTCTTAAAGATATGTTTACATTTAAAAGGTTTTACTATCTTCTAGGTAATTATAGAAACAAATACATACTAAATGATTAGCTCTATTTATTAACAAATTAGTATTTTTATACCAGGGAAATGAAACTGTTTATAATGTTATTGACTTCATATCGTGAATATTTTTCCCATATTAAGCAAATATCACTTGTAATAAAAAGCTATACATTCAAGTGTAAGACCTCAATACTTACCCTGACTACACTGAAGTCCAGCTTAGTCTCCTGTGCACACTGTAATATGAGCTGAAAGCAATTTTTACTTTGATTTGTCATTCCATTTTCATAATAACGCTGTAAAATCCTTTGTTGTTCTACAGTAAATACAGAACGTAGATTCATCTAAAAATAAAAGAAGATACTCTGAAAATTGGAATAAAAATTTGGTATGTGTAGAATTTGTACACATTTGTTTTTTGATACAATTTCAGTGCTTCCAAGCTGCAAGATTTCTTTAAGTGAATTAATGGGCAATAGTTTGTGTGCTAAAGGGAGACAGCTTCTCACTGAAAAATATGTGTAATGCAAACACTTATTGAATTTGTTCAGAAAAAGTACCAACTTTAAAGATGAAAAGAATAGAAAAGAAAAAAGAGGAAAGCCCTCATCTGGTTAGTGTCAGTGCATGGGGACAAAAAGCTTCTGTCACTGAAATAAATATTTATAGCAAGTAAAGCCAGAGATGGTGGTAGCCATACGTGGTCAATTATCAACAGGGCCACTCACTGTTCTTTGTCAAGCAAGGCATCTGGCATATGTCTTACAGCCAGAAGCTGTGCTCTGGAACAAAAGGGTGCTTTTATTTTTCCTCTTTATGGAATAATGGGGTTCTTTTTGTATATTAAAACAAAATCTCTCTTTAAAGCTTAAAAATAAACAGGAAGGTTTAGTGACTGTGAAATTTCTTTGCTTTAGGCAATACTAACCAAAATAATTATTTTAATAATTATAGCATGTAAATCAAAATTCAAAATCACGTGTTTTACTAAAAATAAACCATATAAAACTATGTACCTTTTAATTAAATTGACACCATCAGAATTAGAAAAAACAAGTAAAAAGCACTTTTTAGTCTTTCCTTCCAACAGAAAAAAATGGTTAATATTAAGGGAAAACAGCTCTGTGAATCTAAAGAACAAAAGTCAAGTCAAACTCTTTTTTAAAAAGGATGAATTCTAGCAGTGCATTTTATAAAGAACCCTTGTAATTTGATTAAGGCAATTCCATGTTCTTGTTAAGAGTTGTCACACTGAAATTGTTAGTCCTAAAAGTTGACAGACAGAAAAAACCTTTCTCAAGGAAAGTGTCTCTTCAAAGTTAGGAAAACAGCAGTAACGTAACACTACAACCCAAAGCAAACAGAAAACTTTCTAGTATACTCTGTATGGAAACAAACAAGTACATTGACATGGACATAAAAAATAACTTCTCTTTCTCTGAATACTCTGAAAAATAAACCCATCTGATAAGGAAATTAAAGACAGTCATACAGCCATCCACTGCCATTTGTGCACCTGACTTTCTTTCTTGCCCACACAAGTATCTATCTCCCTATGTAATGTTAAGAGATCTGATAGGAGAAAATCAGATGTGGGAGAAGGCACCAGAAAAGATGAGAGTAGAGTTTCTCCCTGAAACATCAGAGACAAAGACCTGCACTAACTTTCTGAAGGAGGTTTCATTCAAGCACGCTAATGTGTAAGCCTAAACCCGACCAAATTTTCAAGGATGTTTGGACCAATGGGTAGAGACAGTATCCATCAAAGCAATTTTTACTATCATGGCTGCTAGCTTTCAGAGCAATTTGGGGTACCTTTTCATAAATGGTTCAGCCACAATCTGGAGAATATGGAAGTCAAATACCTGAAATACCTCATCTGGTGTGGATTTAGAAAGCAAAGTACTTTGATATGGGTTCTGAGGTCAGTGGTAAACTCCAATTCACTAACACATAATCAGGGTAATAATGGCTCTGATCCTCCTCTGCAGGGTTGTACCTACTGCAAAAAGCCTAGAGTGCAAGATATGGGTGATCTCCAAGTGAGATGATACCTGCCCTAATAATATAGGAATGTTTTCCTATTGGCTGGCTGCAACTGTTACACTTATCTATGTATGATATGAACCTTTTAAAGCACAACAGGTCCTTCCCCACCGATACCAATAGCCAAATATAGATGACTGAGTACTAAACAGATTTCTGGGTTCTACAACTCTGACAATGGACAATGCTGTGACCTTTTTAGGTTTCCCCTTAAATTCAGTAGCAATAGCAGAAAGTCCACTTTGCTCAAGAGATCTACTATTTTTCCTTCAAATTATAGGAAGTTCATTCTTTACTGCAACAACTAGATAACCCCATATGAACAAGATAACTGTAATTATCTCCATCCATCCTAGTTATTTTGGTCTATGAAGTGGCAAGATATTGAACAACTGCACAGCCAAAGTTCTTAATCATTTGCAAAAAATAATCAGGAAGAGAGTTTTTAAAATATTCACTTTTAAAGTTTGGTTCTTATTTATGTGGAGGATAAAAGGACAAGCCATTGGTTCCCTGGGAATTGAGGTCTGTTGGGTTGGGGTGGGAAGGGTGGCTGAATTAGAGGATTAAATACCGAAGTAACAAGTCATTTAGCCTTACCCCAAGATTTTCTAGCCTAATGCTCTTTGCATTAATATATCATATTCAGGTATGGAATTTAGCAGGTCTCTAGCAGGTTTAGGACTTAATGTTTTAATGAGGACTCTGAGACATTGAGAAAGGATTAAATTAAGCTCAGTATGTTAGATTCAAGCAAGCTGAGCAATGAGTAAAATACTTTAGATTTGTGGCTTTAGAAGTACCTGAAAAATACAGCTTCTAGGAATGACTGCTTCCTTAGGGGTTCCAGATATCTAAGGCTATACATTCACATGGAAATGTTTCAGATAAATTCCTATATACTGTAACACTGTTCTTATATATTTGATGCCATACTTAAAACCAGCTCAATGCCCTAATAATGCTCCAGCTACTTAAAGCATTTGAAAAGTACCAAAAATATTTACTCATAAGTACTCATTCTTGAAAATGTTTATTGTAAAAATGGGATGAGTCCATAAAATCATCACCAATTCAAACAGAATATTTCCAATATTAAAAATTTGAATTTTGGATAAGCCATCGATGTTTTTGCCTATAAAGAGTTGAGCCAAGATTAATATAATACCTTGAATATCTGTATCTTGGCCAATATGTCTGTATTAACATTTTACTTTTCATCATTATTATTATTCACTTTTAAATTTATATACAGTAAAATTCACTCCTTTTGGTGTACAGTTTAATGAGTTAAGGCAAACATATATAGTTATGAAAGTATCACCACAATCAAGATATAGAATAGTTCCATCACTCCAAAAATTTTCCCTCATGCTGCCTCTTTATACTCAACCCCTCTAGCCACCCTGGCTCCTGGCAACCACTAATCTGTTCCTATAATTTTGTCTTTTATGGACTACCATATAAATGGAATCATAAAATATGTAGCCTCCTGAGCCTAGTTTCTTTCACTTAACATAGTGCATTTGAGATTAATCCATGTTGTTGTGTGTTATCATTAGTTTGCTCCTTTTATCTTGCAGAGTAGTGTTCCATTGTATGAATGTACCACAGTTAATCCATTCATCCATTGAAGGACATGTGGGCTATTTCAAGTTCTTGGTTATTGTGAATAAAGCTGTTAAGAACACTTGTATACAGGTTTCTGGGTGCAACTGAGTTTTCATTTCTTTTGAGTAAATACCTAGGAGTGGGATTACTGGGTCATATGGTAAGTGCATATTTAACTGTATAGGTTGCTAAACACTGTTTTCAAAAGTGGCTGTACAAATTTGCATTCTTTTTTTTTTTTGACACAGAGTGTTGTTGCTCTTTTGCTAGTGTGCAGTGGTGTCATTGTAGCCCACTGCAAACTCAAGCTTCTGGGCTCAAGCGATCCTCCTGCCTCATCCTCCCAAGTAGCTGGCTCGGGAGGCACATGCTGCCATGCCCAGCTAATTTTTTCATTTTTGTAGAGACGTGGTCTCACTCTTGCTCAGCTGTTCTCTAACTCCTGGCCTCAAGCAATCCCCCTGCCTTGGCCTCCCAAAGTGCTAGGATTACAGGCATGAGCCACCATACCCGGCTGAAATTTGCATTCTGTGAACATTCAATGAAAGTTTCAGTTCCTTTACTCCCTCACCATCATTAGTTATTGTCAGTTGTTTACTTTTTTAAAAAATTAGCCATTCTAATAGGTGTGTAATTGTATATTATTATTGTGGTTTTAATTTGCATTTCCCTAGTGACCAATGATGTTGAACATCTTTTCATACACTTATTCGCCATCCATATATCTTCTTTGTGGAAGTGTCTTGTTCAAATGTTTCCCACATTTTTTAATTGGGTTGCTTACTTATTATTGACTTTTGAGGGTTCATAATAAATTCTGGATACAAATCCTTTATCAGAAATGTGATTTAAAGGCTTTCTCCCCATTTGTGGCTTGTCTTTTTATTTTATTAACAATGTATTCCACAGAGAAGCAATTTTTAATTTTGCTGAAGTCCAATTTATCACTGTTTTTTTCTTGTATGAATTGCACTTTTTTAAAAATTGTGCTTCAATTTGGCTATTCTATTAATACATTCTTTAAATTCCCGTAAGAATTTTGGAATCAGTTTATCAATACCTACAAAAAAATCCTGCTGGGATTATGACTGAGATTGTACTCAACCCATATTTCAGTTTAGAAAGAACTGGCTTCTTAAAAATATTAAGTCTTCCAATTTAAGAATATGATATATCTCTATAATTATTTAGTTCATGTCTGATTTCTTTTACTATAGATTTATAGTTTTCAGCATACAGATCCAGCACATATTCAGTTAAACTTATATATATACATTTCTTATTTGGGGGAGGTTCAATAGTAAATGGTATTTGTTTTTGTAATTTCCAATTGTCTGTTGCTAGTTTATTAACATATTAGACAATCAATTTTGGTATATTGACTTTGTATTCTGCAACTTTGCTAAACTCACTTATTGGTTCCAGGAGTTTTTGGTTGATTGCTTGTTATTTTTTAGGCAATGATGTTGTCCACAACAGATACAAGCTTATTTCTTCTTTTCCAGTACATATGTCTGTTATTTCTCTATCTTGCCTTACTGCACTGGCTAGGACCTATTGCATGGTGTTTTAATAAGATCTGTGAAAGTGAACATTTTTGCCTTATTCTTGATTTTGGAGGGAAAACATTAAGTCTTTCACCATTAAGTATGATATTAACTGTAGGTTTTCCATACATGCCCTTTACCAGGTTGAGGAAATTCACTTTTACTTCACTAATTTAAGTTTTTATTATTGCTATTATTATCATTATCATGAATGGATATTGAATTTTGGCAAACATTTTTTCCTGCATCTATTGAGATGATTGTAGAGTTCTTATTCTTTAATATTTTGATATGGTAAATTATGCTGATTGATTTTCAAATGTTAAACCAGACTTCCATTCCTAGAATAAACTTCACTTGGTTGTGACAAATTGTTCTTTATTTATTTATTTTTTTGAGACAGGGTCTCATTCTATCACCCAGGCTAGAGTGCAGTAGTATCATCATAGGTCATTGCTAACTCAAACTACTGGGCTCAAGCAATCCTCCTGCCTCAGACTCCTGAGTAGCTGGGACTACAGGCACATGCCATAATGCCTGGCTAATTTTTCTATTTTTTGTAGAGATGGGGTCTTGCTCTTGCTCAGCTGTTCTCTAACTCCTGGCCTCAAGCAATCCTCCTGCCTGGGCCTCCCAAAGTGCTATGATTACAGGTGTGACCTGCCATGCCCAGCCTGTTCTCTTATATATCATTTGATTTGATTTGCAAATACTTTGTTGAAAATTTCTCAGTCTATTTTTCTGAGGGATATTTGTCTGTGGTTTTCTTTCTTGTACTGTATTTGGTTTTGGTATTAGGGTAAAGAGTTAGGAAGTATTTCCTCCATTTGTATATTCTGGAAGAGATCACATAGAAATACTATAATTTTTTCATTAAATCTTCATGATAAATCACCAATGAAGATATCTGAGCATGGGGTTTCTTTTTTGGAAAGTTCTAAACTATAAATTACATTTATATATTATTCAGATTATTTATTTCTTCTTCAGTGAATTTTGGTAGTTAGTATCTTTCAAGAAATTGCTCTATTTTATCTAGGTTGTTGAATTCAAAGGTTTAAAGTTGTTTACTAATATTTCCTTATTATTCTTTCCATGTCTGTAGGGTCTGTGGTGATGGATCACTTTTCTTGACATTGGTAATCTGTTTCTTCTTATTTGCCAGCTACCAAGAAGTTTATCCCTTTTGTTGGTCTTCTAAAAGAACTAGGTTTTAGGGAGACCGCCAAGATGGCCAGGTAGAGACACAGCTTGTTGGACCATCCAGCTGAAGAGGAGAGGGTTGGACTGAGGAGAGTGAAGAACAATTAGGGCTCTGATGTGGACCATGGGGAGAGACAGCAGAGAAGTCTGGGGACCCCACCGAGAGCAGCTGTGAAGCTGAGAGAGGAGGATAGAGAAAAGAGATTGGCTGTACGGACCAAATGCAGGGAGGCCTGGAGCCCAGTAAAAGGGTAAGGGGGGCTCCCCTCCCCCACCAGGGTGCCTACAGCCAGCAGCAGAACACAAGGCTGTCATCCCCAGGGGGAGTGCCACAAAGGACCAGAGAGCTGGCATTCTTGCATCTGGACACCCCCTCTTCTGCAATTCCTCCATTCCTGGCATTCCAGAAACTAATTTTGGTGCAAGATGGCTTGTAACCACAGCATGTCCCCCCATTGCAACCATGAAAGTGCTCTGTGCTGAGAGGCCCATCTCTTGGCAACAGGGGCACATTCCCAGCCAAGCCCGCCTGGGAGAGTGGAGTCGCTGTGGTAGCCATTTGCAGGATTGCCGACTGCCTCCGAAACAGGCAGGCACTACCTGGCACCTCCCAGACACAAGAGCGGTGCTGGGAGACCATGGCCCCTCCCCCCACCACAGTGACTGCTAGAGTACTCTGTACTGAGAGGCATGCTTCACAGCATGCTTCACATTTCCCACCCATTCCACAGGACAGCCACAGTCTGTGATCCTCCTGCCCACAGGCATTTGGTGGGATCACCTCCTGGAAGCTCAGACAGGCAGGCCGTACTTGGTGCCCCCCAGTCACGAGAGCAGGGCAGGGAGACATAGGGGACAGGTAGTGGTTCCAGGCTCGGGTGGCAAGAGAGCCTTCACAGCCATATCCAATGGGAGGGTGTGGATGGGCACAGAGGAGCCGGGTTCTGTGAGCATGCCACATCCCCCATCCCCACTGGAGAACTGCCATAATGAAGAAGGATGCCCCACTCAGACTGAATGAGCTTAGCCCCTGATTCCCATGGCAACCAAATGCCTCGGACGTGCGGGCTGAACCAGAGTAGTGGTCCCTCCCACCACTCACTACTATAGGGAATGCAGCTTGGTCCAAGAGACTCGTGAGCTGCCATTTCTCCCCCAGGGGGAGTGAGCCCTTGGCAGAGACCTCCGTGGATAGAGAGGACTACCACACTCACCTTAGAGTCTAGTGGGGAACAGGGGTGCACAATTGGAGATACCCTTACCTGCCAGCATCATGTGGAGATGTATGCCAACCTGTCAGACACAAGAACTGTGGGGTAGCTTGAGAGCTGGTCTTGAGTGAAGAGGTAATGCATGCACACTGATCAGAGGTGAGAGTGCTGTGGACTTCCAGGGAGAAAATAGGGAGAGTGCATGCCTAGCACTGCACAGAAGCCGGGCTAGTGTGCAGGGATGGAAAAAGCCTAGGTTGGGGTCTTAGCAATCACACATTTAGGTCCCTCCTCTCAGAAGCAGCTCCCTGGGCTTGGAGAGATTGCCCTGAACTCCACACCAGCAGCTCCCCTAGCGACCAAGTAAGCAAACTCTGAACCCCGCTGGGGCCGAAGAAAACCACTCAGACTCTAGCAACTCAGCAATGATCCATCCTGCTCCTCTCCCACCTCAAGGGGAGAAGAAATCAAACAACTTCCTGGGAGCTACAGGGTCCCTCCTAAAGCTTGGGGCTTACCATGGGCAAAAAAGAACTCTCTGGCAGCTGGCTCTTCCACACAAACTACAATCAAAGACAGGGGGAAGAACCTCATTGCTAAATATAGTGCCTTCCAACTCAAGCAAACGGGGAGAAGAGGATTTGAACTTGCAAATTCCACCCACCATCTCAGAGATTAAGCTGGGGGACATAACTCACTACCCATTGTTGGGAAGAGGTGAAAACAACAGGTCAAAGGTAACCTGAGAGAGTCATCAAATCTGCTATAGCATCCCAAAGGCAACTCAGGGCCAGCCCTCCTCTCCCTGACATGGTCAGAGACTGATTTCTGGGGTCTCAGGGAAAGGCCCATAAACCAGCACTAACACCATCATCACCTCTCAATTGAGAGGCCAGATGAGAAAGAACCAGTGAAAGACTCCAGAAAAATGAAAAATCAAAGTGAAAGGTCACCCTTAGAAGAAAATAATAAGTCCTTACCAACAGATACCAACCTAAACAAAAAGATTAACATGACATGAAGAATTTCAAACATGGATTGTAAGGAAGATGAATGAAATACAAGAGAAAATAGAAACCCAACACAAGCCAGAAAAAATAATGCAGGAAATGAATGAAAAATTCCATACAGAAATAAAATTATTAAAAGAAACCAGAACTCCTGGAAATGGAAAATTCATTCAAGGAATTACAAACCACAGTGGAAATCTTTAAGAATAAGCTAGATAGATCAGGCACAAGAAAGAATCTCAAAACTTGAATGTAACAACTTTGAGCTAAACAAGTCAGTTGAATAGAAAGAACAGAGAAATAAAGGGAATGAACAAAGCCTACAAGAAATGTGGGACTATGTAAAGAGGCCAAACTTAAGAATCAAAGTCATCTGTAAAGTGAAGAAGAAAACACAAAAGTGTTGGAAAATTAATTTGAGGGAATAATTGAGGAAAATCGCCCTGGCCTTGCTAGAATCCTAGATATGCACATAGAGGAATCTCAGTGACTCCAGGGAGATTCATTGCAAAGAGGCAGTCACCATGACATATCATTAAGCTGGCCAAAGTAAACATGAAAGAGGCACTCCTATGAACAGTAAGGCAAAACCATCAAGTTACTTACCAAGGAAAACCTATCAGACTAACTGCAGACTTCTGAAATGAGACCTTACAAGCCAGAAGGGATTGGGGCCCCATTCTCAGTCTTCTCAAACAAAATAATGCTCAACTTAGAATTTTATATCTGGCAAAGCTAAGCATCTTATATGACGGAGAAATAAAGACTTTCTCAGAAAAGCAAACACTGGGGGAATTTGTCAAGACAAGACCTGCCCTGCAAGAAATACTTGGATCTGCATTATACATGGATCAACACAACAGACACCCAACAGTGTAAAATTACCCCAAAACCAAAGGTCAGAGCAAAGATACTACAATGACTCAAGAGGTAAAAAGACCAATAAAGTTCTACTCAACAGATGAATAGAAAGCCATCCCATTTATCAATTCTTTCAATAAATGTGAATGGCTTGAACTCTGCACACAAGAGACATATGCCAGCTGAAGAGATAAAAAATATACAAGCCTCGTATCTGCGGTCTCCAGGAAACACATCAAAAACACAAGGACCCATACAGATTCAAGGTGAAGAGATGGAAAACAATATTTCATGTAAATGGAAACCAAAAGAAAGCTAGTATAGCTGTTATCATAACAGATAACATAGACTTCAAATCAACAAAAGTAAAGAAAGACAAAGATGGTCACTATATAATGGCAAAGGAAACATTCAATAAGAAGACATAACAATACTAAATACCTACACACCTAACACAGGTGCACCCAGATTCATAGAGCAAACCCTACTCAATCTCAACAAAATGATAAACAGCAGCACTGTGATAGTCAGGGATGTCAACACCCCCCTGACAGAATGGGACAGATCCTTCAAACAGAAAATAAACAAAGAAATAATGGACTTAAATAGAACACTAGAACAAATGGGCCTAACAGACATTTATAGAACATTCCACCCAAAAACCACTTAATATACATTTTACTCATCAGCTCATGGAATATTCTCTAGGATTGATCATATCCTAGTCCACAAAACATGTCTCAACAAATTTTAAAAAATACAAATTATACCATGCATATTCTCAAATGAAATTGGAATAAAATTAGAAATTAACTCCAACAGAAGCACTCATCTCCACATGAAGTCATGGAAATAAAACAACCTACTCCTGAATGATTCATGGGTCAAAGAGGAAATTAAGATGGAAATCAAAAGATTCTTTGAACTAAATGATAAAGGGGATACAAGTTATGAAAATCTGTGGGATGCAGGTAAAGCAGTCCTGACGGGAAAATTCATAGCCATAAATGCCTACATCTAAGGACATAAAAACCACAAATCAACAATTTAATGCATCCTCTCATGGAACTTGAAAAGAAAGAGCAAACGAATCCCAACACAGCAGAAGAAAAGAAATAGCCAACAACAGAGCAGAATTAAATGAAATCAATAACAAAAGAATAATACAGAAGATTAATGAAACAAAAAGTTATTTCTTTCAAAAGATAAACAAAACTGGCAGGCCTCTCACTACATTAACAAGAAGCAGAAACGAAAGGAATCTGATAAGCTCAATCAGGAAGGAAAAGGAGAAATCACAACTGATACCACGGAAATTCAAAATATGATCTCTGAATACTTTAAAAATTTCTATGCACATGAGCTTGAAAATGTGAAGGAAATGGACAAATTTTTGGAAACACACAGTCTCCCTAGACCTAATGAGGAAGAAATAGAATTCCTGAACAGAAAAATGTCAGGTAATGAAATTGAAGCAGCAATAAAAAAAAGTCCATCAAAAAAAAAATCCCAGACTAGATGGTTTAACACCTGAATTTTACCAGACCTACAAAGAAGAACTGGCACCTACCCTGCTGAAATTATTCCATAATGTTGAAAAGGAAGAAATCCTCCCCAACAGGTTTTATGAAGCCAATATCACCTTGATACCAAAGCCAGGAAAGGACACAACAAAAAAAGCAAACTGCAGATGAATATCCCTTATGAACACAGATACAAAAATTCTCAATAAAATCATAGGAAACAAAATTCAGGTGCTCATCAAAAAAATAATGCACAATGACCAAGTGGGCTTCAACCCAGAGATGCAAGGATAGTTCAACATATACAAATATATAAATTTAACTCATCACATAAATAAAAGTAAAAAAAAAAACCATATGATCCTCTAAATAGACACAGAAAAACCAATTGACAAAATTCAGCACCTTTTTATGATGAGAATGCTTAACAAAATAGGCATATACAGGACTTACCTAAAAACTGTAAAAGTCATATATGACAAACCTACAGCTAACATCATACTGAATGCAGATAAATTGAAAGCATTCACACTTAGAAATGGAAGCAGAAAAGGTTACACATTCTCACCACTTCTATTAAACATAATGCTGGAAGTCCTACTCAGAGCCATCACACAAGAAAGGGAAATCAAGGGTATCCAAATGGGGAAAGAATTGGTCAAACTCTTGTTCTGTGCTGGCAATATGACCTTATACCTAGACAACCCAAAGATTCTGCCAAGACACACCTGGAATTGATAAATAAATTCAGCAAAGTCTCAGGTTACAAAATCAATGTACACAAACCAGTAGCATTCATATATGCCAACAACAGTCAAGCTGAGAGCCAGATCAAAGGCCCAATACCTTTCACAATAGCAACAAAGAAAATAAAATGCCCAGAAATATGTTTAACTAAGGAGGTGAGAGACCTCCACAGGGAGAACTACAAAACACTGAGGAAGGAAATAGCACAGGACATACAGATGGAAAAACATGTTATGCTTATGGATAGGCAGAATCAACACTGTTAAAATGTCTACACTACCAACAGTGATCTACAGATTCAATGCAATCTACATTAAAATACCAATGTCATTTTTCTCAGATCTAGAAAAAATAATTCTATGTTTCATATGGAACCAGAGAAGACCCATGTAGCCAAAGCAACCTTAAGAAAAAAGAACAAATTGGGAGGCATCACTTTACCAGACTTCAAACTATGCTACATGGATATAGTAACCAAAATACCATGGTTCTTCCACAGGAACAGAGACATAGACCAATGGATCAGAACAGAGAACCCAGATATAAAACCATCCTCACATGGCCATCTGATCTTTGACAAAGCAGAAAAAAATATACACTGGGGAAAAGAACCCCTATTCAATAAAATGGTCTTGGGAAAATTGGATAGCCACATGTAGAAGACTGATACAGGATCCACACCTCTCACCACTCACAAAAATTAACACACGATGGATAACAGACTTAAACCTAAGGCATAAAACCATAAAAATTCTAGAAGAAAATGTTGGAAAAACTCTTATAGACATTGGCATAGACAAAGAATTTGTGAGGAAGTCCCCAAAGCAATCACAGCAACAGCAAAATAAACAAATAGGACCTGATAAAATTAAAATACTTCTGCACAGCCAAAGAAACAATCATTAGAGCAAATAGAGAACCTACACAATGGGAGAAAATATTTGCATGCTATACATATGATATAGGGCTGATAACCATAATCTACAGAGAACTCAAGCAAATCAACAAGACAAAATTAAACAACTCCATTAAAAAGTGGGCAAAAACATGAACAGAAACTTTTCAAAAGAAGATAGAATAATGGCCAGCAAATATATGAACAAAATGCTCAACATTCCTAATCATCAGGGAAATGCAAATCAAAACCACAATGAGATACCACTTAACTCCAGTTACAATGGCTTTTGGATGGGGAGAGATAAGAACACTCATATGTTGTTGGTGGGACTGAAAATTAATACAACCTCTACTGAAAGTAGTATGGAGATACCTCATAGGACTAAAAGCACAACCATCATTTGATCCAGCAATCCCACTACTGGGTATTTACCCAATGGGAAAAAAGAGGCATTTTGTAAAAAATACACCTGCACTCAAATGTTTATACCAGAAAAATTCACAACTGCAAAGATGTGGAAATGACTCAAGTGCCCATCAATACATTAGTGGATTATAAAAATGTGGTATATGTACACCATAGGGTGTTACTCAGCCATCAACAAATGGTAACCTAATACCTCTTCTATTAACCTGGATGGAACTGGAGACCATTCTTCTAAGTGAAATATCACAACAATGGAAAAACAAACACCACATGTACTCACCATTAAATTGCAACTAATCAATCGACACTTATGTGCATATATGGAAATTTAGAAATCAAGCAGGTGGGAGGGGGGAGGAAGGGATGGGTAAATTCACACCTATCAGGTACAATGCACACTATCTGGGTGATGGGCACACTTATAACTTTGGCTCAAATGGTACAAAAGCAATTTATGTAACTAAAACATTTGTAGCCCCGTAATATTCTGAAATAAAAAAAAAAGAACTAAGTTTTAGTTTCATTATTTTTGTCTATTGTTTTTCTGTCTTCACTTTCATTGATTCCTGGTCTTATCTTTACTATTCTCTTCATTCTGCTTTGTTTGCATTTAATTTACTCTTCTTTTTCTAGTTTCTTAGTATGGAAGCTTACACTGCTAATCTGAGACCTTTTTACTTTTCTGAATACAAACAATAAATGTAATAATCTTACTTCTAAGTTTTGTTTCGGTTACATTCTAAAATATTTGATAGAGTGTATTTAAATTATCATTTAGTTTAAAGTATTTTTCTAATTTTGGTTGTTCATTGTTTTATTAAAAATATTTACATATGTTCCAGAAATCTTTCTGTAATTGATTTTTAGTTTAGTTTGATTATGATTAGCAAATATATTAATAATTTGTGTGATTTCAATTCTTTTAAATTTTTAAAAGTTTGTTTTATGGCCCAGAACATGGTCTGTCTTGGTGAATGTTCCATGTACATTTGAAGGGAATATGCATTCTGCTGATGTTCATTTGTCAGTTCCAAAAATGTCAATTAGGTCACATTGGTTGATAGTATTGTTCAGGTCTTCTACATCCTTACTTATTTTCTGACTACTTGTTCTATCAATTACTGAAAGAGGAATGGTGAAGTCTCCAAGTATAACTGTAGATTTGTCTAGTTCTATTTTTAGTTCTATCAGTTTTTCTTTTATTTATTTTGAAGATCTGTTGTTGGATGCATACACATTTAGGATTTTTATACCTTTTTAGTGAATTAACCCTTTTTTCTTTAGACATTATGTGGTGCCACTCTTTATTACTGATACTAACCCTTGTTCTACATTTTATTTTGCCAGACACTCATATATACACTCCAGATATATTTTGATTTCTATCTAATAGTATATCATTTTCTATCCTTTTACTTTTAGCCTATGTCATTATATATAAAGTGGGTATCTTTTATAAAGCATATAGTTGGTTTTCTTTTAAAAAATCTAATATGACAATATATCTTTTAATTAGTGTGTTTAAACCACTTACATTTATTGTAATTACTGATATGGTTGAATTTAGGTATAATATTTTATATTAGTTGATTTTAGTTTGTCCCTCTGACATCTGGTTCTTCTGTTTCCTCTTTTCCAACTTGTTTTGAATTATTTGAATACCTTTTAGTATTCTGTTTTAATTCATTGCCTTTTCAGGTAAATCTCTGCATATTTTTAAAATGGTGGTTTCAGGGATTAATATATGCATACCTAATTTTTCTACATAGTTAATATTTTACAACCTCAAATACAACCATTTAGGTCCCTTTACCCCTCCCCTTTATGCTATAGTTATCATATATGGTACATCTATATACATTGAAAACCCCACTAGACAATGGTATTTTTACTTTCAACAGTCATACACATTTTAAGGAACCTAAGAAGAGAAAAATAGTATTTCGTATTTAATTATATATTTACCATTTAGTTTGTTCTTCCTTTGGGCTTGAAATCAAAATTTTCTTCTGGTATCATTTCTGTTAAGCCTGAAGAACATTAACATTTTAAAGAGCACATCAGTTGGTGAAAAATTCTCTTAGTTTTCTTATATCTGGGAATATCTTTATTTCACCATAATTCCTGACATATATTTTCACTGGCTATAGGATTATGGGTTGATAATTTTTCCTTCAGCATTTTAAAGAATGTTTTACTGTCTTTGGTATTCATGATTTCTCATGAGAAATTTATAGTCATTCAAATCCTTGTTTCCCTATGCACATGCTGTTATTTTCTAGCTGTTTTCAATTTTTTTTATCTTTTGTTATCATCAGTTTGATTATGACGTGTCTGGGTATGATTTTCTTTGAGTTTATCTTATTTCAAGCTCCTTGATCTTCTTGAATCTGTAAATTTTTGTCTTTTACCAAATTTGGGAAGTTTTCATCCATTACATCTTGAAATCTTTTTCGCACCTATCTTTCTCCTGTCCTTCTGGGGCTTCAGTGATATGAATACTAGATTTTTTATATCATCCCACAGGTCCTGAGGCTCTATTCATATTATTCCACATTTTTGATCCCTGCTTATCACATTGAATAATTTATATTGATTTATCTCAAAGTTCACAGACTCTTTTCACTGTCATAACCATTCTGCTATTGCCACTTGTCATAGGGTGACATTTAAAATTTTCAGATATTGAATTTTTCAGCTCTATAATTTCCATATGGTGTTATTTTCTACTTTCTATAACTCTGATGAGAACTTCTAACATTTTAATCTTTTCCAAGGTGTTTATTTTCTTCTGAGGTAGGATAGTTATAATAGTGACTTTAACATCTTTCTTATAATTTCAACATCTGGGTCATATTGATGTTGGCACCTCTTTTTTTAGTTCAGAATATTATGAGGGCACAAATGATATGGTTACATGGATTGCTTTTGTATTGCTGGAGTCAGAGTTATAAGTGTGCCCATCACCCAGATACTGTACATTTTACCTGTTAGGTATGATTTCCCCCATCCCCTCCTCTACCTCCCACCTGCTTGATTCCTATAGAGTTTTAGTTCCATCTATGCACATGAGGGATAGGTTAATTCGAAATTAGTAGTGAGTACATATGGTGTTTGTTCTTCCATTCTGGTGATACATCACTTAGGAGGATGGTTCTGAGTCCCATCTAGATTGTTTCAAAAGGTATTAATTCATTTTTTATTGCAGAGTAGTATTCCATGGTGTATACATACTACATTTTATTAATCCACTCATGAATTGATGAGCACTAGTGTTGATTCCACCTTTCTGTGTTTGTTAATTGCACTGAAATAACTATTCCAGTGCAAGTGTCTTTTTAATAAAATGACTTTTTTTCCTTTGTGTAAATACCAAGTAGTGGGATTCCTGGATCAAATGGCAGGTCTACTTTTAGTTATTTGAATACTCTCCATACTATTTTCCATAGAGGTTGCACTAATTTGCAGTCCTACCAGCAGTGTATGAGTGTTCCTATCTCTATACATTCAGACCAGCATTTGTTGTTTTGGGACTTTTTGATAACAGCCATTCTCACTGGGGTTAGGTGACATTCATTGTGGTTTTGATTTGCATTTCTCTAATGATTAATGATGTTGAGCATTTATTCATAGGTGTATTGGCCATGAGTCTATCTTCTTTTGAAAAGCTTCTGTTGATGTCTTTTGCCCCACTTTTTAGTGGGGTTGTTTGATTTTGTCTTACTGATTTGCTTGAATGAATACTTTGTAGACAATGGTTATTAGCCCTTTATTGGATATACAGCATGCAAATATCTTCACCCATTCTGGTGGTTGCCTATTTCTCTGTTGATTCTTTCCATGGCAGTGCAGAAGCTTTCTAATTTAATCAAGTCCTATTTATTTCTCTGTTGTTGCTGTGATTGCCCTTGGGGTATTCTTCATAAATTCTTTGCCTCGGTCAATATGTACAAGAGTTTTTCCAAAATTTTCTTCTGGAATTCTTATGGTTTCATGTCTTAGATTTAAGTTTGTTATCTATCCAGATATTTATAACCAAGACATCCATCCAGAACCTAGATCACCATCAAGGCACCCCCAAGTAAAGCCAAAGGTTCTTACCAACATATGCTACAAACACACCTGTACAAATGAGGCGAGGGGAAAAAGCCCTATCTAAACAAATTAAAATCCATACATAAGAAGCAACAGCTGCTCCAGATGAGAAGGAATCAGTAAAAGAACTCTGAAAGTATGAAGAATCAGAGGAAAAAGTCACCCCCAAACAGGAACACCAGCTCTGTAGCAATGGAAACCAACTGAAATCAGAATATTAAAATGACAGCTAAAGAATTCCAAATGTGAATTATAAGTAAGCTAAATTCAGTGCAAAGGAAAATGGAAAACCAGCACTAAGAAACCATAAAAAATTTAGGAAATGAATGAAAAATTCACTAAAGAAATTGAATTATTAAAAAAATCATGTGGCTAGTACAACCTTTATGGAAAGCAGTATGGAGATACCTCAAAGAAATAAAAATAGACCTATCATTTGATCAGCAATCCCACTATTGGGCATTTACCCAAAGGAAAAAAGGTCATTTTATAAAAAAAGACACTTGCACTAGAATGTTTACTGCAGCACAATTCACAATTGCAAAGTTGTGGAATCAACCCAAGTGCCCATCAATACATGAGTGGATTAATAAAATGTGGTATATATATACCATGGAGTACTACTCAGCCATAAAAAATGGGGAACTAATACCTTTTGTATTAACCTGGGTGGAACTGGACACCATTCTTCTAAGTGAAGTATTGCAAGAATGGAAAAACAAACACCACATGTATTCAATATTAAACTAGAACTAATCTATCAATACTTCTATGCACAAATGGAAGGAAAACTCAATGGAAATCAAGCAGGTGGAAGGGGGGAGTAGGGGTTGGGTAAATTTACACTTAGTGGGTACAATACACACTATCTGGGTGATAGGCACACTTATAACATTGACTTAAATTGTACAAAAGCAATCCATGTAACCAAAACATTTGTACCCCTACAATATTCTTAAATAAACAAAAATTCTAAGAAGTTATTTTAAAAAGAAAATCAAATTGAACTTCTGGAAATGAATCATTCATTCAAGGAAATACAAAACACAGTGGAAGGTCTTAAGAATAGACTAGACCAGGCTGAAGAAGGAACTCCAGAACATAAAGACAACACCTTCAAATTAAGCAAGTTAGTCAAAGAAAAATAACAGAGAATTAAGGGGAAGGAACAAAGCCTACAAGAAATATGGGATTATGTAAAGAGGCCAAGCATAAGAATTATAAGCATCCCTCAGGGTGGAGAAGAAAACACAAGAAGGTTGGAAAACCTACTTGAGAAAATCATTAAGGAAATCATCCCTGGTCTTGCTAGAAATTTAAATATCCGAGTACAAGAAGCTCAAAGAACACCTGGGAGATTTATTGCAAACAGGCAATTACCACAACACAGTCATCAGACTAGGCAAAATTAACACAAAGGAGGAACTCCTATGAGCCTTCAGGCAAAAACATCAGGTAACTTACAGAGGAAAACCCATCAGGCTAACTGTAGACTTTTCAAGTGAGACTTTACAAGCCAGAAGGTTTTAGGGCCCTATCTTAAGTCTTCTTAAAAAGAATAATGGCCAGCCTAGAATTTTGTATCCTGCAAAACTATGTTTCTTATACGAGAGAGAAATAAATACCTTTTCAGACAAGAAAACACTGAGGGAATTTGTCAAGACTAGACATGCCCTGCAGGAAGTACTCAGATCTGCATTATACATCAACCAGCACAATAGACACTCACCAGTGTAAAATCACTCAAAAGCTAAAGTTCAGAGCCAATATAAAATTATGGCTCAAGAGGTAAAACAAAGCAATAAGGTTCTACCAAAGAGGATGAACAGAAATGTATCCTACTTATCAATTTTTTCAATATATATGAACAGCTTGAATTCCCCACTCAGGAGACATAGGGTGGCTGAATGTATAAAAGAAATATAAGCCAAGTATCTGCCATCTCCAGGCAATACATCTATACCACAAGGAATCTTTCAGACTCAAGTTGAAGGGATGGAAAAAAATATTTCATTCTAATGGAAATAAACATAAAGCAGGTGCAGCCATTCTCATATCATATCACATAGGCTTCAAATCAACAATAGTAAAGAAAAATAAAAATGATCATTATAAAATGGTAGAGGGAACAATTCATCAAGAAGACATAACAATCCTTAATATTTATGCACCCAACACAAGTGAGTCCAGAATCATAAGGCAAGCCCCACTAGATCTAAACAAAGTGATAAACAGCAACATCATAACTGCTGGGGACTTCAACATCCCACTGACAGAACTGTACAGATCCTCCAAGCAGAAAGCAAATAAAGAAACACTGGACTTAAACGGGACTCTAAAGTAAATGGGCTTAACAGATATTTACAGAACATTCTACCCAGAAACTACAGAATATATATTCTTCTCATCAGCACATGGAACATTCTCTAAGATTGATCATATCTTATGCCATAAAACATGTCTCAACAAATACAAAAAAATAAAAATTATAACATGTATCTTCTCAGACCAGAGTGCAATAAATTTAGAAATCAACTCCAAAGGAAACACTCCAACCTTCACAAAGTCATGTAAATTAAAGTACCTACTGCTTAATGATTATTGGGTCAAGGAGGAAATTAAGGTGGAAATCAAAAGATTCCTTGAAGTAAATGACAAAGGGGATGCAAGTTATGAAAATCTGTGGGATTCATCAAAAGCAGTCCTAAGGGGAAAATTCATAGCCTTAAATGCCTACATCAAAAAGATAGAATGATCACAAATCAACAATCTAATGAATCATCTCAAGGAACTAGAAAAGGAAGAGCAAACCAATCCCAAACCCAGCAGAAGAAAAGAAATAACTAAGGTCAGAGCAGAACTAGATGAGTTTGAAAACAAAAAGAAAATACAGAAGATTAATCAAACAGATTTGGTTCTTTAAAAAGATAAACAAAATCGACAGACCTCTTGCTAGATTAACGAGAAGCAGAAAATAATATAATATCAATAAGGAAGAAATGCTCCCCAGCTCATTCTATGAGGTCAGTATCACCTTGATACCAAAGCCAGGAAAGGACACAACAATAAAATAAAACCATAGACCAATATCAATTGTTAAAAGAGATGCAAAAATTCTCAGTAAAATCCTAGCAAACCAAATTCAGCTGCACATCAAAATATTATCCACCATGACCATGTGGGCTTCATCCCAGGGAGGCAAGGATGGTTCAACATATGTAAATCCATAAATGTGATTAACCACATAAACAGAAGCAAAAACAAAGATCCTGTGATCATCTCAATAGATGCAGAAAAAGCATTTGACAAAATTCAGCACCCTTCCATGATAATAACTCTTAACAAAATAGGCATAGATGGAACATACATCAAAATCATAAAAGCCATATATTATAAACCCACAGCCAACGTCATACTCAATGGGGAAAAGTGAAAGCATCCCCACTAGGAACAAGCCAAGGATGCCCACTGTCACCACTTCTATTCAATATAGTGCTAAAAGTCCTAGCCAGACCAATCAGGCAAGAGAAGGAAATTAAGGGTATCCAAATGGGGAAAGAGGGAGTCAAACTATTGCTTTTTGCTAGTGATATGATCTTATATCTAGAAAACCCCAAAGATTCTTGCCAAGAGACTCCTGGATTTGATAAATAACTTCAGCAAAGTCTAAGGCTACAATATCAATATACACAAAACAGTAGCATTTCTATACACCAACAACAGTCAAGATGAGAATCATATCAAATTCTCAATACCTTTCACAATAGCTACAAAGAAAATAAAATACCTAACAACATATTTAATGAAGGAGGAGAAAGATCTCTACAAAGAGAACCAGGAATCACTGAGGAAGGAAATTGCAGATGATGTAAACAAATGGAAAAACATATCATGCTCATGGATTGGCAGAATCAACATTGGTAAAATGTCCATACCACCCAAAGTGATTTACAGATGCAATGCAATACCCATCAAAATACCATCATCATTTTTCACAGATTTAGAAAAACTAATTCTACACTTCATTTGGAACCAGAAAAGAGCCCAAATAGCCAAAGCAATCTTAAGGAAAAGGAAGAAATCTGGAGGCATCACTTTACCAGAGTTGAAGCTATATTACGAGGCTACAGTAACCAAAACAGCATGGTAGGGGCACAAAAATAGAGATATAGACCAATGGAACAGAACAGAGAACCCAGATACATAACCATCCACATATTGCCATCTGCTCTTTGACAAAGTAGACAGCAATGTATACTGAGGTAAAGAATCCCTATTCAATAAATGGTTCTGGGAAAATTAGATGGCCACATGTAAAAGATTGAAACTGGATCCATATCTCTCACCACCCACAAAAATTAATTCAAGATTGACAACTCACTTAAATCTAAGACATGATGTTGGAATCTTTTGTTGTGTAAGTTTAAATTGCATCTTGGTTCTTTTGAATATTATTTGTTAGAATCCTCTGGAGAATGTGGATTTGGTGGGACACAGAAGGAAATCAACTCTGTCAGACTCAGACTGCAATTTCTGTTTTGCCCTCTGTGGGTACGTCACTTCAGTTTTCAAATCCTTTGTTACATTGTTTTGGGTCTTTCCCCACACTAGTGCCACTTGGTTGGTGGGTTTCAATGTCAGTTGTATCTCCAAAGCCTTTACTATCTGCTTTGGTTCAGTCCCACTCATGAGCAACTCAAGGGCAAGCTTGAACTTTTTATAGGTTTATATCGAGTATTAAAATATTCTCTTCTCCAGCTTTTTCCTCTGTAGGATTCCCCACACACTGTTCAGCCTGCAGGGACCACTTTTCCTCGTGCTCTAGTCAGAAATATGGGGTTTCCCTTAGAGTTTATTTTAGTGTTTCCATTGCCACTACAGCACAGCACTGCAACTGGAGCCACCCTTAAGGTAAAAGTGGAAGAGAGAAAGAGACAGTGACAGAGACTGAGAATGATTTAGAATTTCCCCCCACATTGTTAGGACTGCAAGCTGCTATTGCAGATTTAGCCAGTAATGTACAATACCATTCTATAGTTCCATGATTAGGATCCAACCCTGGGTGAAAGCCTTAAGAGAAAGGGGGAAAAACAGGGAAACTCACCCATATATGGTTGCTTCTCCAAATTCTGACTCCCC